>CDMY01000326.1:0-11538 GCA_001179505.1 Vitrella brassicaformis | reverse complement strand
GGGGGGGGGGGGGGGGGGGGGGGGGGGGGGGGGGGGCGAATGGCTACTTGGTACCGTCAGTCTGCTGCTGCAGCAGGGGTGCAATCTCCCCTGCGACCTCAACCATAACGGATGTCTCAGACTCCTCGCTCCTGCATCAACACAACGCACCATACAAAAAGCGCATTTCTCGTGGCTGAATCATCTGTACTTGTCATCAGGCAGTTCAGCAGCCGTGGTGGCCCGCTGAGCCGACTGCAGCACCGTGGGCCTCTCAATGGTGCTGCTGCGTCCCTTGTTATCATCCTTCACCAGCATTTTCTCGCCACTTTGCGTCTCATCGCTGGCCATCGGCGGTGGTGGTGGAGGTGGCTGGGTGGATGAGTAAGGCTGCTCCAGCAATACAGGTGCAGCGCCAACGCTCTCAAAATTCAGATCCACTGCAAAGAGAAAAACGGGGCGTTGTGGAGACATACCATCATACTATGTCAGGTTCTTACATTGAAATTCGTCATCATTCGAGTCATCAGCAGGGCGATTGCCGCCTCTCTGCTCCTCAGCTGGCGGGCTCAGCTGGCTTTGCATTGGCTCGGCTGATGACAGCAGCTGCAGCTGCAAGGACAGAAGCAACGCCTGCAAGGCACACAGGGGAAGACGGCTGCCCATGCTGCAGAGGCGCATGAACCATGACCATCACGTACGCTGATTCGATGGCGGATGGTCTGCGTGTCAGCATTCGGCTTGGATAGCAAGAGTGCGGCCTCCTGCAGGTGTGCGATCTTCGCTTGCAATGATGGATCGGTCACGTGGTGAGTGGTGGGGGCGTGGACCCTCTCTTCAACGCGAGCCTGGCTCAACTCAAGACGAGCCTGAATGAGAGGAGGGGAAGCAAGACGATGGCCACAATTAACCTTACACATCAGTTTGTTTGCTTGCCTGTGTGCAGCGCTGCTGTGCTGCGGTGACCTGCTTATCAATACTGTCGAACTCATCTTCCAGCAACTTGTGAAAGAGCTGGGAAACACTCCTCTGTTCGACGGTCCAAGACAAACAAAGCCGAACATGTATGAGACGATCGATCTCATGAGACGATCGGAGATCGATCGTCTTTGACTTGCTCACCATGAGGATCTCGGTGCGACTTCTCTCGGCCAGAAAGAAGGCATCAAGTGCGTCGTGCCGGATCGCAGACAGCTGCGGAGAAAGGAGACACCACTTTGTCGCTCCCACAGCCCATCCCTGCACCCACCTGCTGTGCCTGAACCACACCTGATGACACTCGCTGCTCCTGATCGGCCACACATGAACACGTCCCTATCGCTGTCTGTTTGGCATGTCAGACATGCGGCCCACTTGGTCCATCTTCTTGAGGGTGTCTCTCGCCGCAGCTTCTGCTCTCTGCTGCCGGTTGAGACACTCCTCCCTCCAAACCCGCTCCACAATGCCCTGCTCGTCTGGCCGGATGGTAATGAAGAGGCAGCGACTTGATAAGTGCAGGACTGCCATCACGTCTGGCTCACCGATGCATTTCCTGAAGGCCTCGTTGACCTCCGCATCGAGTCTATTGCGATGGAGCCGCTGGGCCTGCTGCGGCTGGACAAGCCCAAGGAACACATCAGTCAGCTGATGCAGCGTCTGCTGTAGCTCCCTCTGCAGCGCCTCATAGTGCTCGGCCACATCCACACCGCCTCCTGAACGGAACACAGAGGAGGTGAGGAGACGATCAGTCACGGGTGTCTGGCCTCTGCTGACTTACTGTCCTTGGGCCGGAAGGCGTCAAGCCTCTGCAAGTGGAAGCTGAGGCGCTTCAGTAGCTTTTCTGTCGCGTCATACATCGATGGCTGCCCCATGGTGGCTGCCTCTGCAAACCAAGAACAACCACAGGACAACGTGACGGCACTTAGTCTATTAATCAGTCTCGCCACTTCTGGAGGGTGCTGTTCGCTTACGTCGTCTGCGGCCGTAGAACAGGGCCGCTTTCGGCTCGGCTCTGTGCCCTGAGTCGTTTCTTCGCGCAAAGCCTTCCGTTGGCGGGCTGGGCGTCTCAGCCCCCACCTCGAGCTCGCAGTCAAGACCGGGTAGATAGGATGGAGGACAATTCCAAGAAGCGGAAGCTAGCTGACGGCCCACCTGCCGCCGCGGCTGCTGTTGGAGCTGTTTCCCCGCCCCTCTCTGATCTCACGACCGGCAGTCTTGCGGCCCAGCTGCTGGTGGGTAGCGCGGCTAGCGCCCTCGAGAGCCTACATCAGCAGACAAGTGCCGTCGTCGACTCGCGCAAGCAGGAAATGCGAGATCTGGTGGGCGAGGTAGAAGATCTTGTTGCCTTATGTGGTGGCGTGTGGAGCCTGAATGAGGATGAGACTAGCGGCGAGTTGAAGGTCAACGCAGGTCCGAAGAGAGGAGATGAAAGGCGAGATGCAGTTCTCTGTACATATGGGTGCTGTGTGTACGTGCGAGTGTGCAGGCGGTGTGGTCTTCCCAGTGAGTCGTCGCGCCCTGTTGATGCCCTTCATGAAGCGGCGATACATCTCAGTGCTGCTGATGCACCACGCGGGCGGCCTGCCGAGAGATGCCGACGGCCACCTCTACCTCGAGACGTCATCGGCCTTCTTCTCCCTCCTACTCGACAGAATGACCCTCTACGAGCGGGGCTCCACCGACACTGTGGAGCTGCCGCCATCCAAGGCATCCGATCCCCTCTACGCCGAGAACTTCTCCCTCTTCATGCGCGAGACCAACTTCTACGCCCCCCCGCAGCCGCCCCCTGCAGCAGCTGCAGTCGCGCCGATGGAGGTCGACGGCCAGGGGGGAGAGGGTGGGGGTGATGCAGCCGAGAAGGCCATCCAGGACTCAGTGCGTGCCTACGAGCGGTCTCTTCGCGCCTACCTTAGGGCGTACAAGGGGCTGGTGCGGCAGAAGGAGGAGATCGAGACGTTCATCCGTCACATGAAGCCCTTCTTCGCCAGCGGCGATAGCAACGCTGACGCGGTCCTCAGTGTGACGGTCATGGGCCGGAAGGTGTGCATCATGCGCAAGACAATCGGGCGGCTGGGCCACAACCACCCACTCATGACACGATTTTCGACGTAAGACACACACGTGGGGAGGCTCAGAAGATCATCGGATGGATCTCTGCCTGCCTGTCTGCCTGTCAGGACGCCCCCGTGCTTCGCCAATCGTCAGGTGCGTCAGGTGCCAGCGGATCACTTCATGATGATCGTCGAGTTTGCGCGCCGCATCTCCACCATGCCGCATAGTCAGGTTATCTCGCCACCGCTCGTCGAGGAGGGCGACAAACGTCACTTCGTAGAGGACATCGTAAGCGAGACAAAGAGACGGAGGGCGGCACACACAGCAAGGAGCAGCTGTGCTGACCATGTGTGTGTGTGTGTCAGGAGATGTATAGCTTGAAGTACCAGCCGTATTGCCATCTGCCGGCCGCCGACGGCCATGAGTTCATCGTCAAGTCAGCCGAGGAGTGGGGCAAAGTCATCGACATGACCGGCAAAGCCTCACCCGCTATCACACTCATCTACAAGTAGGGGAGCCACGCACCCAGGCACAAACAAGCGCACGCCGACAGACGAATTCCCCGGTGTGTGTCGTGATCAGGTCGAGTCGTGACACGTTTGGGTACCAGTCCTTCCTCAACAAGGTGACCGGCAAGAGCGGCCTGATGTTCGCCCTCCGACATGGCGACACGCACCGATTCGGCGCCTTCATCGACGGCGAGATCAAGCCACCAGACGACCCACACAGACGAGCGGCAGATACAAGGTGCCCGTCTTCCTCTTCGCGCTCTCGGGTGCGTTTGATGCGCCGACCAAGATCAAGCTGCCGAAGGAGAGTCAGCGGGTGGAGGTGGCCGGCACACAGGGGGTGGTGAAGGCCGATAATATGGACTGGACTGCAAATGTGTGCATCGGCTGCGGCCGGCTCTGGCTTGGCTTTGCTGGTCCTGGCCCTGCGGCCGACATCAGCAGCTGCCAGCAGTGGAACAACAAGGGGGAGCTGCCCGACGGCTACAAGGGCCCGACGGTCAACGAGGAGGGCCACGGCACCCTGGCGCAGTCCTCAAACTTCACGTGCACCGAGCTCGAGGTGTGGCACATTGGGCAGGTATGCTAGTTGGAAGCAGGAAGGCAGGCGGCAAGAGACGCGTCAAAGTCTCTTCGCTCCCTCTGTTTGTATGCATCAGGCGACCCACAACTGAAGGCATCCTAGTCAGTGCCTCACCACGGTACAGAGCACACACATACACACACACTGGTGCACGACTCTCCCCATGAGAGCTCCTCACCTCTCGTGTGTTGCGCGATGCAGCTAGAAGGGCGGCTTTAGAGGAGTGTATGTCTGTGAAAAGGCGTTTGTGGTGCGACCCGTGAGTGCGCGTGTCGCCGTTTAATCGTTCCAACCGCAAACAGAAATGCATTTTTAGCGTGCGTGGCTGGTCGGTTGTGTGTACCATGCATTCAGACAGACAGACTTCGTTTGATTCTCTCTTACACCCTTCGCCCTTTCTCGCCAATCTGCCGCCCCGACAGGCACAAGTCGATCGATGCATTGAAAGCAACATTAAGTGGCCATGGATGGATGAATAGATATGCACAGCACCACTGGCCGCCCACTCGATCAGTCAATTCAGTCAGGGCTATCTGTACATCAACGAGAAACAAAGGGTAAGCCTTAAACCATCCGCCCTCTGACACACCCACACACGCACCTCTCTCTGTCTGCCTATGCACAATTAAGGCAGCCAGCCAATCTACACCGTGATGGACACAAATGAGAAGACACTAGCCGCGCCAGCTCAGCAGCCATTCATCGATCGGATCGGTCAGTCAGTCTGAGTCCATGAGGTCTTCGGGGTACTCGGGGTCAAAGTCGAACTCGGGCCGCTCCTCCACACGCTGTTCATAGGCCAAGTCTTCGAGCATCGCATCCGTGTCGGCCTCGACGTCCACCCTCTCGTCATCCTCGAGCATCGCCTCCTTGCCCACCCCCTCACGTAACACGCCAGCGACGTCACGCGCCCACTCGCTGGCCTCCAACACATCAACGTCCTCTTCGGAGACCTCCGCCTCCGCCGAGACACCCTCCTCGCCAGCAGCAGCAGCAGCAGCAGAAGGAGCTGCTGCTGCTGCTGTGCCGGGGACCTCTGCTTCTTCCTCGACCTCCTCGATTGCCTCTTCCTCTTCTGCGATTGCCTCCTCCTCTGGTGGTGGGGGTGCCTCGGGTGTCCTCTCCTGACGTTGAAGGACCGCATGGGAGAGATACTTGTGCTGTTTGACCTAATGACTGACTGACTGACCTCTTTGGCGAGTTCTTCGGCAATAGTCTCCTCGTCGCGCAGTCTGGAGGGGTCGACCATGCGGATCTCTTTGATGCGGTTCCAGGGCACCTTGAGCGTCTGGTCGTTCTCTTGCGGGAGAGAGACCCAGACGTCACGCACATTGGGGGAGCCGATCATGCGGCAGTGTAAGTCCTCATCCTACACACACACAGATGACACAAATCACACAATGATTGATGAGTGCGTGTGTGCGGCCGGCCTGTCTGTCTGTCTGTCTGTCAGCCGGTGCAATCAAATGGTCACCTTGCCAAAGAAGGGGTCCAGTATCTTGACAATGACCTCCTCCCCCCTGACACACGCACACACACACACACACACAGAGGGATGGGGGCTCATTGGCTGATGGGGATGAGTGTGCGTGTCTATGAAAGGGTGGATGGGGACCTGTTGTTGTCGAGCTGTCTCCTGCAGGTGAGCAGCCCCCTGGCCCCCTTGGTCGACATCGTCAGCTTGTGCCGGTCCAGAATCCGCACATGGTCTGTCTTGTCCATATCCTTCAACACCCTCTCTAAACACACACACACACACACACATATACACATCCTGTTGTCCATCCCTTTGACCCCACACTCAGTCACCGAGATGCACAAGCGCCTTTTGCAGCTGCTCAAGCGTCAAGGTCGGCTTCTCCGGTGGCGGCTCGTTCATGACCCATTCCTCAGGGTCGGTCCTGCGCGTCTTCACGAACCGCTTAGCCCGGGGCGGCGGGGGCGTCCACGGCATCGGCTGTATGATGACGTCGCACACGCCGATCCGCCAGTTGATCTCGTAGAGGTCGAGCTCGTAGAATTTGAGCTCCTGACGGACCACTGCCTCGATCTGCCGGCGCCAGGGGGCGTCGAGGGGGTCATCCATCTGACCTCACCCATGGCACACAGATCACACACACACACACACACACACACAGAGAGAGAGAGAGAGAGGGCGGTTATGGTATCTTCCATCGTGTTTGTGCTTCATACCTCGCCGGCCTCATCGAGAATGTAGCTATGTGGCTTGACATAGGTGGGGCTGAGCTCTGGCACACGGAACCGCCAGATGGCCGGCTCCCCCGTCTTCTTCTCGATCTCTGCCGCCACCTCAAAGCCATCCTGTATCAACACACACACACACACACACACATGACGACACACACGACGACACACGTGGAGCGTCCGCGGTGTGTGGTGTGTTGTGGTGTGTGGGAGGGTTACGTCCAGCAGCCATGGGAAGGGGAATGTCTGCTCTGGCTCTATCCGCCACATCTCGCGGAGCTTCCTCTCTCTCTCACTGAGCCACACACACACACACACACACAGACAGACAGACATCAACACATCAATGCCACCACCCCTGTGTGAGCAGCCTTCTGCTTACGCTCTCCGGGGCTTGGTGTCTTGTATCCGTTGCCACTCGTCCTGCGTCTCCTTGGGCCAACGCGCCCGCTCCTCCGCATTGGGCCGCCATGCTGCAGACATCCACACAGACATCCGCACACACGCACACGCGCAGAGAGGTGTTGCGTGTGCCGTGTGGTGTGGTGTGGTGTGGTGTGTCTGTGGGAGGGTGCGCACTGATTCCGTCTCTCTCCAACGTCTTTCGCCACATCCACTTGACCGCGGAACGATACTCTTCCTCGTATGTCTGATGGGGGTGGACGGACGGATGCCACAGACCACACACACACAATGATGAAGCTTGTGTTTTGTGTTTGCAGAGCCCACACCGACCTACCGTGACGTTGGGGTCCCGCATGAACTCGAGATCGATCTTCTCCTCCTCCTTCTTCGCCTCACGAGCAGCAACCTCACGCTGGAAACGAGACGACCGCCGAAACCTGACAATATCACCACACGGACGTCATCGACCGGATGTGCCAACCAAGCGACCTACCTGGATGTCCTCCCTGCCCTCTTGGTCTCCTCCTCAGGCTTCTTGGTGGGCCCCTCCTGCTGCTGCAGCAGCTCCTCCCGCTCCGCTGCGACAAGGGGGTCGAACGGGTCGGGCCAGTCCTTGATGGGCGGCACCCACTGGCCCGACGAATGCACCGTGCCCTGCTCCGGCTGCAGCAGCCAGAACAGATGGAAGAGTGGGACGGAGTGAGGGAGGGAGGGAGGGGGAGTGCTCACCCTGTACTCATCTGCTGGCGTGTCGACCTCCCACCATTCAGTGCCATCGGGATTCACTGAGTGAACAACAAAGGCACACACACATGGCATCTTGTCTGGTCTGGGTGCAGAGGGCGGTTTGCTACCGTGCTTGACGAGGAGGCTCTGCGGTATGTGTGTGAGGTAGTCACGGCCCTCCACCATGCCCGTCTGCTTGTGGATCTCCGCTATGTCCTCATCAGACCTGAGGACACACACACAATGCCCCTGCGCCCATGCCCCCAGCCATAATCGACCCACTTACGCCTTCTCAAAGATGCTCCTATCTCGCTGCACCATCTGCGAGCTCTGCTGCTCCATCCACTTGCTGAACTGATCGGGGTGGGTCTTCTGGTCATAGGGGGGGTTCTGCAGCGCCTTGAAGACCTCGGGCAGCTCCTCGATGTGCGGCTTGTGCCTGTTGGCCCACATGCGCTCGATGTCCAGGTTGAGAGGGGGGAGGGGGCGGGGGAACCTGACGGACGAAGGCGCACACACACACACACACCAGGGAGAGAGAGAGAGAGGCGAGAAACGGATAGATCTCTCCATGATGCTCATATTGCTTCTGTGTTCGTGCGTGTGTGGGTACTTGATCCTCCGTGGCTGCGAGTCAGCTTCAGTGGGTGCGGCCATCTTGTCGAGCATTGCCTTCTTCTCAGCCTTGGCCCCCCTGGCCATCCACACACCACCACCACCACCACTGCCTCGCCGAGACCGTCGTTTGGGTGTGCACGGCAGCCGGCTGCCGCTGCTGTGGCTGCGGACTGGGATGAATGAGCACAGGTCGTGGCTACTATGCCTGTGAGCGCCCGATGGATCTGCGCCGAAGAGGGCGAAGGGGAGGGAGAGGGGGAGGAGGGAGGGGGGGAGCAGCTTCATTGGGCAGATGCGCGCGAGATCATGCCGACTCGGAGATCTTCCATCATCTTGTTTAAATCAAGACGCCAGCAGCCTCAGTAGAACCTGGGGAGCCACCGCAGCAGCGGCAAACACGTCCTGGAAGCAGATCTGATGAACGTTTACACGGAAGCATGGGCGACCAGCACGTCTGATCTAGAGTCGGTATGGGATTTGCTCACGCAAAGACACAAGCAATCGCAGAAACACATGCGCACCATACGGCATGGATGATAGCAGCACCCTGATATAAACCGAACAGCCCATCAAACGCAATCACACAAGCGACTATCACATGCCCTACCAAACCACCCTGCAACCCAAGCCCGATCCATAACAACACGTCCCCAAATCAATCCCTCACGGCCGGTCCTGGCAGGCAAACGTGCGGGTTTGTGCCCTGTAGGGCCCTCGAGAGATGAGGTCCTCAGGAAACAGACCCGCCCGCTGCTGTGTCCGAGCATCGGCCGCATGATGAGCGCGGCAGGACACTTGAAAAGCATTCCAGCGCATCAGCGCGACCGACAAACACTGCCCCCAATGGTTCATGACGCCCTCATGAAAAAATACACGGTCTTCTGCAGAGCTGGCGGGTGGGAGGACGCGCCGCTGCGCCAGCCGGCGAAGCAGAGTGAGGGTCTCGCCACCTTAACGGCCGAACGTCTCCGCTGCTAGGGGCACGATGGTGTAGCCCTTCTGCCGGCAGTTGGCACCATACTTGCAATCTTTGTCGCGCTCCGCCCCTGCAGCTGCAAAACCGCCCGGCCGACGTGCGCTGCTGCGGTTGACCTGGGTGTGGTGGGCGGTTGAGTTCTCGGGCCGGCATGGATGGACCACCGTGACGTCGCACAGGACACCTCCGCCGTCGATGGTGAAGAAGAGGTCCATGCGCTGACTGTTGGGCTGGGCGTTTGAAGGGGTGATGTCAAGAGACCGCAGGGGCACTTCTATGACAGCCGTGATGCCCACCTCCGCAAGGATTGCCTTAAAGACGTCCAGCAGGGTGTTGTGCTTGAAGACGCGCTCCGCCGTCGCGCGGCTGCAGAGGAAGAAGTGGTCGCCCGGGGTGTCGATGCCCGCTCCACACGTGCATGACGGTGCGAGGCTGGCGAGGGGAAAAGTGATGCCGAGGGTGAGGGCCGTAGCGAGGCGGTAGGCGTAGTTGTTCAAGCACTTGCGCTTGTCACTTCGGGTATATGCGGGGATGGCCGACAGCCAGCCAGACGACAGGGGCCCCAGGCAGGAGAGAAGGCGGCACCGATCACGGCTGCCAGCTGGGAAAGACTCAAAGAGGGTGTCGAAGTCCTTCTGCGCAAGGGCGGCAGAGATCTTCTGCTGCAGGCGGGCCTGCGGGCGCGCGATGAGTTGCGCGATAGGAAGGATGGCGACAGAGGGGAGGGATGCGGAGAAATTGATGCGGGCGGATGCCGCCGAGACGAGCCAGTCCAGCTGGAGAAGAGAGGCTTCTGACTCGGGCATCCAGGATTGCCCACGGAAACGATCCCACACATCCCCACGGTGACGGCCACCGACCCCAAATAGGCACCCGGTGCGACACGCGCAGACGACACCAGCCCAAAGCCCCCCAACCGGATGGGAAGCTGCACCTGCCGGTGTGCTGAAGTAGACAAAGCGCCCGTGCGGTGGATGCTGGTGAATGCGATGACCTTCGCAGCATCATGTGTACGGGCGGCCGCCAAGAGCGGCGGGGAGGGAGCGAGGAGGCGGCACCAGTAGAGGAAGCGAGGGGACTTACAGTAGCGAAGGAGCAGGTTCGCCCCCTGCACTGCATGGTCCCAATCGTCGACGGCAAACGCCACGACGGCGTCGAGGAGGCGCTGATGCTTGGCGACGACCTCATTCACGATGCGCGCGATGAAGGCCGGGGTACCGATCGGGGCGGACAGGAGGATGATCCCTTCTGTAGACGCGCGCACACCTCGACTCGTGATGCCCGTCGGAATGTCAGCGGTCGAGCGCCAATGCGGAGACCACGCATGGCACTTATCCAACCGCAGCACCAGGTTGATAGCGCGGGATTCAACTGCGGCGGCCGCCAGAAAGTAGGGGACGTCCCACTCATCCATACCCCCCAGCCCGTCATCCATAAGGCTTCCGACAAGCGCAGCCAGGAACTGCTCCTGCAGTCGACGGAGGGCCGGCTGAAAGGCGAGGCAGAAAAGGAAAGGGCCCGTCGCATCGCCTTGCTATACGCCTTGACGACTGTCGATAGTCTCGACGCGCCCGTCCTCCATCGTGTACCACAATGGCGCAGCTCTGCCGTAGAACTGCCAGAAAAATGCGACCATGGCCGGGTGCTTGACGGCGAGCTCGTCGATGATACGCTGGCGGCTGATCTCGTTGAAGGCGTTGCGGCAGTCGAGGGAGAGGAGGGTGCGAGTGGTGGGCGGCTCGTCTGCATCTTGGCCTCCGGCGTCCTGCGTCTGGATGTAAGTCTGCGCCGCACGGAAGAGTTTCTCCCCGACAGCGGACGTGCCGGCAGCAAACTGGTGGGGCCGGAACTCCTCATCAAACTCCAGCTTGTGTTGCATGCACAGCGCCCGAGTCACCCATCGACGAAGCACGTCGCCGATTGCGATCGGCCGCACTCCTCCCCCCGGCTTTTCCAATGCGAACAAGCGGGCGGCGGCCAATAGTCTCGTCACCAGTGGGGGCAAGTCGCCGTCTAACATCCGCTGCACGAACTTGAGGACGGGCACAGCCTCGGCGTTGGTGTGGGCCTCGCTAAGGAGCACTTGGAGGTGCTCATATCGCCAGCCGGTCGGTCCGACGGCTGCTCCGCGCGGCGCGCTCTTCAGTGCGGTCAAAAGGAAGTCACGGTTGGTCTCCAGGCGAGGGGCTTTTCCTGCCGGTGCAGCGGGCCTGTCGATCGGAGCGGCGTCAGGGTGGAGGGCGCGCAGCTGATCGAGTGTCTGCTGATTCGCCGCCGCAACGGGCGCCGATGTGAGGCGACTCGCCGCACGCGAGAGCTCGCCCAGGCCGACAAGGCGTGCCGCTGCTCGCCTTCGGACTGCATCCAATGAGGGTCCCGCCTCGTCGTCAACACGACCCTCCCCCGCCGGCGCAAAGACGTGACGGCCTTGAGGGGCAAACTGCCGTGCTTCGCTGAGCAGTCCCTCCCACTCGCCTCGCCAAAAACGAAGAAAACGGGTGCCCCAC
>CDMY01000325.1:86261-119892 GCA_001179505.1 Vitrella brassicaformis | reverse complement strand
GGAAAAGACAAACCAGATTGCTGCGCCCATGTCAGAATAGGGGGGAGAGAGTCGGGGAGAATGGTGAAGAGAGGATCTGCCGGGCGGTCAGTCCCGGATAAAGGATTAAGTCAATGCAACGTAAGGTCTGTGGATTTTGTGGAGAGTCCACGTAGGACATGTAGTATGCGTCAGTCCATCCTGTCTGACGTCCTGTCCGCCATGGCCTGTCTCATGGAACGGACAGACTCAACAGCCGTCCTGTCTCACAGATCAGTGGATCGTCGGTCCATGAACCCTAGACCCTAAACCCTGGACCGACTTGCACTTCTGACACCTGCATCGTGCGAGCTTGGATGGCTTTCAGATTCCTGTAGTTCCAGAAGCTTCTCCGTAATTGGAGTGCGTCGTGCGAAGGCCATGCTTCTGGACAGAGTGTTGATTCATTCTTTTGTCGGCGCGCCTCTCACCGGCCTTCTCGTGACGAGGAGGAACCCCAAATGGAAGAGAATATGTGCGTGAGATGTGCACACGCGCTCACGTAGCCTGGATGGAAACAGATCTGGGGAAACAGACAGCAGATCCACCTCGTCTGTCTGTCTGTCTGTGTTTGTGTTCAGGCTGGTACGCGTCATTCATCGTCGTCATCGCCTTCTTTCTAGTCGAGGTAAGCCGCCAGGACGCAGCCATGGTCAGAGGATGCCGCGCATCTGAGAGATCTGGACGTTTGTGTGCCTGTGCGTACGTGCCTTCAGTATTCGTATCGCGAGAAGAACTTTTACGAGTGGTTCGAGGCGTCGCCCACATCTGACCGCAACGACATCCACGCGGCCTATCGCAAGGCGTCGCTCAAATACCACCCGGTAGGTAACACACATGCCAACACACACGAACGCGGCTTTTGCCTGGCAATGACGGTTCGCGTGTCTGTCTGGTATCGGTGCCCGTGCGTCCATGCAGGACAAGAATCCGGATCCCGATGCTGAGGACACCTTCTATCGGCTCAAGAGGGTACGTTGGGCGGGCAAGACGATGGCGAATGGTGCGGCCACGCGCAGATATGTGTGGCTGGTGTGCTTGGCGTGGTTTGTGCAGGCTCACGACATTCTGATGAACGAGAGCCAGCGAAGCAGCTACCACAGATTTGGAGACCACAATGACGGTCAGGAAGCGGACAGCAAGACAGGATAGCGAAGGAACATGGGTTCATCTCTCGGCGTGTGTGGGTGCATGGTGTGTGCAGGTCAGGTCGAGGATGCGACGGGCATGACGGTTGTGATGCTGTCGCTGGTCAACTACCTCCTCTGCTTCATACTCGGATACGTCCTCACATTCGCAAAACCGTTCCACTTCGCTAGGCAGGTACGTCGTACGTCCTCCAGCCACACCCAAGGAGAGGGCGGTCAAGGCACACGTGTATGTGATTGCGTGTGTGTGTGTGTGTGTTTGTGTGTGTGTCAGATCATCATAGTGTATCTGGTGGGATCGTTCTGTCTGGAGCTGCACATGCGGTACGTCGAGGGCGACGCCGTGCTCGACTTCATCCCTACCATGAGCCAACTACTGCCATTCGAGAAAATACTGGTGCGTGCGTGCCATCCCAGCACTCTGACAAGAAGGGTTCGCATCAACGCGCCTGTGTGTGCTTTGCTTTTGTGTGGCATGGATGGATGGATGGATGGATGTCTGCAGCTGTTGCGTCAGCTGTTCCCGTCCATTCTGTGTCTGTCGATCATCGTGTCGTCGTCCATCTATGTCGACCAGGACGCCGTCCTGCAGTACCTCCTCAAGGGCATTCTCACCACCAACCAGGCCATCGTCGTTAAAACCGCTGAATTGCAGCAGAACGCACCCGCAGGTCTGGTCAACTTACACGAAGGGGAAAAGCACACAAACATTGGAACCCCCTTGTGGCTCGATCATCAACCAGGTGGCCTGGGGATGTCTGGTCCGCTGACGTCAACGGCGGCTCGCAAGATAGCGGCCGAGCGGGCCGGGGGGATGCAGTCAGCGGCGGTGAGGTCACTGCAGGAGGGCGGCAGAACGCAGTCGACGTCCATCGGGGGAGAGGACGCACAGACACCCACCGACGCAACCAATGCCGGTGAGTCAGCGAGAGGGGGGATGGATGGATGGATGGATGAATGGACTGGTGGGCGTGATATGTGCGTGATGTGGTGTGTCTGTTCAGGTGGGGACAGTTCTAAGGCGGCACCTGCAGGGGGCGAGGGCAAGGGTAATATGTTTCGTGAGTTTGTCAACGAGCTCAGCGACGACCAGAGGCAACGACTCAATGAAATACTCGTGCAGACGGTCAGTGACACCGAACATCCTCTCTTCACACCCTCATGACCCAGGCCATATTTGTGTTGCGTATGTTTTGGCTCTCTTATCTCAGCACCAGCAACAACAGCAGCAGCCCAAGGGCGGCGGCTTCAACATCTATCAGCTGATCTTTGTGGGCGTCATCGCCTGGATATGGTTCAGCAGATCGTCATCAAGCACCGCAGGCGGCGACGTCCCATGAACAGGCAGACGGGCAGACAGAGACATCCAGGGAGACGGAGGACAGGCAGATCCATCACATCATGTGTACGGGCGTATCCATTCTGATCCATTCTGATCCATGTGCACACTGACATTTGTGATTTATGGAGGACGGACCTGTGTGTCTGAGAGCGTGCCTGTCTCGTGCCTGACCCGCGAGCCTAAGAGCTCGTGTTCGAAATGCCAGCCACCCACCCTGTCTGTCTGTCTGTCTGTCGCCATCACTGCTCGTCCCAGCTATCGTCATCTGCCTCGTCCTCCACTGCAGCAGCCGCCATGCTAGCACCAGCCATGCCGCCCTCCACACCGACCCCCGCGGCACACGGTGCTGCCACATGGCCGATGACCACCGGCTCGCTCTGCCACTGGGTCTGCCGACGCGAACACTGCACCAAAGCTGGGGCTGCCTTCCCGCCGCCCGCATCGTTGATATGCGGGCACCGCATGGGCTTCGCCTTGGGCTTGGGCAACCCCCCTCCCTTGACCGTCACCCTCACCTTTGGCGCACCCCCGCCCCCATCCCCGTCGTCATCTCCGTTGGTATCCATGCGGTAGAAGTTGTCGATCTCGTCGCCCCATATCGACTGCAGGAGCCCCTTGAACGGCAGCTGGGGCAGCCCCAGCTGCCGGCTGATGCCGTTGCGGCGGCGGACGGCCCTGCCGAGGGCGTCGACGAGCCCGGCGAAGGTCTGCTTGGACACCATCTGGGAGCCGCCCTCATACCGCTGCGTCTTGTACTCGAGCTCCACACGGAATCGGCGGTACTTTCCGTCCCACTTGATGCCCAGCCCGCCCTTGGGGCCCATGCCGCCAGCGCCCACACCGTGGCTGCGGAGCCGCTGCAGCAGGGAGCGGGCGTTGTTCGTCAGGTCCTCATTCGACAGCTGCTCGTCTGGGTGGCAAGCTGTGCACATGGATGGACAGAAGGAGAATGGATGGATGAATGGATGAATGGATGAATGGGTAGTCGGAGGACATCAGTCCGTGTGGTGTGTCTGTCACTCACCGTACTGGAGGCAGAGTTCGTCGTCGATCTGTGTGGTCTTGAGTAGCTGGGTTGCGCGCTTGGTCTCCTCCACCTCCCCTGCAAGCCGACACAATGCACATAAGTGGATGTGTACGTGTGTACCCCTTCCGCTTACCCAGCGGTTCCTCATCGATGTCTTGCTCGCTATCCTTGCCGCGACGGGGCCCATAACCGCCCGTGTGTCCGCCCCTCCCCATGCCCATGCCCATGCCGCCTATGCCGCCCCCCGTCCCTCCCACCTGGCAAGGTCCCATCCCGTCATCGACCGTGCCCTTCATCGCAGTGCCCTTCGTCGCAGTGCCCTTCGTCATGAACGGGGGCAGCGGCGGCAACCAAACGCCCCTCCCGACGCTTTTGGGCTTGGCGCACCCACCACCCTCAGGAGCGATGCCAGCGCCCCTCCCACGCCCCCCGGCACCCAAGCCGATGGCCATGTCCATGCCCATGGCGACGGACGCAATGGGGAATGGCGGCATGAAGGGTGGCCACCCAAACCGGTGCGGCAGCCCGCCGCTGAAGATGCCCGCGCCGTTTTTGCTGATGGGGGAAGCTGGAGCCTCCTCCATCTCCTCCTGCTTGATGGGCACGTCGGGCACATTGCTGCTGTTGTTGTGGCTGTTGGCTGAGGGCGGCGCGGGTGTGGCCAGGCTCTGCTGGTGCTGATGCTGTGGGTGGTGTGGGTGCATGCTGTGGCCGCCTGTGCTGTCGTCTGTCTGTTCCATGTCGTGGTCAGGCGAGCCCAGACCCAGGGTGGGCGGATGGGGACGACTGCCTGCAGTCATCAGCAACAACAAGCCGTGCACGGATGTGTGTCTATCTCGCGCCCACTAAGATCCATCTGGCTGGCTCACCACTGGGCATTAGAGGGGACGACGCGCCCACCAGGCCGTTGGGCTGCTGCTGCTGCTGTTGGTTCTGAAGCTGGCCCGGCACAAACGGAGGCGGACCCACAGAGGCCTGGATATCGTCATCACTCTCGTCCCAGCTATCGTCATCTGCCTCGTCCTCCACTGCAGCAGCCGCCATGCTAGCACCAGCCATGCCGCCCCCCACACCGACCCCCGGGGCCCGCGGTGCAGCCACATGGCCGATGACCACCGGCTCGCTCTGTCGCTGGGTCTGCCGACGCGCCACAGCCATTTAACCTCGCGTCGTTCTAATTGCGAGCTTGATCTTCAAGTTCTCTCTGCTCCTTCTTCCCCCGACCGACAAAAGGGTTGGCATTGCAAATGCACTCCTTTCCTTCATGCTGGTGACGTATTATCGTTGCCACTTCCTCTACTTCCTCCTGGCCTGTGCGGGAGCCTCCCTGTTGCTGCTGCACATAGAGGCCAAGCACAGCGGCCTCACGTGGGTGGACTCGTTCTTCATGTGCGTGTCGGCCATGAGCGGCACTGGCCTGGCGGTGGTCAGCCTCTACCGATTCACACTCGCGAGCCAGCTGTGCATCATGCTGCTGCTCTTCACCGGCGGACAGACATTCATGGCTCTGGTATGAGGTCTTTCTCAGGTGCATGCAGCGTCGTTTGTCTCTCTCTGCTTCTCTTTGTGCGTGTGAATGTGTCCACTGCATGTGCAGCCTCCTCTTCTCCTGCGCCGCTTGTGGTTCCGCCAAGCGCACAGTGTGGAGAAAGTGACGTTCCTTTCAGAGCTCTGCCTCTGGCGGCCCGTGAGGATGAAGGCACAAGAACAGGCGGCCGAGCAGCTGAGGGAGTACCGGGCTCTCGGACGGCTGACAGTCATCATCTTCTGCTATCTGATATGCTCTCTTGTGATTGGGGCAACGCTGCTCTACTTTCTGTCCCAGCCGACTCTGCGCAGGAACCCATTGCCGGTTGACCCGTTGCTCTTCGCGTGCTTCACGACAGTGGCGGCCTTCAACAATGCTGGTGGGTCACGGACCACACACAAGAGGGAGAAGGAAAGGGATGCCCGGCCCGTCTTGTTTTGTTTATCAAGGGAATTGTTGGGCTGGTTGCAGGGCTTACGCTGTTGTCCAACAACCTTGTGCTCTTTGCCAAGGACCGGGGTGTGCTTTTGGTCATCTGCTGGCTCATTGTGGGCGGACAGGTGAGACAACAAAGCCTCAATCAATCATACAATGGACGGACACAATCCATTTGTGTACATGTCTCTCTCTCTCCAGACGGGCATTCCTTTCGCTCTGCGTTTCATCCTGTGGGCCCTTCGCGGCGTCACGCGCAACAAACAGGCCCGGGAAGACCTCGACTTCCTTTGGCACCACCCACGGCAATGCAGCACACACCTGTTCCCCTCCTATGAGACGGCCCTCCTGCTGGCGACTTGGGTGACCTTCACGAGCGGAGAATTTGCTCTGTTCGTGCTGACCAATGCCGTTGGCAAGTTCCCGGGTTTCAGCAAGAGCGACGAGTGGCTGGTGGGTTTTTTTCAGAGCGTGTCGACCAGAACTGCGGGGTTCAACGCTGTGGACATTGGCCAGACCTCCACGGGGATGCTCGTGGTGTGGGTGTTTATGATGTTCGTCGCTGTATACCCATTCGAGGTTAGTGACGCTGTAACAGCGCACGGGTGCAGCAGGATTTGACGATTGTCTCCCTCTGTGTCGCGTGTGTGCGCGTGTGCGTGTGTGTGTGTGTGTGTGTGTGTGCTCTAGCTGACTCTCAGGACGAGTGCATCGATCAAGTTGCGACAAGACGCACAAAGGCGGTCCCTGGTGCTGGAGTACGCCCCTGTGCAGGTTGTGAGTGTGGCCGAGCTCGCCGCAGCGGGGGACCACCAAATGCTCACCCCCGCCCGACGGCTGATGGCCTTGTGTCTCAAGGACACGTCCATTATCTACATGTGTGTCCTCGTCATCACTCTCGCCGACAACCAAATGCTTCACCACAACCAGCTGTTCGCCGTCCTCTTTGAGGTCATCAGCGCCTATGGCACCGTCGGCCTCTCCATCAGCGACACCAACCTCGCCCTCTCCGCCTCTTTGTCGACCTTTTCGAAGCTGGTGCTGTGCTTCGTCATGCTGCTCGGCCGGCACAGAGGGCTCCCATCTCATTTCGACTCATCTGTGACACGTATCGACGCACCTCCTCCAGTGGGAGCCCTAAAGCCAGGGGTCTTTCTGGGGGGGGTCACCGGTGCTGACGAGGGAACGCCCCTGCTGCGCAGACGGCACACGGACACACTCACTGACCGGATGAGAAGAGACATCGGTGGATTTTTCCAGTGAGTACACAACACACATGAGCGTGGGAAATGCGTGCGTATGGCTGGCCTTCTGTCTGTGTGGACGTATGTGTGCCAAGGGGAGCTGACACACGTGGCGAATATATCTAGTATATGCAGACAGATGCGCCTGTGTTCTGACGGAGAGATGCGACGAGACAAATTGACTGAGGGGAGTGCATGGGGTAACATATTCGATCGGCTGTTTGACCCACACACCCCCCATCACCCAATGCTATGCAGATGGACCTGGAACCGTTCTCACACAAGTGCATTCCACGAAGCTGTCCATGCATATGGACCCGTGACTGCATATTCATGTTCGGGGTCAAGCAGGAGTGTCAGTCAGTCAGTCAGTCGACTTGTTCGAGCAGCTCCTTGAGCTTTGTTCGCGTCCCCTCGGCAACCAACGCGGTCAAGAAGACAAACTCGTCAGACTTGTCGATCAAGCGATCAAACCTTTCAGCTGAAATCGGAATGTTGTTTTCATACACGAGCTGCATAAAGCCACGCAACCATCAGCCAATACGCAGACAGACAGAAGACAGACAGAGAGAGAAATGGGGATTATGGGGCTGACTGGATAGTACGTACGTATGTCCGTTGAGCGCGAATGCCCTGCAAGTCTGAGTCCGACACTTGGTTGAGCTCTGCCACTGGGTCTCGCAGAAACAAGCCCGCTACCTCACGGCCCTACATAATTCATGTCTCAGAGACATTGCATTGCATACGAATGCATTCAGGGTGCATGCGTATCCTGCTACTATGTATTGATACCGCTCCCGCCCATTTGAGGGAGTATTGCGTGGCGCTGCCGATGGACACGATCACGGCGTCCTTGCCCTTGACGTCAAAGCATCGAAAGACCGTGTTGGTGAACCCATCATCGGCGCCCGGGTTATTGTCCTGCAGTTGGCCGGTTGTTCTTGCCGTCACTTTGCCTGTGCGGCCCTGGCCAGGAGGGGAGACAGCCAGCGCCTGCAAGGCAACAAACCTCATTCCTGACCGGCTGTCTCCGTCCTTGATTGTATTATTTGCCGTCTCGCCCACCGTCCATCGCTCGTCAGTCACCACTGAGATGACGAAGAAAAATACACGAGAAGGTAAGGGATGGAAAACACGCATAGCGATTCATGGATATACACGATATCCTTCGCCCCATTTGCCGTGTCGCTCGCTTACGCTTCAAGAGGTCCAAGGGCTCCTCGTCCAGTTCCAGCGCCGAGCCCTCATTGATCAGGACCACTGTGCCCTCTTCACACATGACAACACATCCACAGATAAATGGCTCTGTTCCGTCTGTCTGCCATGTGAATGGATGCATGCATGGATGGGGTGGATGGATACTACTTTCGTGGCTGTGTTTGTGCTCAAGGTAGTGGATCTTCCATTGGCGGCCTCCCGCGTTTTCACACGTCTTGTAGCCCTCCTTTGTAGTCACGCCATAACCTGCCGTGAGCCACAACATTGCCACAAGAGACACATGCCTGGATGCATCCATTTTGTGTGGAATGCATGTTTGTGAGCGGGTGGGCGACAGACCCTTGAGCGTGGTGAGAAGCACGACAATGATGATGATGGGCACGACGATACAGACACATGCACCAGCAGCGTTGACCATCGACCACTGCACACATGCGTCCACATAAACAAACACACGGACGCACAAGGGCGCATCCAGCCTGTCTGTCTGGATAAATGGATGGATGGATGGGTGAGGTCCACACCTACCATGCGTATCTGTTTGTCTCCCCTCGACTTGGCACAGAAGAACCCGTATATCGCACCTGCGCAGTCCACATGCACAACTCCACCGCTGTGTGGCTGTATGCCCCGCCTGACATCACTCACTCACTCACCGATACAGCAGCAAATCCCATTGCAGCAGACCGTCGACGCCGCAAACGCTCCAATCAACAGTGTCAGGTCCTGCTGCGCCTGGTTGTCAGGCGGCGCTGTGTACGTCACCCCCTGGAACTGCCCCATTGGCTGCCCCTGCACCGCCATGGGCTGCCCCTGCACCGCCATCGGCTGGCCCGCCTGGCCGTAGGGCATCCCATATTGGACAGGAGAGACCGGCGGCGGTCCCTGCTGCATCTGCAGATACGTGGGGCCACCACCGACGGGCTGAGGCTGGGGCTTGGTGGTCGTCGTCACCTGCACGCAATGTCGTGATGTCCATGTGTGGATGCCAGACAGACAGACAGACAGACAGACAGTCGGAGAGAGACTCTCAATTGAGGATTTCAATCCATCCACGACTTACGGTGATGATTTGTGGCTGCGGTCCCAGCTGTGGGTATGTAGGTTGCTGGTGGTCGGAATACGGCGGAGTCGGGCCTCCATAGGGGGGAGGTGCCGCCATGGTGGATGGATGGATGGATGGATGGGTGAACGCAGCTGACCAAGTCTTCCTTCTGGCCTCTCTTCGCGGAGAGACTGGGGGTCGGTGGGGGAGACGCGAGCTTTCGGTATGTGATGGATTTTTTGCGGCCCTCGGTACCTAACGAGGTCGTTGGATGCACAGGGGTATGAACTGAAGGCAGATCCACCAGTTCAGGCTGTGAACCACGTAATTTTCCCTCGATGTCCCTTCGTGTCTCATGCCGTATTCAACAGCACAAATCGCCGGATAGGATAAAGCGCAGAGGAGGCTCAGCCAGCACAAGGCAGGAAGTCCCTTTATGTGTGTTCGGCCACAGAGACACGCACGACGTCTGACACGTCGCATACGTGCAAAACAAACAATGTACACGCGCTAACCTCACTTATTGTATGACACACATAGCGGATCTCTTCGAGCATTCCCCTTTCGCTCTTGTGACCTCATTCTTCTGATCCATACCCTCCCTCTCTCTTTCCCTTCTCCCTCCCCTGCACAAGCAAATGCCCAGCCAACACCGTCTCTTTGGCCGCTCCACAGCCACTGGAGACTTCGACAAGGATGAATCCCCTAGCCCATGAGGCTTCTCCTCCCCTTTTGTATCTGCCTGGCCATCTGCCGCTGCGACCTTCGGGCTAACCGCAGGGGCCATCTGAGTAACGCTCTCTCTATGGACGGCCCACCTCTCCTGAGCCTCCTCGTGGTGTTGGGCCTCACTGTCGGAGACAGCCATTGGTGTGGGCGTGTTGTCGGCCGAGCTGGCCAGCAATGGGGCGGGGGAAGGGGGATTGCTGAGGGATGTCGATGTCGCCACCTGGACACGTAGTTTCCGCTTGGGCGTTGTGGGGACCTGCTGCTTGGGGCTCTTCTTGGTGTGGTGGGTGATAGTGAGTGGCGGCTCGATGTCCACTGCCACCAGGAACTGGGCATACACGGGCCGATGGTCGGACAGGCGAACACCCTTAACGGAGTCATATGCACACGGACTGCAAACAGCAGCGCATCAACGCCACCAGAGTGCATTTGCATTCTTCTTCCCCGCAGTCACAGACGCACGTACATGATTTGGTCGGGCCTGTCGCATTTTTTCCACAGTATCCTGTCGGTCCACGCAGGTACTCTCTCCTTCTTGGACGTGTCATAGTGGTCCGTCCCCTCGTCGAACTTGTAAGTGGGCGGGAACTCTATGGGCACCTCGTCCATCTGCTCGTACCACCTCACCTCATCTTCGTGTCCAATCGACACGCTGCCAGCCACAGTGCGGGAGGAAGGAATCCGCCTGATGGCCCCATGGGCCTCTGTCAATTCGTCCGCCTGGCCGCGAGACCGCCTCCGCGTGACCATCTGGGCAACACGGGAATGCTGACGAGATAGGAAGCCACCGAGCGCGGCGAAGGACGTCTTGCGGACTTTGGGTGGTCTGTGGTCGGCGGGGAACTCGGTGACGCATGAGGCCGCGTCGCTGGAGACAGCGTCAGACTCGGACGCAGAGGGGGAGCTCCAGTCGGACTGGGACGACCTGCTGGTGTCCCTCGACGGGCCGTTGCCATCTACAACCTGCAGTCGTGACGGCCCTGTCTGCTCCGATGCGTCGTGACTCCTGCTGCCATTCTTGAGCTCCCGTCCTGTCTTGGTGCTCTCTGTTCCGGCGGTGTCGTCACTGTCCCGAAAGTGCGCCCGCCGGATGCCGACCGGCGTAGACTCAGATTTCTTGTTGTCGATATCGCTCATGACGTATCCTTGCTCATCGGCTTCTGTCTCGTCGAGCTCATCGTCCGACATCGTGTCGTCGGCGTCTGTGTTGAAGTCGCCCCGCTGCTTGAGGGACGGCGTGAAGAGAGTGATGCAGTGGGGCTCGACCAGAGACTTGTTGGCGAGATTCATGCGCATGGCCACCCACTGCCGGAACCGCCGGGTGGGCTTCATCCCGAGATGCAGCAGCTGGTCGCGCCGCAGAAGCTCCTGTGTTCAAGCAGCATGTCTCGTGGTGGTGGAGACATCATTTGTCACTGACCTGCTGTCTTGCCTCTCTGAGCATGCCCTGCGCTTCGTCCCTCTTGCACAGCAGCCTGTAGTTGAAGTCGCCCAGGATAAATGTGTGGTCGAGGCATGCCTGCAGCACCCCGCCCATCCGCGGCACATGGCGGGTGGGCAAAGGCAGCTCGGACAGGATCTTGTCCATCATCTTGGTGCGCTGCACAGACGAAACCATAAGTGGCTGATGTGTGGTGGATTTGCGTGAGAGTACCTTTTCAAGGTACTTCGCGGACTGGTGCGGTGATAAGTGGCAGTTGAGAAAGAGAAGATGGGTGCGGCCAATGCGGAAAGAGATGCCAACCCCACCCTACACACACATCCGTGCACAGATGGCTGATGCACACGGTCCATTTGGTTGTGCCAGCCATGCACCACAGTCAGTCAGTCAGTCACTGACTTTGTTGCCTAACAGGTTTGCAAAGCCAGTGGCGATGTGAGCAGAGCTGAGAGGGCAGGGAGAAAGAGACAATGAATGTGTCTCTCATGTCACGTTCTGTCGTCACTCACTTGATGTCATCGAAATGTTGCCTGAGCTCCCGTCGAGCAAACACGGCCAAATGGAGTGCCTGAGTGATGGCCACTCATCCGTTGGCACAGTCGGTGTGCGCACACATAGCAAGGAAGCTACATACACACCAGCATACCTGCAGTGTGTGTGAGCGGACCAAAAAGTAGGTTTCCCCGAGCGAGTCGGCCACGAACCGCTCCCAGGAGGCCTTTGACGCATACAGAAACGACTTCTCGATCGAACGCTGATACACACACATGTACACAGAGAGAGACATGTACGTATACGTTCACACCCCCCTGTGTGCACATAACAAAAGATGCCCCACTCCACTCACCTCACACTCAGCAGTGCCCACCACATACACGTCATGCGGGATATCCGTCCGCAGGAATGTCGCCCTGATGGTGTCCGCCTCTCCGATCTCCTTGGAGCCAGTCGGGCTCTTGCCGTGCATGTTCCAGAAGCCAACGAAGAGCTTCAGCCAGAAGGCGTGCGGCCGACCAGTGGATGGACATGCCGAGTGGGCGGCGGTCGATTGGCCGGCAGTGTCCATGCTCTCGCTGGAGCTGTTTGCCGAGCACTCGGTCGCTTCCAGCACGGCGAGCTGCGCGGAGCGTCTTGGGAGGGGTACGGACGAGGTGGGCTCGGGATGGAGGAAAGGATCGCGATCAAAGCGATACCACCAGTCCTCCACGTAGCGAGGGTGCTCCTGTACATGACGACAGGCGCACTCATGACGTGTCTCACGCTCCGTGTTCGTCTTACCGCAAGGGGCGATTTGATTTCCTTTTCCGAAGCGACAGACGCAAACGACATTCGGCTCGCCGCCCGGCTTGCCGCCCGGCTCGACCGCCCACTGAGTATGCCCCCAAAGGACTTCTGCCTCTTCCCACGCCCTCCCCACCGCCTCGTCGGGCTTCGCTGGTCAGGCGAACTGGTGTCCGACCTCTCTTCTAAGCGCTCTTCGTTAAGGTTTGACACAGTAGCTGCACGCTTGCTGCGTTTGATGCTGATGCTGACCTTCCTCCGACGGCGGGAGGCCAAGACGTCATCGGACACCTGGCCCGGGAGCGATACTCGTTTGGGACGGACTGGGGTGGAGCCGTCCTTGTGTGCCGGCTGTGACTTGATTGGCCCCGCGGAGAGGCGCCTCGGCCGCACAATGCCGTCACTCGGCAGCTCCTCCTCGCTCGCCACACGCACCTGCACAGAAGAGGCGGAACATGTAATGAGGCTGCTGTCGCTTCTTGTCTCAGTCACTCCACCATGAGATGTGTCCTCGGTTCAGTGAATGTCTCCACTCTCTCAAGGCGGTTCCCCCGAACGGCAGTGAACGCCTCACTGCACAGACACGCAAACGAAACGCGGACCATGAGAATTCCCCCATAAACACACCGCCCCTCACTCGTACAGTTGTGGCGCGCTGGCCAGGGGCTGTCTGTCCCCCGTAGTTTTCCTCTTTCTCCATTCCCGGTGCTCTCCCCCACGCCCCTGCGCATGCTCGTGTGTAGGAGCGGGGCTTGAAGAACGAGGGATGTCAGCACGGGAGGAGCTGTCATCTTCATCCTGAAACGGCGTGACGCGGTTGGCGGCAGATGAGTGAGCTTTCAGCAGCCGCACCGGAAACAGCTTTGGTGCAGCCTCCATTGATGGACGGGCAGAAGGAACAGGCCCCCAAGTGCCCCCACTGGCAGGAATTCGAGTGAGCCCATTCGAAGGCTCTGCATACAGTGCGTCACCGCATTTTGTGCAGAAACGAGCGTCAGCATGCCTTCCCCCGGTTCTCCCCATCGCGATGGCGAAGCTGTTGCAGGGCCCGTCAGCCCATCGGCCGCCAACCTGACAGGCCTCACGGTCTTCAAGTACCGCCCCCCCATCACCCGCCGTGCCAATCCACAGGGCAGCGACTCAACAGTCGCCTCCCCACGCCAGCAGCCATCCCCTCGCGGCGCCAACAGGGACGACACGCAGCCTGCTGCACAAGACAAGGGCAAGGAACAGCAGCCCCAGCAGCCCCAGCAGCCCCAGCAGCCCCAGCAGCCCCAGCAGCCTCAGCAGCAGGCGGCCATCTCCGGCCCAGAGAGGGGTCAGGATGACTTTAACAGCAAGGTGTCCAAGTGGCTCAACGATGCGCTCGAGGAGATATACTACAAGGAGGAGGACAACTTCATCCTCGAGGGCATGGACATGCGTGAGCTGAGTGCTCGAGTCCGGGGGCCGCGAAAGAGAGGCACATCGCTGTACGGCATTGGCTATGACGACCTTGAAAAGATGGGCCTGCCACAGCCGGTCGTCACGCGAGTCTACCGCGCTATGTTCGTCTACTCACAGGTGCGATTGTTTCCGCACCAACACAGACACCGTCCTCTCTTGTCTCCACTCAGGGCCTTCACGCATTGCTGGAGGAAGCGACTTCCCATTGTGCCTCCCGGCCACAGGCGCTCACTGTACTGTGGCGCGTTTTCGCCCTGTTGATGGAGCGGCTGGCCGACAAGGGCGGCGCTGGGGGGCCGAGCATCGGCGAGCTGGTGGCCAAGGGGACGCAGGAGGCCATGTTGGTGCTGCAGGAGGAGTACGAGCGGCAGCTCGTGGTG
The DNA here is from genome assembly GCA_001179505.1 of Vitrella brassicaformis. NCBI lineage: Eukaryota > Vitrellaceae > Vitrella > Vitrella brassicaformis. The sequence goes on along the minus strand of CDMY01000325.1, from coordinate 105,610 downwards.
GCACTCAATGAGAAGAAAATGCTCGACAGCAGATGCACACAACTGGAAATCGAAGTAAGAAAACAATAGCGGCCATGGCGATTGCCCGCCTTTTGTTGTCATCCCCAGGCGTCTCATTTGCGAGAGGACAGCGAGCGTTATGAGGCGGAGAGGGAGGCCATCGAGCGGGACCACCAAGTCACTCTGCAGAAGTACGAGCTGGAGATCCGCAAGCGCATGGACGCCGAGGTGCGCCTGCAGGACTACCGCCGGTGGCTCGACGGCACCGACGAAGAACTGCAAATCGCCAAAAAGTCTGTATGCCGATACCCACGCAGTGCCTTCCAAGAGAGACATGTGTCTGTGGGGTGTGTGCAGGCAGGCGCTGCACTACATGAACCACTCGGCAAGCCTTGAGGAGGAGATAGGTCAGCTGCAACGGCAGCTGGCCGACACCCAGGAGAGAATGATGAACCTCGAAAAGGAACTCGAGAAGTACAGACACCAAGTCAGTACACACACACACACACCCTCCCACACACACAACAAAAACGGTGACTCTCTGTGTGGTGGGCCATGAGTGCAGGCCCTGGAGTGGGTTCAGCGACAGGACAAATTCGAAAAGCAGATACAGAACCTCAAGATGGAGGCCGGTCAGCGACATATTCTCTTCAGTACAACATAGTCCATACATATTTGTTGTCTCTTGTCTCTTCTCAATCGATCGCCCAGAGCGTCGCGATCTGCTGTTCACGGCCGAGCACACACAGCGGACCCTCTTCGAGAACAAGAGCAAAAAGCTTCAGGGAGAACTCGCAGAAGCCAACAGGTACTGTATGAGCAGACAGATCGAGATCTCGTATGGGCATCATGTCTCTGTCTGTCTCTGGGTGGTGTGTGTAAGGGAGAATCGTCGCGTGACGACAGAGTTGCAGGACAAGACGATGAGGCTGGAGGACCTGGACAGGAACCTGACTACGGTCAGGGCACAGCTGGAGGAATCGGAGAGGGAGAGGACCACCGCTGTCCAGCAGGTGAACCAATGTTACAGCCTGAAAGCGATGAAGTGACCGTCGCGTACCTGTATGTGCCTTGCATGCATCAGAATAAGGAGGCCCAGGAGCAAGTGAAGGAGCTTGAGCTGACCACTGCACAGCAGAAGACCGAATTAGAGGTAAATAGATTGGTCTCGCGAAAACCCATGCGTCTCTTACCTCGTCTGTGTGCGAGTGGCTGCCTGCAGACTGCCATCAGCCAGCTGGCCGTCACCACGGACACCAACACGTAAGCACTGGACACAACACAACACAAGACGCACATATGTGCACACAAGTAACGCTGGAATGTGTGTGGGTGGTGCAGCAAGAACGAGGCCGAGCTGGCACAGACCAAGACAGACCTCACCACATACATGGTGGGCGGATGGGCGAGCAGAGCTAAGGAGATGAACCCTTGCGCCTTTGCGTTCTGGTGGTTGTGTGTTGTGCAGGTGCAAGCAGAGGAGCTGGCTGAGAAGGTTCAGCTGCTGACCAGCCAAGTCGAGGCGGAACAGATCGAGAGGAAACAACTACAGCTGGAGAAAGATGTACACACGTACACACACAAACACGTGCAGAAAGAGCAGGTGCGGCACCCGACTCGCTTGTGTATGTGTGTGTGTTGGTGTGTGGACAGGATATGCGCCATACTCTGCAGCAGGCCATTTTCGAGCGAGACTCGGCGCAAAACGCCATCAGACAGACCAAAAAGGCAACAAGAGAGAGAGAACGAACGACGCACACTAACGACGCATGTGTGTGATGTGATGTTCCCCTCAGGATCTGACAGAGGCCACCCGTCAGCGCGTCAAGGCCGAGAACATCCTCAAGAACACACAAGCGGCACTCGCAAAGGCCGAGGCCGAAGCAGCCATGGACAAGTGAGAGAGAGGCAAGGAGACGAAAACCACACTGCCCCTCTGTCTCTATGAGTGCCTGTGTGTGTGTGTGTTTTCATGTGTGCAGGAAGGTGCACCTCAAGAAGATATCGATGCTGGAGCGGCTCTTGTCCGAGGAGAAAATGTACAGAGAGACCATCGTACAGGAGCTCAGGGTCAGTCAGCATAGAGTGGATGGATGAATGAATGGATGGATGCTTGCTGGCGCCCACTCTACGTGTTTGCCAGACAGAGCGTGACGAGAAAGAGCGGCTGCAGACACAGCTTGACCAGAGCAAACAGGAGACACTCAAAATCAGCAAGGAATGGTCGGCATATTCCACACCTGCCCACACCTGCTAGACAAAGACGGAGAGAAGATCTGTTCCCTCCTGTGTGTCTGTCAGCCGTGACGCGCAGGCCGAGTCCAAGCGTCTGGCGAGCCTGCTGGAGGCCTACAAGACCAAATGTACCGACCTGCAGGAAATACTCGACAAGTCAGTCAGTGAGATGGCGAACAACCACACACACGACACTTGCCACTTTGGCGTGTGCGTATGCAGGTACTACGCGACCATCCACACGCACGAGACGGAAGTCGCCTCGCTCAAGGTGACACCAACACTTACACCACACCGGAGGAAGGGAGAAAGGTCTCATGTCCATACGTGTTTGTGTGTATCGATCAGTCGATGTTGTCGTCCGAGCGTGAGGCGTCTGAGAAGCACTTGCGTGGGATGCAGTCGGCCTTCCAGTTCCAGCTCACTGCCATGCAGGAGGCCGCTGAGACCGCCAATATGAGGTACACACACTCACACACCCCATCCATGTTTGATGTGATGTGGGTCGCGTGTGTAGGTATGAGGAGCTCTACACACTGCTGACCATCACCGACACGGCTGCCGCACTGAGAGTGAGTCAGTGGCGAATACATGCAGAGATGGAGGGGGGATCGACTAAAGAATGAATGCCCCATTCCTCTGTGTGTCCACAGGAGACGGACAAGCACATCAAGGCCGTCGAGAAGGAGAGAGACATCATCAGGGAGGAAAAGCAACAACTCGTCGTCAAGAGCGCCAAACAAGTAAGACACACATGTCTTGTGAACCACCGCTGTCGCACATGTGTGTATGTGTCAGTCGGAGGAGATCTGGGCGTTGCGCAAGGAGGTCAACGAGGGCAAGGCGCGACACAAAGACATGGACTCCCTCACCGCATCGGTCGGTACTCGGCCCACCCATCCCATCCACCGATCCACCACACTCTCCCATTCTTCTTTCCCTTCTCTCGCCAGCTTCAAGCGCAAGTGAAGGAGCAGGCCGACGAGATATCCGCCCTGCAGGAGCGGCTGCAGACCGTCAGCGACCACCGAGACGAGCTGCACGAGCGGGTCGATGCCTTCGAGGCCCTGGTGGCAGAGCAGGACGTCGCCAAGTTCCTCCGCAAGCGGGAGGCCATGGCCAACGGCATTTTCGAATTCGACGAAGATCAGAGACACGCAACCGCACAGGTAGGTACACCCCGCCACACAGTGAGACACTCATACCATTACACAAAGACCTTGGCTGTCAGTGGGACCGCTATGAGGCGGGACTACCGCCGCCGCCCACATTTGCCGAAGAGGGCGCGCAGACGGACCTCTCGTATCAGTACCTGGAGGCGAGTGGCATCCCGCGCGGCTTGGGCAGGTCGCAGCGTCTCATGCAGATCAAGAAGTACGCACACTACGTCGGCGACTCACGGGAGGGCGCGGGCGACTTCGCCATAGAATACCACTCGGTGAGAGGGTGGGCGGAGCATGTGTCAGTGTCTCTATCACATATGGGTGTTTTTGTACGCAGGTGAGTCGGCCGACCACCCCTGTTCAGATGTCTCACCCCCCCTCCCGCCCCGCCAGCTCCAAGGCGAGACCAGTGGCCCTCGCTGACACCATGTCCTCTTCCTCAGACTACCACAGGAGCAGCGCCGCAGCCCTGCCAGTCCCCTTCGACACCGACCAACTGGCCGAGTCCGCCCGCCCATCCATCCACCGCACGTCGCTCCCACGTGTGCCCCCATCGCCCGCAAGACAACAACAGCCGACGGCCGAGAGCGGTGGGCCGCCAGAGAGAACGAGTGCCGTGTCGTTCCGTGTGCCGCCTGCGAAAGCGGGCGGGGGCAGGAGGGAGCAGCGGGCGTCCCATTTTGAGGATGAGCGTGAAGACGAAGAGGAGGAGGAGGAAGGCGATGTCGGGGACTTTCAGCGGCGGAGCACGAGTGGTGTGCTGGGTACGGGGGCCAGGGGCAGACGGAATGTGCCCACACAGCTGTCCAGTGCGGCGTGGGCCGCCCAGCTGCGAAAGCGACAGAGCACTGTCAAGCTGTGAGAGAGTTGGGGGCGGCTACTGTTCTGGGCGGTCGGGCGGGCAGAGCTCTTTGTACCATTTATGTTATGTGTATGTATTACACGATGGATCGATCACTGCTCTTTCCTCTCGAGGTATGCATGCGTGGCGGTCTGTCGCGACCTGTGTGTTTCCATGCGGCAAAGGAACGTGAGAAACTTTCATTATCGTACATACCAATCAGACCATGTCCGTCTGTCTGTCTGCCTTACTACTACAAAATCGTCACACGCAATATACTGACAGCCGCCTGTCCATGCACCCAACCACTCAACCATCCACCGTCCGACCACGCACTGATTTAGCCCTCGATGTTCCTCTCGAGTATGTCCTTGAAGATGGTGGCGAAGACCTGCAGCGCCAGCAGCAGGATGATGATCAACTCCAGCCGAGACATCTGACCTGACCAATCATATCAGACGCAACACACACAGAGATCACCCACGCGTTAAGTAAGGGTGAGTTCTTGTCTTGTCCTGTGTTGGTGGTCCGGGGGGATGGGCTGACCGACCGACCGTGTTGCCTTTCTTCTCTGACGACGGTGAAGAGCTCTCCGATGTAGTCGTACCGGCTGTTGAGGATGCCGATCCGCTCCTCTATCTCGAAATACTTGTACACCTGAATGAATGAATGGACGGACACACAACAGAGTAGAGTGCTCACATGTGTTGTGTATCTTATGCGTGTGTGGTGTGTGCACCATCTCATCTGCCCACCCCACCCCACCACACCCGTGTGTAGAAGCCCTGCCACGTGTCGTTCTCCCAAAAATAGTCGGGCACACCTCGCAGACCTGCACCCATAGCCCAACATGACATGTGTGTGCACATGGGATGCGCTCCATGAAATGCTGATCTGATCCAGCTTCCCTTTCCTCACCGCTGACCACGTTGACGTCGAGCATACGCAGGAAGACCTCACACATGCGCTCCGACACCGCCCGGTCGGGCAGCTTGGTCGTGCCCCGCTCCACCATCGCCTCGGGAATCTCCCTGACACTGTCTCACACACAACACACAAACAACACAAATATGCATATATGATGACCGGTTGCCGATGTGTCTGCGTGAGTCTGTCTGTCTGTCTGTCGTCTGTGCGCACTCACCGTTGTAGGCCAGCTTCGAGCGCCTCCTCTGTTGTGTGATCGACAGGCCACCACACGCACATGCACAGCACACGACAAGCCAAGCCAAGCCATGCAAATAGCTCTCACCCCCTCTGCTATCTGCTGATCATTCCATTTATGCGTTTCCGTTTGCTTACCGAATATGGACAGTCTGACGGACTGGGCCATGGCGACGGACACCGCCACCCTCTCGTCCTTCTCGTGAGTCTGAGGAGAAGAGGAGATTAGGGAGGGAGGGACAACAGCAGCGAGTGAGACCTCCATGGGCGTGGTCCTCTGTGTCATTGGCTGAGAGTGTGTGCTGCATCTCCGCCCAAGCTAAGCTACTGCCCACCTTGAGGAAGATGCGGTCATGACGGATGCGAGAACGAGGCACCTGCACCCAGATGAATGAGTGTTCACATCAATGAAGTGGGGAGGGACACTGCCATATAGACCTGTGTGGACCGTCCGAGCGTGTCGACAAAGGCATACTCCAGCTCCTCCACACACTGCAAATGCACCAGTATCTCGCCATCTGGACGCACAGGAGGCAGGCAGCAATGCACGGACCGACCGTGCCCCCGTCTGTGTGGCGTGCGTGCGTGTCCACCACTCTTACGTACGTGCGAATTGTGAGAGGCAGTAAAGGAACTGGTGTTCGCCCGCCAGATCGTCGAAGCCCCACAGCACCACCGGACCGTTGTCAAACACAAACGCATAGGCACGCTGAATGAACCGACACACACACAGGGAGAAAAAAGGCATGCCATGGCGTCCGCGCGCGTGTGTGTGTGTCTGTGTGCATGATGCATACGTACGTCCTCTTCGTCTTCGTCAAAGGGTGTCTGTCCATTGCCATTGGGGAAGTGGATCGTCGCCGACATGTCGGCACTCATCAGCTGACGGACCAACAGACCAACAGACACAGGCAGACAGAATGGAGTGTGGAGCAGACATACAGGGTGGTTGGTTGTGCCCTTGCGTACCCTGCCCTGTCTGGCGCTGGTAGGTCTTCTCATCATGGTGTGCCGGGAGGTGGTCATCATCAAGATCGACTCCTCCATGTCCACATACTCGGCAGACAAACTGTCACACACAGAGAGAGACAGGCAATGGACACACAGTTGCGTGCGCTGCAACGGCTTTGCCTCGCCCACCCCAAGGGCGTCTCCATGATCGCCTGCAGGTCATACTTCTCAACTCGACAATGAGCAGTCACGCGCCGGAACAAACCCAACTGCCCAAACCCACCCACCCACCCACCCACCCACACACAAATGACAGACTCCATCCATCCCTCGCCCCATACCGTGCTCTCAGGTATGATGTCAATCCGATGCCTCGGCGACCGTCGGGTCGCCTGTTCGGCCCCCTTCCTGCCCTTCTGCCCACCAGCCGACCCGCCGCTCGCATCAGCACCCCACGTCCGCTGCCGCACCCACCTCGAGTGCGGCACCGCCCGCTTTTTGCCCCTGCTGGCGGGTGCTGGGGCTGACCGCTCGCGAGCCGACGGGATGGGGAGCGAAGGAGGGAGCGGCATCGGGGGGAGCGGGTCGGACGGGGAGCCGCGAAAGGCGTCGTCCATGCCGGGCTCGGAGTCCTCCCTGTCTGGCGGCTCGAGGCCTGTGACTCAGACACACACATGCGGATAAGTGGATGAGCGGACTGGCAGCAGCAACCATGCATGGCTTGTCTGCCTTGACTGACTGACTGACCTGTTGTAGAAGATGACTTGGTCGGCTCCACCCTGACGTGGTTGTGCGGCACCGTCGTCAGCGTGTTGAGCATGATGCTGCGGGAAGGGCGTCGACGGCCATCTGCCGCAGTCGCATCGGCGAAAGGAGGCGATGCTGACCTCTCCCTTGATTCCCTCCCCTGCACGGGGCTGAGGTCGCCGATACTGTTGAACTCGGCACTCAAGTCAACATTCTCGTGATCCGCGTCTACCATGATGAATCAAAACGAAAATCTCGGGCCGGAGAGAGGTCTGCGAGCTTGGCTTCTGAACCCTAGACCCTCCAAACCCTGTGGATGTTTGCTTGACATCGATCCATCCATCCATTCTATCCATTGCCCATGACTGCGTCTGACACACAGACGCTTCTCCCGCCACCCTCCCGCCTCCCTCCCGCCTCCCTCGCTCTCGCCTCTATGTCTACAAACCGCCGTCACTAACACTATACATAGTTACCGCAAAGAGATGATCTATTGCAAATGCTCTCCTGTAAGACACACACACACACACACACACACGCACGAAGGGGGAGAGAGAGAGAGAGATACACACACAGATGGGTGCGTGTGCCGCACGAAGATGGGAATACTCGCCCACCTGAGAGTGAGATAGTGGCTTCGGCCTTCCGCTTGAGGCGGCGCAGCGGCGGCAGCTTGTCCTGCGTGAGGCAGAACTGCTCTCTCTCGTCCGCCGACAGCGATCCTTTCGTGGCCAGGTTCTGCGCGAACTTTTCGAGGGCGTCGAGGCGGATCTGTGCCTTGTTGAGCATCTGTTGCTTGGCACGAGCACTCTCCTGCACACACACACACACACACACGAACAGAGTCTCTCTCTGTATGCGCCTGTCTGGCTGGCTGCAGCTGACCGCTTTGATTGCTTTGTCCAGGTAGTAGGCGGCCTCGGTCGCGTCGATCTGTATGTTGCTCCTCCGCCTCATATGAGTCCACTCGGCAGAGCTGGCTGTGGGCGGCGGGAGCAGTCCTTCGAGCACACGCACCGCAGCGGCTGCCTCATCACTGTCCCGAATCAAACGCTCTGAAATACCAACGTCCACACAATGAGATTGACAACACAAATGAGTTGTGAGATTTTGACGCCCACTGACCTGTCGGCGTCGTATTCGAGCCTCTCTGCCCCTCGTCCGGCCCATCAGCGGACGGCATGACGGCCGCAGAGGTCTCCACACCAGCACCGGCATCGGCATCAGCATCAGGAGGGTTGTCACCATCCCCAGCCACGTCAGCCACCACTGGATGAGGCGGGGCGGAGGTGTAGAAATAATGCTGCCGCCGATGGGACGGCAGCATCGGTGCTGTCTGGCCCAACAACACAACACGCAAACGCAATGAAACGCGAACAATGCAACAGGTGCGAGCTACAAAAGCGATCGCCTTCTGCGAGCTTAGCTCACCAGAGGGAGAAAGAAAGGACGACGAGAAAGAGCATTGGCACCGACGACAGATCAGCATCATGCCCTTTGTCCTCACCACAGCCACGGGCGCAGCCGGCGTGGCTGGATTGTCCGGGGCGGCAGGCGGCGTCGGGGCGGCCATGGCGTACGGCTTCGGCATGGGCGTTGTCGGCTGCCCCTTCATCGTCCTCGTGGGGGTGGTCATGGCCACCATGGTTGACGAGATCATCAAGGAAATCAAGGGTAAGAAAGATCACCCTCACTCATCGAGGAGTGAATGGGTCAAGCAACCAACACACCATAGATGCATACGGTGTTTCTTCTACCTGTGTGCGTCTTCAGGGACACGCCAGGGAGGAGGGGCTGCTGCTGCTGAGGGAGCTGCTGAGGAGGACGAGGAGGAGGCTGCCGCTGCTGAAGGTACGCATTCTTGAAGAGTATGTTCCAGGGGACAGGCAGACCTCTGATTTGTGGCTGTTTGTTTGTGTTTCTCTCGCAGATGGCCCAGCTGACATCCATGAGGCTGAGGTGTCCGCCATTCCCGACACGGCCGATGACGTTGCCCAGACCGGTTGGTATTGGCTGCTCACATCATGCATGATGTGTGGTTGCGATTGTGTGTGCCTTTCTTTGCTCAGACGGCACGGCCAAAGCCCGGGTGTGGGTGTATGGCAACGTGCATCCCACCAGCGTCACAGTGGACACCGGTACGACAGTGACAGGACAACACAACACCTGACCTCAACCCACCTGTTGTGTGTGTGTGTGTGTGTGCGCGCCCTTGCCGGTTTGTGTGTCAGTTGGCGAGTTCGTCGAGAAGTCCATCCACGACCGCCACATAGAGGTGTACGTGAAGATGCGCAGCGACATGAATGCCAGGATAGCCCACCTCGACCAGATGCTGACGGAGCAGCACCCGGCTGGTTTGGGGCAGCTGGTGCTGCACAAGAACGAGGAGATCGACCATCTTCGGCATCTGGTCGACGACCTGCGCCAAGCGGCTGGCGACCCTGGGCAGGCGGCGAGACTCCTCTGGGCCAAGGACGCCAAGCTTCGCTTCCACAGAGAGGTAATCCACCTAGCTTCGGCAACTAGAAACAACTATAGCGATGACTCATAATGAGTGGTGCTGTTTGGTGTATGTTTCAGGCGTATCTGAAGCTGGAAGCCGCCTGGTGGGCCGCACACCAGGCCGATCTGGAAAAGGAGCGGCAGCTCAAGGCCAAGACCAACGCGATCGCCGACAAAAACCTGCAAATCCGCCAACTCCAGCAGGTAGAGGCCCAGCTGCGGCAGCAGATCTGCGCTATGGAGCAGCACATCGCGGGACTGCAGCAGCAGATAGTGGCAATGCAGCCAGCGATGAAAGTACGTCTCCAAATACACACATGGACAGTCACATTCGCACCACCCTCTGTGTCTGTGTGCGTGCGTGTTGTGCGTGTGTGTGTTGTGTGCAGTACTGGGCTCAAGTTCAGACGGCGCAGCAGATGTTGCTGACACAGCAGCAACAACTGGTGAGTGAGTGAGGCGCGCATATCACTGAACGACTCACAGGCAGCACCAGAGCGGAAACGGATGGCCATCCATCGTTGTCTGTCCTGTTCTCTTCTGTCCCGTGTTGTTGTCGTTCAGGTGGGTCAGGCGGTGGCGGCGCTCCGTGAATGGGGGCCTGACGAAGACATGCCGCAGCACCCGCCTCCTCTTCCACCTAGTGCACCTTCTGCGGCGCCGACGACCCCCTTGGTGCAGCAGAGTGCGGCGGACACAACGACATCAGTGAGCAAATATAAGGCCTGGTTTTCACAGGCAGCCAGCATCACCTGCGCGTCGTTTATGTGCAGGTGGGCTACATCAGTTTGCAGCAGCAGCATCAGCAGCAGCCGTCAATGAGCCCCTCCAGCGTGGCCAGCCACCCACACACACAGGCGGGAGGGCAAACACGGTGGGGAAACTGACGGATGATGGCTGCTGCTGCTGCTGCTGGGATGACAGTGGTTTGGGAGTCTGTTTCTCGTTGGGCAGGTAGCCTGTGTGTGGGGGTGGCTGGCTACCTCCCTCCCTGTCTGTCTGCTCTCTTCTGCTTCTCGATGCGGTGCCTGACACTGAGTGAGAAAGGAGCTTCGACTGGCGGCCATCGATGAAGTGAGTAAGACTCTCTGCCTGGACTCAATCAAGGGTGTGGGCCTCCTTTCCGTTGAGCTGTGTGTCTGTCTGTAACGATGCGGGTGATAAACTGGCTGCCTGCGATTGGGAAAGGGAATCGGTTTCTTTTTTGGCACAGCCAGCTTGCCGACTGCGTGCTGCATGATGTGTCTGGCTGAGACACTCAGAAAACACACTTGAGTGCTCAACACGTGTGATTCGCGTCAACCGTGCAGATCCATTCTTCAAGTCGACCGCTGACATGTCGCCCATTTGTTCCGAGTCAGTGTGTTGCATACAGGCATCGCCCATCATATTCCTGACGTCTCTCAAGCTTGGGTCATTCGCTCATCCATGTGCCGCAACCTTACCAGCATCTCGGGCAGGCAGTCGAGGGCTGCAGTACAACAAAGAGAGACACACGGCTTGCCCCTGTGTGTCTGCCCGATTGCGTTCCTGTGTCATGTCTCACCTGCCATGACGTCAGATGGGCTTGAGTTGTGGTAGTCTGCTGTCTTGATCCACTTCTCGATGGTCACTGGGTCCACTACGCCACTCCTCATTACAGCGCTCGATGCACCGCTGCCCGATCTTCCGCTGCAAGTGTCTTGACACTATTTCCCGCAGCTCTGTGACAGCAGAACATTTCTTCATTTCGGTGCCGCCTTCTTTTTGCATTCATTTGTCACCATGACGTCTTCCACGTAAAAAGTGAGGAAGAAGATAATGATACAGAGGGCGCACATAAACGGGAGGATTACGATTCCGACGGGAAGGCAGACAAAAGTGCATACGATGTCACCCCATCGCCTCCACCGTATGTCGCCACGAATACCCTGTGCCGTGTTTGGGATGTTCACTAGAACTAGATAGAGGATGGTGGCTGGCATGAAGGCAATCGTGAAGAGGACCGCATCGATGGTGGAAGCCAGGAGCCTTGCTACGACCAGGGCAACGATCGCAGCCAGCCAGCAGCAGCTGACAAATAAGGTCCCAAGGAACCACCAGAACCCTTTGCAGCACTGGCAGAATCCACTCCCATCGCAGCTTTGCGGTGCCGCAGGCCGCCATTCTTGTGCACAGCAGCACTTGAGAAGCCGTTCGCAGAGGCGGATGAGAAAGGGGAGGAGAGGGGCGAGACATCGCAGGGGAACCGATTTGATCGCAGCTGAAAACGGATAGAGCATCCAGAGATGCACTAGTTGTCGGCCGTCACAGAAAAGCGGACTGACCGATGAGGTTGAATGGTGGCGGCAGACGCTCATGCTGTGGCATTGACAGGTACTCATTCAACACGCGAATGCGCAGTCTGCACGCAAAGGGGAAGGTCGCCATGTATTCAGCAGATGGGGACCGGAAGGTATGTGAAGGATCTCCTTTGTGTGTGTGTGTCACTGGTATTGAGGCTTCTTTGTGTTCTCAATCGCTGCATACGTCGACGCCTGACGCACACAGACACACACAAAGACAGACAGGAACACATTCAGCGTCTCGATCTGCCATGAGCGTCTCGTGTCCGTCTCACCATGATGGCGATGAGGAGATTGAGCTATTGAGGCACAAAGGAAGAGGAAACGATTCCTTTTGTGTCTCATGTCCATTGGTGTGCACAGACAGTGCTGACATACGAGTATGATGGACGACAGGACAACGTAGATGAAGAGGAGGACGGCGCCCAGTGTGTCGTGGCTCTCGATGGCGTTGTTAAGTGTGTCATTGAACTCGCCGACCGCGGCGTAGAAACTGCAGCGTTGACAAGTATCGGGCTGTTTCGTTGTACTGTGACTTATGGGCTTATCGCACATGTACGTACAGTGTGAGTGTGGCTTTGCCGTAGGTACCGAAGTACTCATGGTCTTCGTCGGACGAGAGGACGTTGAAGACGCCCGCGAAGATCAGCAGGATGTAGGCGTACAGAACCAGAAACATGCTGATGTCCGAGATCATCTTCACGACCGCGCTGACACATATGCGCACCACACAATCCACGCAGACAGACGGCTCCAAGCCTGCCTCCGCGTCCGCTCAGGTGTCTCGTGTCTCTGTGCCAGTTCCCTCACAGGATGAGTGGCCCCACGGCTTGGTGCAGGCTGGCGGTTTGTAGGAGGCGAAGCGCAGAGAGAAGCGCTATAACGATCCCCGCGCTCATTTCCGTTGTCGTCGAGTATCCCCTGAAGTGGATGACGGCGAAGGCGATGATTGATGATGAACCCGCGAAGTCGATGCAATTCCATGAGTCTGCCAGGTAAGATGCCCCGAGACGGATGGCCTATAGGGATACAGAAAGCGTACCAATGACCAAGCACGTTGTTGACCCCCGGCTCCCTCCCTCACTTGGTAGACCTCCTGGAGAATGAATCCGGCTCCAGTCGCGAGCGTGACGTAAAGCCATGCATCATTGTTCCACGCCCAGGCCCAAGCCCATACGAGCCAAAGCGATGCATCGGTGGCCCATCCGATGTATCGGGGACTGATGACGTTCTCGGCCAGATGCTTTGCCTCCGCGCCAGCGGAAGTGATCTCGCTCCACAGGGGAGTGTCACTTGCGCTCCAGAACGGGCTGTGCCCGTTGATTATCTTGATGTGAAGGAGCACAGACATGACCCTGCAGCGCAAGAGGATACATATCATGTACGTGTGTACGTATGTTTCGGCTTGCACCCGCGCTTACAAGACAAGTATCGACACCACGCGGCTGATGAAAACCATTCTGGGCTCCAAAAACACCGTGTATTCCTCGTATGACTTCTCCCAGTACTGTGTGACGAGTGACATGCAGTTGGCTGTCATAGAATTGGTCACAAGAGACAGAATGGGCCACTAGAGAATCCATTGAATACCCGAGTAGTACCTTGTTTGACCACCTCAAGCGGTTCTGCAGACTCGAGCAGCGCTAGCCATTCTTTCTCTTTGCCCTCAAGTGACCTCTTGAAGTCGTATGAAGTCGTCTCGGTGCAGAAGGTTGCCGTAAGGGACTGAACCGATTGGAAAGCAAGCGAATAAGAGCGAATGCAAAAGAAACTGATGCCGGATTTCTTCTGTTGACCTCCATCCAGGCCGCCTTGTTTTCCAGGTCACTGCAAGCACGATAGAAACAATGGCATCTATTTCTTCTTCTCCTATACTACCGCATCGTCATACTCTGTGAGGAAGTCATTTGGTCGAATCTTGATCAGTGTTCGGAAGACCGCACAGCAGCGAAGACTTTCGAGGCCCGGTGATTCGGAGCGGCTCCTCAGGAGTTCCTTCATGACGGGGAGCACTTCTGAAAGGACCAGCGGCTGCAACACTCGACGGACAGTGTATTAATCAGACTGGAGCAGCTCCATGGCCACAGCTCCAGCCAAGCCAAACATCATCACGGCAACTCTCGGGTTGTCGAGGGCAGAGGGGCGTGTGTCCCCTCTGTCAGAGTCATTGGCAGGCAGGGATCATTCAACACGTCTCTTGATAAATTTGGGTGCAGCCTACGTTGTCTTCCAACTTCAGAAGGTCTTGATTCATCCTCAACATGGCAATCACGACATCAGCATGGCCTAAATGAAAGTGAAAGAAGTACACTTGATGACTGCTACACTTGTGTCATTCGTCACTTTACGAATGACTCACGTGCTGCCCCGTGGAGAGGCGTCTCCCCGTCCTGGACGAGAACATGACAAAGACACTGCAAGATTCATGCACCAGTCGAGACGTCCTCATCTTTACGTTGCGCCGAGCTTTCAGCAGGTCGGTCCCACCCAGCTCGACAAACATCCCCACAAGATGAACCGCACCTCTTCCTGCCACCATGTGGAGAGGCGTCCTGCCGGTCTGCAGACACAGCATGAAGGTAGTCATTCGGCCAGTGAACGAAACACGTGTTGAGTGCGATACCTTATCTTTCAGACCGAGCAGGTAGTGTCTCTCTCGCAGCAGCAGCGCCTCAAACACAGCCATATCCCAACACTTCTCTGAAAAGTACAGACAGGGGCAGACAGGGGCGGCGTAGGTGCATCGCTTCTATGTAGCGATGCGACGATGCATACCTGCGGCAAGGTGGATCGCAGATCCATAGTCCACATAGTCACTGTAGCACTCTCCAGTCGTCAGCACTTTCTTCGCTTGCTCAGGCGACAGACGAAAGAGGGCGTTCCGCACGCCCTCTGCATTCGATTCATTGATGGCCTTTGTGATGTTTTCTCAGCGTTTTTGTCGTTTCGTCATCGTCGGCGGCTGGTGCACCCACCAACGGAACCTGCAGAAGAAAAACAGACGTCCAGGGCCTCTTGATTATTGTGTGACCCTGCCGCCATCTAGATCACACCAAGACAACAACGCACCTGCTCGAGCCGTCTCGGTGCCATAGGGAGCTCTTCTGCAACATCAGGCAGCTGGGGCTCCATCAGCCCCTGTTCATCGTCCGACAGAAGAGGGACATCGTCACTCGGGGCTGACGCCATCTGCAATGGGTAGAAGAAAGCGGCACAAAGAGGAAATCGAACCAGTTGACAATGCAGACTCATTGCGAGATGCCAGACGCAGGAGCGTTGCAAACGGACCTTCGGATTGGCCGTCTGCTCGTGATGGGTGGCCTCATGAAGGGCAGGGCCGCCGCCCTCCTCGACGTCTACTCTCGGCAGCTGTATGTAGCAGGCGTCACGAAGACTTTCTCTCCCTCTTTCACCCTCCTGCCCATGCAGACGTGGGGTGCGTTGCGTGTGCAAAAAGCCCCACATCCTGCACACGCGGGACAACGAACGCAGAGCGCCGCGCGCGTCTCGGTTGGCCCGCCCCCACCTGCGAAAATTCATCATGTGGCAAATTTCCCTCGCCCGTCATCCGAGCCAACAATGCTTTCTCGCGATACAGGTCGTTCCAGTGAGGTGGACAGGCTGAACTTGTGCTGCTCCACATAGATGGGCGAGTTGTCAATAGGCAGAGGATAGATAGGTACACATGGCGGGATTGCATGGAGGGCGGGCAACAGCTGTTTGCAGCTGACGATCTGTAAGTGACACCAAGATAAAGTGGCTCTACACGGCTGACTGGCACGCGCTCATGCATACATCCATGCACCATCGGGGCTGCACAACACACACAGTGGTCATTGTCGCGTCAGACAACAGGGGCTGGTCTACACAACGTGCTGACTGAGGCGGGGAAGGAGAGAAGGAGGAAAAGGGTACAAGTAACCCGCAATCCTGGCTATCCCTGCTGCTGCTGCTGCGCCTTCGCAAGCCCATCAAGACGCCTGCGGAGCGATAAGAGCAGAGATGCGAACAACGGAAAGCCATCTGGGTGTGTCTGTCCGAGTGGCTGACCTGTTAATATACTGTTCCGTTTCGAACATCATGTGTGTGCACGAGTAGATGCACTGCTGCTGCCGCATGTTCAGCTCGTTGCCGGGTGAATCCACACACTTTGAAAAGCACTTGCCCAAGATCTGCACACGACGTCAAAAACAGAAAGGAAGACCGGTCGATGGTCGAAGGTGGAAGAACAGACGATGACAAGCAGATTGATCCACACACACAATGCGTGTGTACACACACCTTCATGACGACCTTCTGCCCCTGCACCAGAGTTTCAAGCTGCATCATGGCCTGAAAGAAAGAAAGAAAGAAAGAAAGAAAGAAAGGAACGCCAGCGCCAATCATTCATGGACAAGGCGATGCCCCACATTCAGTCACCTGCGCCTTCTGTTCGGCTGTGAGCGATTCAAGACCACTCGGTGCATCCATCTTCCTCCAGATCTGCTGATGCAAAGACTTCAGAGGCCCTGTGTAGAGGCAGCGCGGCGATACCGTCAGAACACAGGCGTTGCTGGGAAGAAGCAGCTGCCGGAGCACTTAGCTCGCAGATCATCCCCGCTACGTTTTCCGGAGCACTTGGCTGTCAGGCCGCCTAGGGTGCTCCCTGACACCGCTTCTGCTGCGTTCTGGTGCCTTTTTTCTCCCATTCTCTTCTCTCCCCCGAGGCGGTGCCCCTCGATTGCCGTATCATCGATGTTGAGCTCTTCGCGTCCCGCGGCGATGGACGGCGAGTCTGAGTGGGAGTATGACGATGTAGACGACTTGGGCTACGGGCACAGCATGGGGATGTGGGGGATGGATCTGGGCATGGACATGGACATGGACATGGACGACCCTTTCATCGAGATGCAGGACGACAGTAAGGCAGACACACAGACACACAGACAGACAGACAGACAGACAGACAGGCAGCCAGCGGGCAGGCAAAGGAGAGATTGGGTGTTGTTGTTGTGTGTGCAGCCAAGTATTTGCTGGACATGGATGCCATGGAGAGGGACGCCGAGGTGCACCTCGCCAAGCAGCTCCTCAAGTGGCCGCTCATCGCTGACCCCATCGAAGGCCTCATCCTCCACGTAACCTTGCCAAGAGGAAGCAAGCACAGCCCCTTGTCCTCTCCACCTGCGTCTTGGCGTTTGTCAACTCAGGGCGAGTTGTGTCTGTACGTGTACCAGCACCGCGACGCCCTGCTGTCGGCTTTGGCTGCCCGTCGGCTGCTGGGCCGCGAGACGGCGCGCATCCAGGCCATCATGATGGTTGCCGCATACCAGCTCAACGACAAAATCACCGCTGTTGCAATCAGAGAGTGAGCGACACACATGAAAATGATACGGCCCAGACAGAAAGGTCTAAACGATGAACGCGCTGTTCGTCTGTCTGTCTGTCTGTCTGCCCATGGTTCCTTCAGCCGTTTCGACAAGGGCGGTGTCAACCAGTTGTCGGACCCCCTGCAGAAGAAGTACGAGGGCACGTGCGAGGTCATGGAGTTCTTCCCCAAATTCATGGAGGCACTGATGGCCTCCGCGGAGGCCAACAAACAGAAGCAGCAGCGCAACAAAAACAACAAAGACAACAAAACCGCCACCCAACACTCGCCATCCGACCCCTCTGCCCACCAGCCCGCATCCGCCAGCAGGACACGCACCAGCAAGAAGGCCTCGTCGTCGCGCGCCGACTCATCTTCTCATTTCCTCTTCCCAGGATCATCTAGCGGGAAGGAGCGCGGTGGATCGTCGTCCTCGGCCTCCCAGCACCAGCAGCAGCAGCGAGCCAACGACGACGCACTCATGCAGCTGTTGCTCCTGCAAGCGGCCATGCGTGCAGAGGAGGAGCGGACCAAGGGCGGCCGAGGCGGTCGCAGTGGTGGTGGTGGTGGTGGGAGGGCACAGCGCGAGAGCAGGATTATCGACGTGACCGAGGGCACACCTGCCGGCAACAAGAAGGGGTCTTCGTCGAGCGGCAGGGAGCGGGGCAGCAGCAAGCCGCAGGACGGCTTTGAGAAGCTGCTGGCGGATGCCCTGAGCGAGAAGGGCAAGAAGGGCAAGAAAAAGGCCGCTGCTCCGTCGCCATCACCGTCCCCCGCAGCATCAGCAGCACCGCCTGCAGAGACTGCCAAAGCCGAGGGCACCGCCACTCCCACCGTCTCGCCATCCACATCCGCCACCGCGACCACACACGACAAGGCCCTCTTCTCGTCCCCGTCCCTTCCCTCTCCCGAGCCCTATGAGAAGGAGTCTGAGCGTCTGACGGCCTCCACAGCAGCGGACCACAGCGGGGGCGAGACCAACAGCCACCACAGCCACCCTGACGACACCAACGGCATCATGCCCGCCCTCGCCACTCAGTCCACCGGCATCAGTGAGACAGACGGCGTGCACGTTGTGGGAGACGGCGGCGATGGTGCGGCGGGTGCTGGGGGGGCGTCTTCCAAGAGCTCGTCCAAGAAGCGGCGCCACAGGAAGAAAAAGAAGGGCGGCGAGGGTGCGGCGGGTGCTGGTGCGGGTGGGGGTGCTCAGGCGGTCCAGGGGCAGTAGACACACACATACACACACACACACATACATAGGGACGCGGCCGCCGAAATCGCGCAAATCCGAGAGGGAGAGAGAGAAAGTGAGAGGCATTGTTTGGGCTTTTACCTCCATGTCATGTATGTTGCGTGATACGTGATGTGGTGTGGTGTGGTGTGCCTGCTGTTCTTCCCACTCTGTACGTGAGTGACTTTCTGCTGTGTCTCTGATGTGATGCGCGCGTGTGTGTGTGCGCGCACCGAGCCATTCGTTTTAACGTGGCCAAGAGAGAGGGAGAGAGAGATTGTGGCCGATGCGTGCCCCCTGTGACGCAGGGCCGCACGCATGAGCTATCAGCTAGGACAGCTAGGACGCTGTACGGTGTTGGTGTTTTCAACGGTCTCGGGGGTGTCTCGTGGGTGTGAGGGAGAGATCCGACACATGTGATGTGATGTGCGAAGGCCGATGCACACGCTGCCTGGCGATCGGTGCACACACGTGCACACACACGCCTTTTTTCCGCGGATGCGTCTGTCAGTGTGTCTCGTGTGTCTCGTGTGTGCACATGAGATGGGGGGTGGGGGGAGGGAGGGAGGGAGAGGGGGGCGGGAAGAAGCATTCGATTGAGGAGTTTCTCCATCCACTCACTCACCCATTTCTATGCTATGCATCGATCCATCTCGCTGTAGTTTTAACCCCCGCAGAGGTCCGTGTAGGCCCTTCTTCGGTTGTGAGGTGGGGGACGCTATGCTGTGAGGTGGTGTGACATGTGAGAGCTGTGTGAGAGCTCAGCGGACCCGCCGCTGATGGCAGTCATCTACTCGGTCGCCCGGGGTTCATCACTCATTTGTGCGTGGGGAGGGGGGGGGGGGGG
>CDMY01000325.1:68277-85961 GCA_001179505.1 Vitrella brassicaformis | reverse complement strand
GGGGGGGGGGGGGCTTATCTTGGCAGTGCTTTCTCGGGTGTCGTCCGTCCTCAGTCGTGACCTCAAGAGCAGAGTACCATCTGCTGTTGCGATCACGGCAGAGGGCGAGAGACGCCCGAGGCACATGCCGGCGCAGAGAGGCCTGGCCATACCAGGCCAGCACAGGGAGGACTGAGAGTGATCCGACGTGAGAAACGTGCCACCGTTCTTTCCTCTCGTCAGTCCCCTGTGTGCGGTTGAGGTCGCTTCAAAGCAGGTGTTCCCCCTGCTTATGGGTCGCCTCTCCCACACACAGGGGACTGACGAGAGGAAAGAAGTGCAGTGAGTGAGTGGACAGACACTTGTCGTGCCAATAGTCGGAGAACTGAATGGCTGGCTGGAACAGAATCTGATGCGGATGGCTGATTGGATTGGCACTGATTGACATGGACATGGACATTGAGATTATGCTACAGGATTGCAGTCCCGACTTAAGTCGGGCAGTCATCATCATCATCATCCGCATGAACTCACACACCCACACCCACATGCAGGTTAAAATGCGTCACCCAACGCACCACCGCACTCTGACACTGACACATTGACACTCACCCTCACCCTCACCTTCAGCTTGACGTGCAGGGAGGGAGGGAGGGACAAACGCATTCAGATAGATAGACAAACGCCACTGTATATGTATAATAGCCAGGACAGCCATCTCAGATGGCCACCTGGGCACAATCCCTCCATCCCTCCCTCTCTCCCTCTCCCTCTCTGTCTTCCATCCATCCCACCCCCCTCCCCATGCATGTATGTGTGTATGTGTTGGAGCCCCCCCGCCACATCCACCCGTCCGGACGCCCCACCGGGCAGGTGGGCGCGGCGACAGCACACCGACTATCATGTCACACCACACCGTACCACACCGTATCACAGCTACCGAGGGTGGAGAGGAAGAGGCAGGCAGGCAGGCAGACAGGCAGAGAGGCAGACAGGCAGAGAGGGAGAGAGAGCAGCAGATGGTTTCATCTGCATCCGTTGCTCGGTGGGAGGGTGAGTGGAGGAGAGAGAGAGGATGTGTGGATGGGATGGCTGCATAAGGGTAGGGTGTGTGCGAGTGTCATGCGCCCCCTAGCAGTGAGTTGAGGGCCTCCGTCTCGTCCCAGCCGTGCTTCTGCAACGCCGTCTGAACAAACAACCAAACAAACAAACCATTAAACCACACCACACAGAAACGACGACAGCTATTCATTCGGACGCTGGGCAATCGCCCGCGCCTGTGCGTGTGTGTGTGTAAGAACCTTACTTTCGCCTGGTCTTCTGTGAAGCCCATCTCTACCAACTTCTTGACCTGAGAGAACACAACACAACACAACACAACACGAGCTGTCCGATTATCCGTCCGTCTCCGAGTGGAGTGGTCCGTCTGGGTGTGTGGTGTGGTGTGGTGTGGTGTGCTCACGCTCTCGTCGTGATTGGACTCATCCTTCTTGGCGAAAGTCTCGGTCCAATACCTGAAATATATGCACACCCAGACACACGACTCACCCCTCTGGTGAGCTTGTGGGTTGTGTCGCATCTGTCAGTTCCAGGCGGGGCCCACCCACTTTGCTGTCTGCTCGAAGAGCTTCCTGTCCCTCTTGAACATGTTGGCCACCTCCGCATCCTGCGGATCGTCTGAACCAACCAAACACACACATCACACACCCATGTGCCGAATATGTCGTCATGCCGAATGTCGTCATCGTCATGTGCTGCATGGCCATGCAGTGGCTGACCGACCGGCCTCTGGTGAGGAGAGCAGCGCCTGGAGCGAGAGCAGAGCGGTTCGGATGGTGAGTGCGGGGCTCCACTCGTTCTTGAGGATGTCCAGGCAGATGGCCCCCGTCTGGCTGCTGATGTTGGGGTGCCATATTTTGGTGTCAAACTTCATCTGTGGTGCACACACGACACACATGAATGGCACAGATGGGGTTGTCTTGTCTGTCTGTCCTGCAGGCAATGCCTACCTTTGGTGGGTTGTAGGGGTAGTCAGTGGGTATCTGGATGTCTATCACATACTTACCGCCCTCGTACGGCGAACCCTCCTGACATGTCAAACGCACCATCACCCAGACTGTCGCTCTGTATGTGTGTGTGCGTACCGGTCCCTTGATGTGTCCCTTCCACCGAGTGAGGTTGTCATCGATCATGTTGGCCGTCACGGGGCAGTCGGGGTTCTCGGCGAACGCCGCCTGGATGTCCTGCAACTCCTGCACGCACGACCAACCACACACAACCACAGACATACACACACATACAGTACAAGCATCGCATTTGCAGCTGGGTGGATCTAGTGTACCTTTTGGAGCCGCTTCTGTTCCTTGGCGCTCGCCATCGGTTGCCGAGAGAGATCAGCAGGCCACCGACCTCTCCTCGTTAACTAACTACACGGCTCGGCTCCCAGGTCGGCTCCACTGCACAGCGATGCTCAGCAGCAGCAGAAACACACGCAGCCGATTCAAATGAAGAGGCGCAACACGCTGCTCCTCCTTTCCCTTCTCCTCCCTTCTTGCGAGCTTGCGAGCTTATGTGCAGATCTCCATCACCAAAGAAGGGATTGTTGTGGGCACACACACAAGGAGCATCAGCGTACCTGCATTGACCCTGTCTCGTTGGAAGAAGTGGCCGTCCATCGATGGCTGAGGAGTTGCGTCTGCCCGAGGGCAAAAGGCGCCTCGACGAGGAGGTCATACCCATTAAGACCGACACACACGGCGCCGTCTGCAAGGCCAGGAGGCCTCCCGCATCAACCGTCGAGCCCAAGCTCAAGAAGATCAAGCTCGAGAACGCGCCAAAGTACAGGCGGCACCAGCAGCTGCAGGGCGTCAAGGTGCGTAAGACACAGCTGTCCATCCATCCATTCGGAACGCAACGATGAGTGTTTGCCTTTGTTTTGGGGGGTGTGTGTGTGTGTGTGTGTGTGTGTGTCAGAGGGTGTCTGACAAGAAGCTTCGGAGCGAGTTGCGTCTGCAGCAGCGGCTGGACGAGGAGGGCGTCAAGCGGCTGGCAGCCAGCGAGATACTCCTGCCCTCAACTCCTGGGTGGGTCAGCTGCCGCGCACATGAGCACATGAGCACATGACTCTGCCTGGGCTGGTGAATGACTGAATGATTTGAATGAACGAACGAATGTGTTTGTGCGTGTCCCTGGCAGTTACCTGGAGGCCGAGGGTCCTCTTGAGAGGACCTACAAGTTCTCGCAGCAGGACATTGAGGCCAACCTAGATGTGGGATCAAGGCAAAAGGTGGGTGGCAGGTAGCCGGGCGCTCAGATATACGCCATCTGTGGTTGTGCTGGTGTCTGTCTGTCTGTCTGTGTGCAGCTGTTTGACCTGAGGCTGTCTTACGGGCCTTACACGATGGATTTCGCACGCAACGGCAGACACCTCCTGGTGGGTCTATGAGTGGGTGTGGGCTGATGAATGTCTGATCATCATGAGACGTCTATGTGTCTGGGTGTCTGTCTGTGTGTGGGCGTGGTGCCTGCAGTTTGGTGGCGAGAAGGGACACATCGCTTTGCTGGACTGCCACACAATGAAGAGCCTCTTCGATATCAACGTGCGACACACAGATGCACATCAACATGAGCACACAGGGCCATCCATCTGACAGTATGTGGGTCTTTCTGTGTGCAGGTCCGTGAGACGGTTCGTGCGGTGCAGGTGCTGCAGAACTACACGATGGTCGCTGCAGCGCAGAAGAAGTACGTCTACATCTACGACCAGAACGGCATCGAACTGCACTGCCTCAGAGACCACAAGGTGACTGAGCAGTGACGCGACACCCACCCGTCACACCCACACTCACACCGAACGAAAGGATGACCGCCCGTCTTTGTGTGCAGATCACGTATCGTCTTGAGTACCTCCCGTACCACTACCTGCTCTGCACTGTCGGGGAGTTCTCTGAGCTGACGTCAGCACAAGCAGCACCATGCCATGGCCACGAGTTCGTGTGGGATGTGTGTGGTCCACCATCCATCAGGTATCGGGACATCTCGACGGGCGCGGTGGTGGCGTCGCACAAGCTGAAGCTGGGCCCGGTCCGCGTCATGCGGCAGAACCCGATGAACGCCGTGCTGCACCTCGGACACACCAATGGCACCGTCACCCTGTGGACGCCTAACATGGGCAAGGTGGGTGTAGGTGTGGATGTGTGGCTGTGTGTGGATGGTGTGTGTTGTGGGTGTGTTGTGTGTGTCAGCCTGTGGTGAAGATGCTGTGTCACAAGGGCGCGGTGACCGGAATGGACATACACAAGAACTACATGGCCACGGCGGGACTCGACGGCAAGTGGCGCATATGGGACCTTAGGAAATACGAGGTGGCTGAGGGAGGAGGGAGGGGGGGACGACCACACCACACACGCGTCGATGCTGTCATGGGATGTGTGTGTGATTGTTCAGCCGGTGCATCACTTTTGGTATTTCGGCACGCCCCCATCGTGGGTGAGTTTCAGCCAGACGGGGCTTGTGGGTCTTGCATTCGGGCCTCATGTGCAGGTACCCTGACAGACAGACAGACAGACAGCCAGAAAGGCCTTCTCTCTCTGTGTGTGTATATGGTGTCTTGCTGTAGGTGTGGAAGGACGCCACCCTGACGGCCAAGCCCAAGATGCCCTACATGGAACACGACCTGCCCGGAGAGGTAGGTAGGTCAGCAGCTAGACAACAGCAAGCTGATGCTATGTGTTGGGAATGAAATGGGCTTCGTTCTCTCTCGGTGCTGCGGTGTGCAGACGATCGAGTGCGTGCGGTTCCGGCCGTTCGAGGACGTGTGCGCCATCGGACACTCTGCAGGTCGGTGTGAATGGGCAGGCACAGAGTCTGGTGGCTTTGCAGCCGATTGACCCCCTGTGTGTGTAGGCGTGTCTACACTCGTGGTGCCTGGCGCGGGCCTCCCCAACTTCGACTCATTCGAAGCCAATCCATTCGAAACGAAAAAGGTAAGAACACGACCGGCCAACCAACGCCCGTCTCACAAACCACTAACCTCTCTGTCTCTTTCTGTGTGTGGTCTCGGTCGCGCCAGCAACGTCGCGAGAAGGAGGTGCGTGATCTGCTGGAGAAGCTGCAGCCCGACATGATCACCCTCGACCCCATGCGGATCGGCATGGTCGACGACGCACCCAAGGCGGTCATCCTCGAGGAACAGAGGAAAGAAGGTACGCAACCACCACGGACCACCACGTCCGCCCTTACACATCCATCCATCCGTCCGTCCACCGATGCCTATCTGCGTGTCCGTGCAGCTGAGGAGGCCGCCTCCAAGAAGAAGAAAAAGCCCAAGAAAAAGATGCGCGGCCGATCAAAGGCCGGCAAACGAGCAGCGGTGACACACACAGACAGACACAGACACAACACGCCCACACCCGCACCTGCCCTCCCACCGCTCCACCCTCCCGTCTCGCGTGCATTCAGAAGCGCGAGCGTCAGTATGCGTCCTACATCCGTGAGAAGGCCCAGGAGCGCGTCAAGCAGCAGGGGGGAGCTGCAGGCGAGCCACCACCACAAGCAGCAGCAGCGGCAGCTGACGACCAGGGAGAGGTGGGCGGCTGGGAGGATGCAGACATGGGCGAGGAGACAGCTCGGCAGGATGAGGCTTCGTCAGGGGGCGGGGAGAAGAAGGTGTTGGTCAGACCGAGGAGAAGCGCCCTAATGAGGTGAGTGAGTGAGTGAGTTACCTGTGTGCCGAGAGGGGACAGAGCAGATGGATCGATCACACGTGGGCTGTGCGTATGTGTGCATGTTGTCGTGCGGTGTGTGCAGGTTTCTGAGGCGGAAGGTCAAGGAGACCAAGACAGAGCGGCCGAGCTAGCCTATGAAGGCATGGGCATGGTGTGATGCGTTTAGAGCTGCAAAAGCTCGTCCAATGCGTTGTGTGTGGACGGATGGATGAGATGAGGCATGTGGATGCAGATCGAGGAGGAGGTGATAGCAGTCAAGTGTGTACCTATGTGTACGGGGTAGCTTCTGTCCCGATGAAAATTATAGACGAACTAACTGAGCGTTCCCGCGCCGCGACTTGCTGTTTGTGGGCAGCTTTCCTCTTCCATACTCTCAATGTATTCCATACTCTGAAAGGGTACATTGAGAGTATTCCTTTGAGAGACGTTATTCTCGGCCAGAGAAGACTCTTCGCTTTTGAAGTTGACGAGGGTAGACGTGCTGTAACAGTGGATGGATGGATCTTCGACGCTGAGGATATCTCGGTCAAAGCACGTTCGCATCGGCCACAGTGCGTCTGGCTGCGAAGTTGGCCTCTGGCTACCTCTTGCTCTAATCACCAAGGCGGCCGACAGTTGGCCAGGAAGCTTTCCCGGCCTGAAAAATGCATGCAGTCTCCATTAGCCCCCACGCACGGAGAATGGCGGGTTTTCTTCTCCTCCTGTTGCTCTCAGTGTTGGGAGCCGCAGCCCAGGCTGACGACCCCCTCTGCTGGGGCAGGTACGTGAGACGGCAAGATGGTGTGCATTCGTAAGACCGCATCCATAGCTGTTCGTCTGTCCACCTGTCTGTCTGTCTGTCTGTGTGTATACGTATGTATGCTTGCATATGTGTGTTGGCAGGGCACCTGAAGTCCCGTTCATGAGGATGCTGCACAGGCCTGGAGATCAATCGGCAGAGCTGCAAAGAGTTTGCCACGTTCGCATTCCCGAAAAATTGCAGAGCAAAGTGGAGTTGAGGACGAAAGCTGCCTCCCCTGAATTCCCGCTAAATGACAGTCACATGAAGCTCTCATTTAGCGTTGGTGCTTGGGGCTTTGAGGAATTCGCCGAAGACTTGTCACTGTAAGTCTAAGGCCATTTTCCCGAGCACCGAAGGCATACATGCCAAATACGTTTCCGACGTGTCTCCTGACGCATGCCTTCGTGCATATATACAGGCGTCGGGTCTTCTCAGGAAAGCAAGCAGTGGTGGTGGGCCTGACCGGTATCGACGACATCGAAGCGCACGGCCCGAAGGAAATGCCGGGCTTCGAGCACGGCCAGATTTTCTTCGACCTGAACGCAATGTATCATGAAGCGCCAGGCACTCTCGCCATTCGGACGGACAAGCCCTGCTGGGTTGTATCCATTGCTCGCCAGAGTTCGGGCCTCACGGGATCTGGGCTGCTGGTCGTGCTCCTTACCTGGATTGACCAATTCGGAGAGTACTGGGGCTGCAAGGTAACGATGTGGACACATCGATTCATGTGCTGTGCAGATTCATTCCGTTTTCTCATGACTGTCCGTTCCTAAACAGGGTGCGAGCCTGAATGATGACAGCAGCATTAAAGAGCTCTACATGCTGAAAAACTACGCGTTCTGGTACCAGGTAAGTGCAAACGTACAGAGACGTGAGACACGCATACACCAAGGCCTCTACCCCTCCCCTATGTGTGTATTTAGCGTTATGGCTTCTCCTACAACGTTGAGCAGCCATTTCAAAGTCTGCTCTCTTTCAAACAGGCATGCACAAAGATGATCCAAGAGCTCTCAAAGACGAGCAGCGCTTTCGCCACCCTGGAGCGAACCTCAAGATGATGGAAGACAAAGAGACACCTAATTCAGTCAGGATGCGCGCAGGCAAGCTGTACCAGAAGCTGAAGGGCCTCAAGATTCACAAGTCGGCTCTGCGAGCGCGCTCAGCTGTCAAAAGTTGTGTGAACGACGAGCAGACATCGGAGCATTGGCCCGATGGAAGTGTTGCCCACCAGCTGCTCTGCCTGATGCAAGTGAGACGAAACTTCCATTGTGTGCCCCTTTTACAAAATGGAAGCATATGTGCTGCAAGCTGCAGGCCTTCGAGAGAAAGAAAGTCCTGCCCAGCCTCAAGATTGACACCTTTGAAGCCGCGAAACTCCTCCTGCCTGCCGTGCTGCCTTTTCACATCAACGTCGACGCATGCCTCCATCAGCCCTACGCCGTTCGCCACTTCCGCGACTACACGAAATTCGACCTCAACGAGCTGCTCGTGGCCACGGGGCCTGCCAAGCACAAGCAGCAAGCTGAGAAAAAGACCGCCGTGCTGATGCCGCACTGATTCGAGTGTGCGACAGATTTCAGACAGATGGAAAGACAAACGAGAGACAGAGAGATGGAAAGAAGCGGGGGAGAGAGAGGGGGGGGGAAAAGCATGTGTTTCTTTTGAGGTGATGTTGACGGCGACATTCTGTGGTCAATCAGATATTACAGACGCGCAGAGATCAAAATGTCAGTATTCATGATATGTCTGACATTTTGAAGGCGCTGCCAAAGGGATACCACGAAGGGGCAATCGGCTGGCCAGGTGTCCTCTGTGAGCAGACATGCGCAGGGGACGCCAGAGGAAGACCCACTCGAATATAAAATGTACGCAGCGATCCTCCGCCGCTGCTACTCCTAACGCTGCTGTTGCTGTCGGCTGCTTGGCCCGGCTGTCGGCCTCCTCGCGCGCGCCCGCCGCTGCCCGACCCACTCCTCAAACTCCAACATGACCTGCCTCGCGCTGGTCATGGGCCTCTCACCTGAGGGCCAAATGAATTGGTATGGTATGGATGAGTTGAGAGATCGATATGGGCCGTCTGTCTCTCACCCCTGTCGGCGGGCTGGTTCTCGTCATCCTCGGCCACGTCCTCGGCCTCGGTTGGCTGGTTGGGAGGGGGTGGCTGCTGCTCGAGGGCAACTGCACGAATCAATGCACGCACCAATCAAGATGGACAGATGGATGACAAGGATTAAGTCATATTGCAACTTGCACACCTGTTCGGCACTTGAAGGAAGAGGAGCAGTCGGCAGGTTGCTGTTTGATGGCTCTGCGATAGGCTCGTGTGGTGTCGGGCAGTATGGCTGAATGGAGCAAACACACCAGGCAGCCACACAACTCGCATGATGTGTTCCATCCAGCCATGCGTTGCGTGTGGATGGATGGATGAGATGATAGAGGAGGAGGTGATAGTAGTGTGGGACGAGAACAGAGATTATAAACGCGAACCAATTACACATGAATCGGCCCTGCCGTGAATCAAGGGCTTGTCCATTCGTGCAGAAAGATCGTATGTGCGCAAAAAGTTAGTGTCTCGCTCGGTCATCTTGATGCTGCGCTTACCACCACACACGCCACACAGGTGGCTGAATGCATGTGTGCTTGTCTGTCTGTGCAGGGGGCAGCAAGAAAGAGACGTCCGAATATAAAATGTGGGCAGCGATCCATGCGCGAGCATGGCCGGGCGCCGCCGTCCACGTCGGACGCCCATGCGGACGCCTCCGGCTGACGCTCCGCGCCCTTGCCCTCACCCTCTCCGGGCTGCACAGACACACAAACACACACAAACACACACATTCCTCCTTGCAGATGGGCGAGAGAGATGGGCGTACCTTCTTGCAGCAGGTCAGCTTGAACACATCTTCCTTGCCGGAACAGAGTCGGCACTGTGCCACTGCCCGACGGCGTCGTCTGACCGGAAACAAATCGGGCGCTTCTCGTCGCCATCCAGCTGTTCCTGAGCGAGCAAACATGCAGGCAGGCAGCGACAGTCGAGAATGGCGGACAATGTGGAGGCGTCGTGGTGTGGCCTTCCCCTCCCCTTCTTCCACAGCTTCTTGGCACATGGCCCGCAGAATCGGTGCATGCACTTGAGCATGTCCTGCAGTGAAACACACGCAAAACCAACCATCAACGGCACCTTGTCGTGTCACTTCGGTCCCTACCCGTGTGCGCAAGACGCAATAGACGCGGCAATTGGAGCACACGCCCTCAAAGGCCTCGACTGGCGTGAAGCAGACCTGGTGGCAATCTGCATAGGCAACCAGTGGTCTTATGTGTGTGCGGCCGTGTGTGTGTGTGTGTTGTGTCTTCGTTTACACTGGGTACAGGATCTCGTAGTGGCGATGCGGGCGGTTGCGAAACAGAAGGGTCACCACGGGGCGCCCTCGTTGCCGTACGCTGGCAGACCGGGTAGTCGCCTGTCTGCATTGTCCTATCCCCTTAAGAACATCTCTCTATGCACCTGCGGCGAGAGCAGCGGCATATCAAGCACACAATTGATTGATGCATTCAGCCTGCACATGCAGCCTTCCCAGTCGCCTACCGTCTGGGCGCGTGTCCTTGACGCCGCTGTATTTGGTGCGTTGGCTGTCCTACAGCACAGTGACTCCAAGGGCCTTGTCGTAGGAGATCTTCTTCCGGCTCTCGTGTGGGCGCAATCGTTGCTCAAGCTTGTCGATGGGCTGCTGCTCGCCAACAGGAACCATGAACATCTTCGGCCATGGCTTCGCCATCTTCAAGCAGCACGCACACAACACACACAGCAACACAAGGGCGTGCGTGTGGTCATCATGTGTGTGCCGCATGTGTGTTGGTACCCTACCTGTCTTACCGTGATGCGCCGATCACAACTAGACAATGAACACTAGGGAGCCGACCACACACTGCAGCCACCAGAACACAATACACACGGCCTCAGTCAGTGAGCGTCTGCGTGTTGTCTGTGTGCATGCGAGTGAGTGTGTCGGTACCTGGTCCACTTGTGCGGGTGTGTGGCAAGCCATGGATCACCTTGTGGTTCTTGTTTTGGGTCAGTCACTGCGTGTGTTGTTGTGGGGTGGATCACCTCGTAGTTCTTCAGCAAAACAACACCACTATCAACCTGCGGCACGCGCACAGACACACCAAACACAACACACCATACACATGCGCAAACAGAATCTCTTCTTGTATGATGGGCGGGATGGCTTTCGGCGTCTCCTGCTGAGAGACAGACAGACAGACAGATCGACATGTACAGATTCATACACAGACGTGCATATGTGTGTGTCTCCCTGTCCGGTGCCAGCGTGAGCAGGGAGATGAGCAGCCGGCAGGCGTCGGGCGACGCTGCCCACATGTCGGCACTTAGTGGCGGTCCCTGCACGACAGAGAAAGACATAGAGGAGGCATGCATGCAGGCAGGCCTGCCTTCATGCACAATGTACTGTGCGTACTTTGGCCAAGTCAGACAGGTATTGCTGGAACAGGCCAGCATCGCGTTCGGGCCTGCATCCATGATCGAATCAAAAAGATCGCATGCGCGCAAAAATTTTCTGTCTCGCTCACACACGCCACGCACGTGACTGAATTTTTATGTCTGCCTGTGCAGGGGGCAATGAGGAAGAGCCACTCGAATATAAAATGTAGGTAGCGATCCATCCCTGAGCATGACCAACAACTGCCAATGGTTGCAGATATACAAACCAAGAGCCATTTCGTGTGCGTATTTGTGTGTGTGGCTCACCAACCGCGCCGCTCGCCAGTTGTCCTCGCGACCAGCCGTTGGCATCCCCCGCATAGATGATCGTAAAGTACTCGCCCTCAGCAACGCTCAGGCAGTCCCCACTTTGGGCCTGCATGGGGGACATCCACACACGATACACACACATGAATGTAGATCGATAGATGGACAGACAGATAAGTGGAGGCACACGCATTCCTCTCTCTCTGGCTGTTTGTGCTCGCCGACTCACTCACACCTCTCTCTCTCTCTCTCTCTCTCTGTGTGTGTGTGTGTGTGTGTCTGTGTGTGTGCGTCCATGCAGCTACCTGGCCTGGGTTTGTTGACCATGTGGTGATGGGTCATGGGCAGCTGAGGACGATACAGGCAGCTCTGAGCCGACACGTTCCTTCTCGCTCTCGCCAGCTGTCACGAAAGGCGTCTTCTCATCACACGTCGCCTGGTCCATCGCCCGCTGAGCTTCGTCCTTCTGCAGCATGGGGGCAACGCAGCGTCTCGCGCGCGCACTCAGCCTGTGTAGACGCACCGCACACAACACAGGTTACACATCAAACAAAGGGATCGTTTGTCACTCAGCCCGGCTTCACACATGTGTGTCACTTACGGCGGGCGAAATGGGAATCGCTTCCACAAGAGCACATACCTGTGCGCACACATACAACAAACAGGCACATAAATACATACATACATACATACATATGCGGCACATCCCTGTGTGTTTGTGTTGTGTGTGACGTACATGACTACGCCGCATTGCCACAGGTCGCTCTGGACTGAATATCGGCCAAACCAGGTCTCAGGCGCCTACACATAGGCACACACGCACACGAATGGCAGTCTATTTACATATGCAGCCGGCCCTCTTAGCCTACGTACGTTGAAACTGGGTGTGCCGACGACGACAGTGGCTTTTGGAGCATATGTTGGATGCGGGCTGGCGGTCGAGGAGTAAGCCGTGATCGACATCGATGAGCCTCGCCAGCCGCCCGTCGAACATCAGGTTCAGAAGCTTGATGTCCCTGTGGAGAATCTGCATGCACACATCCATCGCATTGAGTGGCTGCAGTGCAGTTGGTCAGTCTTCACACGTGGATGTGATGAATGAATGCATATGCATACGTACGTACGTACCTGGTGGCCATGCAGGTGTTGCAGTCCTTGGAACAGTTGCCGCATGATCGACTTGACGAGGTCCTCGCCGATCGGACGGTCACAGTGGTCCACGAAGGCGAAGTGTGCCTAAGTGCACACACATATGCACACGCAGACAGACAGACAGACAGGCAGACATGCAGTTCTGGATTGCATACACTACACTGTCTATATGCACTCACAAGGTCGAGTCCATTACACTTGTCCATCGCCACATGGATGGCGTCGACGGTCTCGTAGACGCCCCGCACACGCACGAGGTTTGGGTGGGCTGGGACACGTGCTAGCCGCTCGTATATGACGGCAGCGTCACTGCACACACAGACACACACACAACACAACACAACACACTGTACTGCACTGCACTGCACTGCACGTGTTCATGCGCTCTTGTCTTACCATTGTGCCTCTTCTCCAGTGTTCTTGGGAATCGTTTTGATGGCCACCTCGGCATCCGTGGAGCCACCGACGGGGATGGCCGAGTGTACGCAGCCATCCCTGACACAAGACACAACACGCACACGTACACAATGCATGCATGCATACCATACCATACACACGATAATCGTGTATGGATGTGTCTCTACATGCTTGCCTACCCGCCCCTTCCAAGCAGGCCCGTCAACTCGTAGTGCCTTTCGATGCCGTCGATTCGCTGGATGCCGCCTGCCGCTCGGTCGTGCGTGTCGGCTCATACACAACCACGGAGCAACACACACACACATACATAGATACATCACATCCACTCCTTGGCTGGCCTCGCCCCCTGCTGTGTGTGTCAGCGGTGCGGCGTGTGTGCAGGTAAGGTGCCTACCCAGTTCGACGAGCATCTGGATGGTGTTCTTCTTGACGAGGATGCGATCAATCTTCTTGAGCAGGGCGGTGACCTGACGGTCCTTGAAACCTGGTGAGTGAGTGACAACATCATACATATCATGATCACACCGATGTGTGATCATGATGTTACCGATGTGTGATCATGATGTTTGTGTATGTGTGTATGTGTAAGTAAGAATGTCCATGCATCCATCCATCCATCGAGGGTGACTGACTGACCTCTCGGCCGAATTGGTGGAGGCACAACAAGACGACAGACGCGTCGACGTGCGGGGTGACCAACTTGTCCTCGTTGGCCATCAGGATCTCCCTGAGCATCGTCATGTTCCAGCTGTGGGCCCGCCACTCGTCGCGCAACCTGGTCAACAACGCTGCAGCCCAGCCAGCCATGCCATGCCATGCAGCAAGCAAGCAAGCAACACATACGTAACACATACGTAACACACATGTATGTGTAGCTATCTATCTATCTATCTATGTGTGTGTGTGTGTACGTGTGTCATGCACTCACTCACTCACTCACTCACTCACCATCGTCTGTCGTGCACATGACCCTCGCAGCGGCCTGCCGGAGGTACTCCTTGACGGCCTTCAGATACACCACCGCACCGTACTTGCGCGCAACCAAACTGTGGCCCTCAAACACACGGCGCACACGCCTGCAGATGGAAAGGATGACGGACAGACAGCCACATATGACGCACACGGGATGGCATGGCAGGTGGTGTGAGTGAGTGTGTGGGGGGGTGGGGGGTGTTGCCCACGCACCCTCCCTCACCTGTGTGCTTGGTTGGCTGACAGCGACCCACTGCTGTACCTCTGCTGCAACTGGATCGCCTCCATCAGCAATACCTGCACACATACACACACACACACAACACACACACACACACAGAGAGAGAGAGAGCGAGAGACGGACAGACATGAGGGCAAATGCGTATTACGAGTGAATGCAGTGATCGAAAAGACAGCTCTGCTCTGGTCGCTCGCTCGGATGTGTGGCTGTATGATTAGCTATAGGACGTACCGCTACTTCTCGTGGCATGTTGATGGCGAAGTTGTTGGCACGTGGCCAGCAGCCATCAACTCGACACTCAGGGAACTGACACACCACACACACAGAGAACACACACACGCGTGTGCATTACGTAACACGTGTGCTTCTAGCTGCAAATCCTGTGGTGGTCCTCCTTGTGCTGGATGCACTGCTGCACCGCAGCCTCGGTGCACAGCCGAGCCAAAGTCGCACCCTTCATCCATCATGCCAACATAACATACACACCGACGAAGAAAGAACAGAAGCCATGTGTGTGTGCATTCACGCACGCACTCACTCACGCAATGCTCTCTCTGTGTCTGTGGGTGGGTGCGTGGGGAGGGAGGGAGGGAGGGATGAAAGACTTACGACAAATCTGTGTGTTGGCAGCGATTATGTCCTCCTGACACAGATTCATGTTGCGGGTGGGACCGCGGAGGATATCCTGCCGGCCGTTGTTGTCGACGTCCGGCACACCGATGACATGTATCTCCCGGTCCAACAGGCCGTACCTATCACAGAATTCCTGGGGCTCTGGGTCACCGCTGAACATTGACACACACACACACAGACAGACAGACAGACAGACAGAGAGGGGTGGATGGACAATGGCAGAGAGTGTGTGTGCGCATGTGGGCGACTGTCATACCGACGATGATGACGACGACTTGTCCGCGGCTCTTGAATCCATCCATGAGTGTGAGCAGCTGCGACATCGCACGACGCTCGACCTACCCACAACACACAACACACAGAGGTATGATATCCCGTGGCCACACACCGTCAGGTCAGTCACCTCTCCGTTAGTTTTGTCCCGTGGGATGGAGTCGATGTAGTCGACAGAAATGATGGCTGGGCTGTTCTTGTCGGCCTCCTCGAAGGCCCGCCGCACGTTGGCAGACTCTGCCTCATCAGCCATCTTGCAGCTCATGACGACCTCGGGGCCGTTGGCTACCGCTCCGTGCCATCTCACGGCGTTACAACTAGCGGCCTTATCGGAAGAGCTCTTTTGCAGGAGCGCGAAGCTTGCAGAGGGAGGCACCCGACCCCCCCAAAATATGAAATAAATTAAGGGGTGTACTCTTCTTGAGGAATTCGTCGACGGTGAGAGGGCGGGCGTCCTTTTCATGTATCTAGGGAGGATTGAAAAACAGACGAAGATGCGTTTTCGGAGAAATCGTCTCTTGAGCTGTCTCCCTTCGAGAATCTCGCCCGTTCCTTGCAATTGTGTTTTTGCTGTTGTGGGTGTCTTTTCGCTCAAGCGTCTGTCTCCTTGGCAAGATCAACGCATTTACATACTCCATTTCCGCACACTTCAACCAGTGGCAAGCAAAAGTCAGACACATGTCCGTCCATGGCACGAGGCTGCGCGAGTACGAACGATTATGACGGCACACACGGGATCACACACGCCACCCCACCACGATTCAAGTACTCACAAAACGTGACTAGATGCCAACACGCATTCTGGCGAACGAATGGATGGTTTAGGATGGTTCCACCCACACTGAGCTGAGTCTCCCCGTATGGTACTCGCATTTCGTCTCGCTCGCACACTCCTCGTGCCACGTATGTATCACGTGGCCACCGCACACGACACGCAAAAACACTCACTCACTCACATCACACGCGGCACGAATCTGATACCTGTCATACCTGCTGCTATCTATCGACACTGCACAGCCAGCCATCCAGCAAAGCGGACGTAAACAGCAAAGTGGGGAAACAAGACAGACAGCCGAGCAGCCGGATCGCCGCACAGGCAGGCAGGCAGGCAGACGGGCGAACAGACAGACAGACAGACAGACAGACAGACCAGTGAGGAAAGTAAAGAAAGAAGGGACACGGACGACACGAGTAGTGAAGAATGAGGGGACGGACGATATTGTACCTGTACTGTGTATACGGATCGAAAAAGGAATGAATCATCAGCTGTCTGTCTTCCTGCCTGCATCCATCAACGAATGGATTGACTGAGAGAGACATCAAAACCGA
The DNA here is from genome assembly GCA_001179505.1 of Vitrella brassicaformis. NCBI lineage: Eukaryota > Vitrellaceae > Vitrella > Vitrella brassicaformis. Next base: position 69,693 of record CDMY01000325.1, on the reverse strand, counting down.
CACTCGACGCTCAATCGATTGGGAGGGCGTCAGAGGGGCCAAGCCCAATGTTTGAGCGGCCCGCTTCCCAACACACCACACAACTCACTACAGCACATATGTATACGTAGACATATATGTACATACACACCACACAGGCAAACTCATACACAGACAGACAGACAGACAGAGGGAGGGAGGGAGGGAGGAGAATATGACACCTTAAAGGACACGAAGACAGACACAAATGGCCCATCACCTCACTGCCGATAGTCTCCTGCACCCGTATGTGCAGAAAGTGCGATAGATACGGTGCTTGTCTGTGATATACATACGGAGGAGGAAAAAGGATGCAGATCGTATGCATATGGAGATGTGGGAGCAGATCGATCCGTCCTTCCGTCCGTCTGTCTTTCCCTCCGTCCGTCCGTCCGTCCGTCCGTCCACCGATCGGTCATCATTGGAAGGTCAGCGAGTGGCTTGGTTGGAGCACCCACTCGCTACCGAAAATCAATCTTCCAGTGATGGACCACATATATGCACCATGTACACATAAGCTCTCTGTCTGCCCACATAAGCTCTCTGTCTGCCCACATAAGCTCTCTGTCTGCCTGTCCGGTTGCAACCCCAGGAAGACCACACGTCCACATGCACGCTACTCGTGTGTGAACGCAGTCCCACTCTGTCTTTCCCTCTCCGCGCGCAAGTGCAGTGCATGCACCCACTGTGTCTGTGTCTGTCAGAGGGTGAGCGAGTGAGTGAGCCACTGCGCCCGATGTATACATGTATACATGTACACAGCACAGTACATCGCTCATACGCACGACGTGTAGCTATCCGTACATGTATATATATGTATCGATCGATCGATCGATCGATCCGATCAATCAATCGGACAAACGTATCTCTAACTACAGACAGATCGGACCGCCGGCTCACTCTCGCTCAAAACCATCCACCCACCCACCCTGTACTGCCTTGATGCATCAGACGGGAAACTCACTTGACTGAGGGACAGACAGACAGACAGACGGGGGGGAAGACAGGCAGCCACACAGACAGGGGAAGGCACTCACTCATGTGCACTGATCGCTCAGACCAAAATCGAGCCAGCCATTCCTTCCTGCATACAAATACGTCACGAATCACCATCATCACTCAATCAAGCAGCCACTGCACGCTCACACACATGCACACACCCAAGTCAGTCAGTCAGGCAGTGAGCAAGAAAGTGGGGGAGCCAGAGGCCAGCAAGCGGCAATCCCCTTCCCTTTTCCCATGGCTGTGGGCAGTCGGGTCATCTACATACAATACAGCCATATACAGAAACCCTCATGCCGACCCAGCCCCCATATTTATTGAATTGGTACACACATGCACTCTCACGCACACGTTTCTCCCTCCCTTTGTCACCCCTCCTCCCTCCCTCCCCCCCCC
>CDMY01000325.1:35358-67977 GCA_001179505.1 Vitrella brassicaformis | reverse complement strand
CCCCCCCCCCCTCTCTCTCTCTCTCTCTCTCGATATACTTCACTGATTGATTCGGCGCTCTCCCTCTCTCTCGCAGACGCACCCACCCTAGATACGTCCGGTACACAGCACAATGCGATTTAGATACACAACACTCACACACTCAGGAATGCCAGGCAGCGAAGAACAGCAGCAGGGAGGCAGGGAAAGAGCAAGCGAGAAGGGAAAAAGAGGCAAGGAGTTCGGCAGCAAGGGGGTCGACCCGACACCTTCAAAACCACCCATCCACGAGACCGGTGCATGCGTGTACGCATGTTATCGACACATACAAGCCAGTAGTGTGAGTGGACGCGAATGAATGGATGGATGGATGCATCGGATGGCACCATCAGGCAGGCACGATCAAGCGAGAAGTGAGTCGGTGAGGAGAGCATGGATATGACGGCAATGGAATGGAATGTCGGGCAGTGGACAGGGTGAGACAGCGATACAGAACGGTAGAAAGATAAGTAGATGGGGATAGCATATGGCAACACAAACAATGTCTGTCAGTAGTGCGTTCAGAGCGCGCCGACGTAAAATAACGACGAGTCGGCCTTGCCTGCCTTGGGGCACTCACTGGCATCTCCTGCCTCGGTTAAATAAAGCATGAAATCTCAGTGGATGGATGGATGGATGCATGCATGGATGGATGGTCACCCACCCATCGACTGACTCATTCGACCAAAACCATGCGCACATGGATGCGCCTGGACGATAGATAGACGAAAAGCGTGCCGACGACACTACAAACGAAAAAGGCCTCGTAGATATACAGAGACCACACCCATCCCGTCCAGCCCCCCACCCCTCCCTCCCTCTCTCCCTCTCTCCCTCTCTCTCTCCCTCCCTCTCCCCCTTCGATCACTCCATATCTCGGTCGCTCTCGGCGCCCGCCGTGGTGCTCGAGTTGGCCATGAGCGAGCCACACCGCTGCAGCACAGGTGGCGACCACGGCATCATCACTGGTGGGTGGACCACATACCAATGGCCATGGTACGGCAAAGGAGTCTTGGGAGAGGGTGCCTGTGGCTGTGGGTGGGGATGTGGGTGTGTGGCGGGGGCAGGCTTTGGCTCGTCGTCGGGTTTGATGCGCAGGAAGGATGCGATCGAGTCGGTGACGAGGTCGTGGTAGTCGTCCGACGTGCGATCAGCCGAGGAGCCCGCAGAGAGGGGGTCGACGTGGACCGCCAGACCGCCCACAGACACGTCGTCGAAAGGATAGCTCTGGACGGACAACATGCACACGACACATTGGGCTTGCACATATTTATAGGGGGCTTCTTTCTTCTGTCTATGTCTTACACAGAGTAGCTGGTTTGTGTGGTCGGTAGCGAGTGGCTCCGCCGAGTCCCCCTGCGCGTCCATGTAGGACGGCGGCTGTGATGACTGTGACGATAACTCGCCTAGCACGTGCAGGGGCACGCTCGACGGCGACACACCGAGACGCTGCCAAACCAACAGAGAGACAAACACCAAGCACAGAGGTATGGACGATCCGCATTCGTGATCCATTCTCTGTCCATCTCCCATCATACGAACGTGCCTCGTTGATATGGGTATTTGTGCCATGTCCCGCTTCGGCGGTTGGAGCGGCAGCGTCCCGCATCGGCATGTCGTCATCGCTCCCACTGCTGACGGACGAGTCACCATCATCAGAGTCGCTGTCCTCACCCTCACTGTCGCTGTGCCTCTCGTACTCGGCCACATGGAAGGGATTTCGGTAGTAGAAGTGGAACTTGGCCAGCGTGTCAGGGATGGGCGGCTCGGGCGTCGTCGTGCCCTTCTTCTGAGGCTGCTTGGCGTTTTTGCCCGCTGCAGCTGATGCACTCCGCTGCTGCTGGTACGAGGGGAATGTGGGCGTGTCGATGGTCGATGGCCGCGAGAACGATATGCCCCCCTGGCTGGTCTTGACGGTGGTGGTGGGCAGCAGCGACACACACGGTGCCACACCCACGCCCACGCCCATACCAACACCCATGCTGACCGCTGACCCACGCGCTGGCACTGGGCCCTTCTTGAGCTGTGGCTTGACGAGCACCTCCTTCAGGCTGGCCTTGCGCGACGCAGACACATCGCATGTGGGTGGTCGTGCCGTCTCTGTCGGAGGATGGGATGGCGCGACCAGAGGGGGATGGGGGAAGGCGTCTGCGGGCACCGTGGGCGTGGTGACGCTCTCGGCATCTGGCTGGGGTGGCGGTTGCGGTGCGTCGGCCATTCCGGGTGGTGGTGGTGGTGGTGGTGGTGGCGTCTGGTCAGCCGCAGCACTGCTGGTGGTGTTGAGGGGCTCAGGGGCGGCATCGTGGTCGGCTCTGACGGCGGTGTCGGTGTTGTTGCGGTTGCGTTGCTTGCGCGACTTGATGTTGCGCCCCTCTCCCTTCTTGTCGCTGCTGTGCGTGCAAGCCCCCTTTTCAAGCTCGGCCCGCTTCTGCGTCAAGAAGTCGATCGCCTGCTGACGGGCCTCCTGCACACCACACAACGACCGCACAGGTGTGAGTGAGAATCTCGTACGTTTCATAGATATGACTGACCTCGAATCCGCCCTTGGCAGAGAAGGTCTTGCTCTTGCGCGTGCCTCTCTCGCTCCAGAAGCTCAGCCACGCCTGCATCCTCTTGTTCCACGACACGCCCTTGCAGCCGCTCTTGATGGATCCGCTCCCGCGGGCCGCCGAGCGGTCCTCCTCACTCACCACACACGAAGAACTGCCACCGCCGTCACTTGCGCGCGGACTGCCCCTTGAAGCCCTTGTGGTCCTCACCCTCCCTCTCTTGCCGGTGGCTCTGGTGCGAGTGTCAGGCGAACAGCGGGGCAGCTTGCGTGACTTGCGGGGGGTGCTGACGGGCGATATCCGGCTGCTGAGGGGCAGGTACTCCTCCGAGCTGTCCGAGTGTTCCCCACCGCCATCGTCATCGCCACGACCGCAGACAGGTGTGGTCAGCACGGGCGGCGGGGTTTGTGTGTGGTCTGAGGAGCCTGTGGTGCTGCCACATGACGACAGGGCCAGTGTCCGCGGGCGCTTCTTGTGTTGGTGTTGGTGAAGGTGGCCATCGGAGGAACAGTCGCCCGACGTGCGCTTCTTGAAGGCCAGCGAGGCAGCACGCTGCACACGGATGCACACACAAACAAGCAAAGATCCGTTGTGCAGACCAGAGAACGATGTGCCTGTTGCACTCTTGTCTGTCCCGTGTTTCTGAGTTACTTGCTCTCTCCCTACCGATTCCGCCTGCTGCTGGGCGGCCGTCGCTCTCCGTCGGCACTCCAGAGCCTTCTCCCTCGCCGCAGCAACTGCACAACACAAACCACGCGCACAGACCGGTCAGTCAGAGATCTCAGCTGGCTTCGTGATAGCGAGCGCGCGAGCGTCGATCCTGTGCATGGCCTTGCATGGCCTTCTCCCCCTCCACTTCTCTGCTTACCCTCACTGTCGCGGATCTCCTCTGCTGACGCCATATCTCACCCAGGACGCCGCGAGAAACGGAATCCAGACAGACAGACAAATCCGGGGGACGTCCCGCTGGACCCGCCTCGCCGTCCCGGTGCGAGAGAAGCCGGTGAGTATGTTTCAGCAGGCCGCCTAGGATGCTCCCCGAAACCGCTCCTGAACGTTGGTTAGGAAAGCTGTGAAACGCCACATGTCTTAGGCGTGAGGGAATACGAACCGTCAAAGAAATCAACGCGCCCCAACAAGTGGAGAACCAAGGGGGACAAGAAGCAGGAGGACAAGAAGCAGGAACCGTGAAGGAGAGACACCTCTGACTCGTTGCATCTGTTGTGACGAGGCTTAGTGAGACACGATCTGCATTCACGACACACACACGACATGCACATAGCACACAAGGCGGCCATGCACATGCAAAAAGAACCATACGTGGCCCTCTCGGGTTTGCAATCTGCTCACTCCCGCCTTAATGTATGTAGTCTGAGATTCTCTCATTTTTTATATTCTCTACATTCATTCTCTTCCCCATCAGCCGGAGACGGAAACACTTGGCAAAGACCAATGCAGCCACCAAAGTTGACACGACGACGCCTCGCGGTCAGTCTATGGATGAGCGCTTTTAAGGTTATTTGAGCTGTCCGATCTATCACTTGTCACTGTGCATCTCTCTGTCTCTCATTTCATTCCACCGTCTGTTCCACCGCATCGCTCGCTATCTGAAGACCGATTGGGAAAAAAGAAACGTCGCAACAGGCGCATCTCTGTCGCTTTGGCCGAGCTGTGAAGGCAGCTAGAGAGAGTGGATCCGCTGAAACTCCACCCCCAAGATGGGTGACACATCTGCAGCCAGCGATTGGCACACAAGGAATATTTCGTTTGCATCCATCCTTTCGCACCTGAGAGGCGGAACAGCACGGGCCCGACGAGTTCGAATCCTTGCAGTTCCACGAGGTGGACGAAACGGTCGAACAGCTTTCTCATGGAAGCATTCGACCAACAGATGTCCGTGTCGAGCCTCTTGTGGTGAATGCATCGCGTCCCCTCAGGCCTTGCCTCAGGCGGATACTGACAGTCGCATGTCTCGCCAGCGAATGCAGCCTTGTAACAAACACACACACACACACACATCGCAAACACACATCTGACCCCATCAATCAAGATGACACCCTGCGTGTCTCTATGAGTGTGAGACGATGTATCTGATTCAGTCAGTGTTCCCTCACACACGTACGTACAGGTATATTGTTGATGATGACTTTGCCGCCGATCGCCAGGAGAGACCGAATGTTTTGCCAGAGCGGGTCGACAATTTAGAGGTGTTGGTTCCGGTAGTCGATACGGAAGAACAGGTCATGGGTGCAGAAGACCAACAACACGCTCTTGAAATGGTTGAATGCGAGGCCGAGACTCTCATGAGCAGCAGCAATCTGCACACTCACATGAAGAGACACCGAGATATCGGTTGATCGAATGCCCTGCTAGATATTGTCTTTTTCTTTCTCCACCTGTTGGGTGTTCATGAGGTCGAGTTGCCAGTAGTGAGGTTTCGGTGAGTCCGGAAGGTCCGCCCAGGTGAACGGAGCCGACCCCGGGGCGTCCTCCTCGGAGTCCGGCTCCCCAAAAACTTCGGTGCCGACAGAGGTTGTGTGGTCTTTCCCCTCAAAGGTGGGGGTGTGCACGTCTTTGAGCTTCCGCGGCAGAACCGCATTGGAGAATTCCGAATCGATGAAGGCGTACTTGCTGGCGTACGTCTTCAGCCTACATACAGCCAAACAACCAGTGCAAGACGGCCTCGAGCACACAATGTCATGGCCAATCACACCATTGTGGGCGCCACAGCTCATCGACGAACGCAAATTTGCTGGCGTAGGTCGTCGACCTACATACACACACAGAGGGAACCAATGTCTCGTCGGTCAACGCAGCTCTAGAGCCAACCGTTGTGAGGGGCCCAGCTCCCCAGTGAAGGGCTTCGGCGGCGAGTTGGGGGGGGCCATGAATGGGAGAATGGCACCCTGCATGCATGTCATTGACGCGAGTGACACCAAGACGTACACCAAGACCGTGGCATTGCATGCATGCATTGTGAGCGACGTCCCGACGGCTTGAGGCTGGCGACTGTTGATTGCTGGCTCACCTACCTAGCAGCGTATGCGGGACGGGCAGCGTTGTGTTGTGAAGTCCGAGGAAGGCCTGGGAGTGGCCGGCATCACGCCCGGCATCGGCATGCTCACCCAAGGGAAGGCAGCTCAACAACGCAAGGACTACGCCGACGACGCGACGGAGCATTGTCCTCAGACTTTTTTATTCAGCGGGGGAAAGGCCCGACGGAAAGGCCCTTTGCGCGCTTTTGCCCGCCGTGAAACAGAGAACTGCCGGCCGTTTTTTCTTGCCGGTTCTCTTTCTTGGCGGGATTTCCCCAGTTGTCGTGTCAATGCTAGTGCGCACATCCCTTGACGTCAGCATTCGGATGAAGTAAAATTCTTCCACTACAGTACTCCGACTGTGTCTCACCTTGTTTCAGTATCCGAAGGCAAGGCGTCGAACTCATGCGGTGCGAGAGTTTCTCTCGTGCCGGGAGTTACAGGTGTGACTCAAACATGCGGGGGTGTCGCATTGCAGTCCGAGCACATATGCAAACAACAGGACACACCGATACATGATGATACAATTCATCGCTAGCGCTACACATGCAAGAATCGACGGTTGCTTCTAGCTTGCTGACTGCCTCAAGGAAGCTGCTGCCACTGTGCACCCATGACCGAGCTCGTCAACCACCCGTGTGTATTGTGATTATTAGTGCTCTGCACAGTCGACTGCGTGAGGCCCCGCATGACGGCCGCTTTCGGCCGCTCTCGCAGCCTTGTGACCTCCTCCTTGGACAGTCGACCCGCAAAGCTCCAACTACATGGAAACAACCAGCCAAACATCAATCGGGTGTGGCCGCTGACTGAGTGCCTGACGGACTGACCCGTGGATGAAGTTATCCCGGCCGGGGGAGAGCGGGACACTCGACGCACGGTGGGGCTGGCTCGGCTTGCCGATGGGGTGGGCAACCTGACGTGGTTTACCGACAGACAGGACGCATGCATGCATACGACTCTGGCCGGGATGTCAGCCAGTCGACCACCTCGCTTACCCGGTTGAATGGTCGTTTCCTCTCGCCCCCCAGCACCCCATGCTGGCCTCTGAGCAGTATGCTGATGTTGGACGGCTCACCACAAGGCATCTCATTGGGCGGCAGGATGGCCACAGAGCTGCTGTCCTTACGCATGGCCGCAAGCCCCTCCCAGTCGATGTCTGCGAAGAAGGGATGCTGCCGCACCTCTTGCGTGTCCATCGCACCCAGCCGACGCTGAGGGTCGCGGTCCAGCAGCTGGCTGATCAGGTCACGCGCATCCTGTCATTTGGCAACAACCAGAGAGACGCACATTCGATGACGGTATTCGATGTGTGTGAGTGTGTGTTGTTGTTGTCGTCTGCTTGCTTACGGGAGACACATGTGCCGGGAATGTCAGCTTCTGCGTCTCGATGTTCTTGAACAGCTGCTCTCCTGCATGACGGACGCATCAAGACAAGCAAGGAGTGCATGAGTGGCATATTTACACGGAGGCAGACAACGCAGGTGGGCTGCGCTCCCGAACAAATGACTTACGGTCGTAGCTGCAGACACACACAGACACATACGCTCTTCCAAATGAAAGCCATACATCGATGCTCTCTCTTTGTGCGTGTGACTGACCTGAAGTAGGGCGGTGTTCCGACGAGCATCTCGTAGAGGAGCACGCCCAGGCCGTACAGGTCGACGCTCTTGCCGTGGCCTCTCTTGCTCAACATCTCAGGGGCCAAATAGGCGACACTCTGCACCCAAGACCAGGGAAAGAGAGAATCTCAGCAGTGAGTCCCTCCCCCACTGTCGGATGATGTTCAGGGTTTCTCATTACCCCGCAGAATGAGGTGGCAGGTGCTGGGTACAGGTCTGACACGAGCTCCTTGCTCAGCCCAAAGTCAGTCAGAAGCGCGTGGCCTGACCGAGCCATCCATCCATCCATCCATCAGGAGACAGCAGGAAGGATAAGCATTGATCGACTCCCGCTGTTACGCCTCCCTCCCTCCCTCACCTCTATCGTCGAGCACCACGTTGTCGGGCTGCACAGGCAGACAGGCAGACAGTAGATGAGCAAGAATGGGAGGGTGGTGGGTCGGTGGCCACCTTGAGGTCTCTGAAGACGATGTTGCGCTCGTGCAGGTACTCAAGAGCAGTCAGGATCTCAGCTATCGCAATACAGAACACATAACAGCACAACACGCGGACGAACGTCCTTGTTTTTGGGGGCGCCATTGTCCAGGCAGGTCTGCCTACCTGTGTAGAGCTTGGCGAGGGACTGCTTGAGCCGTTTGTGTCTCGAAATGAGCTGCTGCAGGTTGCCGCGAGAACAGTACTCCAGCAGCAGCACCAGATGATCCTGATCATGCATATGAGAGAAGGAATGAATAGCTTCCGTCGTATTGTGTAGCCTCTCGTGCACTCACCGAAGTCTGGAACGCGCCGGCGAGCTCGACAATGTGTGGGTGCCGAATGTATGACAGAATGTTCCTCTCTGTCAACGCATACCGAACCAAACTCCGACCTGACGTGACATGAGATGAGAAGAGCTAATCTCAGCACCGACCCGCGAGATCTCACTGCCTGCCTTCCCAATACCGATTATTTTTCGCTTTTCGAGTATCTTCATGGCGTAGCAGACGCCAGTGGACTTGTGCGTCACCTTGTACACCGATCCGAAACTGCCCTGCGGAAACAAAAGGACGAGGGATTGCAGTGTGGATGGTCTGCACGATGGAGGCTTGCACACGCACCTTGCCGAGCAGCGGCCCGATGTCGAATAAATTGGGTCCGATCATCTCGTCAATGCCATTCACGGGCTCGGATGGCGCGAAGTCTGTGCGACTCATGCCGGAATCGAGACGACCCAGGTAGTGGAACATCCTGCCTGCACACACAAATGAATCCCGCAACACAGAGGTGTGCATCATCCTTGCCGTTCGTGTGTGCGCTGTGTGGATAGAGTACCGCCAGCAGTGGCGTGTCTGGGGCTGTCGGGGCTGTGTAGCCGCCGGGGCCCACCGACTGTATCGTCCTTGGACACAGGCTGCTGGGAATGGAAACTCCTGCACACCACAGACGGCTTGCATACGTTTCTTCCTGTTCTTGTCCATGTTAACGTGTGCCTCACTGTTGGGCAGACGACAGAAGCTTCCGCACCACGTCTGACCGCGCATTGTGCAGCAGCACAGACCGCCGAAATGGTGTCCTTCTGCATGTACACACAGGGGTCAATGGATGGCCATGAGTGCGCATGGGTTTGTCGTCCAATTGTGCATGTACCCATACGACGTGTCTTGGTCCCACGCTGCAGACGAATCGCGGTTGATGACGTCGCTGAAACACACAAACAAGGGAAGGACATGATGACTGCACCCAATTGATGCAATCAATGCAATCAGCGTCCGCCTTTTATGGTTGTTGTCGGTACTTGAAGCACTCCCTGGTGTTGATGTTGAGCGCCTCCTGCCGTGCCGTCAGGCCACTGTTGTTCTTGATCTGCACAGATACCACACCATCGCACCAGGCGATGACATGATGTGACCTGCACAACATTATCACCTGCCCGATCACTCACTCTGTAGTCGCTGCCATGGCTGAGCAGCAGCCTCACAACACGGCCGTGGCCTGATCGTGGGATTAAGGAAATCAGCGGAGGAGAGAATCATGCGAATGTCGACCGATGGCGTGAGGCGGTGTCTTTACCTCCTGAGGAGGCGAGGTGCAGTGGCGTGGCGCCAAAGGCATCCTGACAGTCGAGCGTCGCTCGCCATCGACCCACCAGGGATCGCACACACTCCATATGACCCCTACACACAAATCATCATACATACATGCTTGGGCAGCGTTCGGCGATCCCCTCGCTCATTCACCCTTCCCCACCCTTACTGCATAGCTGCCAGGTGCAGCGCCGTCCTCCCCTGGTCGCTTGTTGGATTGGGATCCTGCACCACCTCCATTATCAGATCGATGCACGCCGAGTGGCCTGAGCGTCCCATGATTGTGGACGAATGAACAACCACAGGCCATATTTTGCCGGAAAGCTCCCGTGGCTGGCGTACCTGCATGTGCTGCGAGGTGAAGAGCAGTCCATCCGTTGAGTGACCGGCTGTTGACGTCATAAGGGGGGCGATCGATCTCAGCGAGAGAAGGAGGGCTCATTACCGACGCAATGATCTACAGAAGAGTGGGTATGGATGGATCAGACAGCACCACTGGTAAGCTTGCCCATCCAGCCACTGCCTACCTGTGTCATTGCGTCGACATCTCCCATCTCAGCGGCGTTCCAGAGCTCAGCATCCTTTCTTCTCTTCTCCCGCCACCTAACACACGCAGACCAACGCACGTACGCACGTGCGTATGTAACCGACTGACTCGCGGGGTGGACCAGCATACCCACCAGTTTTCCCATGGTTTCGCAGCCGTCCTCGGCCGGTCCCCTGATGCAAGGCTGGTATCAGATGGGACGGCATGAAGGCTGGGACTGCTCGCTGATGGCGCCACAGCATCTACCGCACCCGGCGAAGACAGGTCCCAGCTCTCCACTGTGGATAAACAAACATCGAGAGAGAAAAGATTGATGGACATCGGATTTGTCTGCGAGGTTCTTACTTGTGTCCAGATTGCGGACAACGCACTGAGATGAACCCAAACCCGTCATGAGCACCTGAGGCAGGGACACAAATAACAAACACGCTTGTGCTTAATCTCTGAATCGAGCTGTGAATGTGTCTGCTTACTTCTGACTCATCCATTCGAAACGCTTTCCTCCATTCTCGTATCCTTTCCTCTCACCGTCTGCGAGCTTATCTCGCGATCCCCCCCTGCGGGTGCGCATTCCCCCCCTTGAGTCCACTACGCAGCCCCACTGAAAGACCCTTGGAATTTCGAGCGAGGATGGATGAGAGGAAGGCATCGGCTTTGAGCAAGTATGGAGGAAGAGCAAGGAGGAAGAGCTCCGTGGCGGCCATGGCAAGCTTGTTCGGCCTCAGCGCCGACAGGGAGGTCCTCAAACTGCTGCAGCAGTGGGACACCGACGGCGACGGCGTGGTAAGCCTCGAGGAGTGTGCTGCAGCAGCTCGGTATTTAACGACGGACAAAGGAGAGGCCATTTCATCGGCTGTATCTCCTCCAATACGCCATGTCTACCCTGTTTGCAGCACTTTGCTGGCAACCAAGACGTCTCGCAGGCGATGGAGCGTGACGCTGGGCGTGCTGTTCGGCCTCTACTGCGTCTCCATCGGTGCGCAAAAGTGAACATATTGCACTTGACTTCGATTGCCTCTTGGCCGGCATTCAGGCGTTCTTTTCGGCCTCTGTGTCTGGGCCAACAAAGGTGTGCACCCAGCCGAGCCCCATTCCATTGATGTGTGGCCATGGATGTATCGATGCTGGCAGTGTCTCGAGACGTGAAGGTAGAGGACTCGCAGCTTGTGTCAACCGACAACCAACCCATCAGTCAGTCAGTGAGCATACCAAAGCCAGTCGCCCATCCATACATACGACTATCAGCCCACACCAGCCACAACGCTCTCGCCATGTTCTGTTTGCTCAGGCATCCTTGACGCCACGACAGACATCGAGCTCTTCGACCTGCTGGACATGCCACTGACCAAGCTTCGCAAGATGAACCGGCTATACTTTGCCCTGCCTGACACGAAAGAACGGGCCATATACACGGTCAGAGCCGCCACAGATGCACACATGCGGAGACTAAGTATGTCGTAACTGCTTGTCTCGTCTTCGCAGGTCACGAGTGTGAAGCGCGGTGTGCTCCAGCAGGGCACCCGCCAGGCGACCATCGGCCTATGCAGAGACAAGATGGAGGTCTCGCCAGGTGCGTCTATCAAATCATGTGACCCATTCAATCGAGACACGCGTTCGAATGTATGCAGCATTCGCCACTCTGCATCGGCCTGGTCACGAGCCGATGATCATCGCCGACCGCATTAAAGACGGACGTATCCGGCAGGAGAGCAGGGGACAGGCAGAGGGGGGCACACAGAGAGAACGACGCCTGCAGACCACCAGCAGCTCTTCTCCTTGTCGGTACAGCACCGAGTTCCCGACGAACTACATCTATCTGAGCAGCGAGTTGGGACCTATGAGATGACACATGCGCTTAGATATATGTGACAATAATTGATAATTGGCTGGCCACCATGTTCCACCCCATGTCTCTGTCAGAAGCTAATCAAATTGGTTGATACTGCTGACCGTTTACTGCAGAACAGGCCGCTGTTGGCCCTCACATCAAGCACATATGTACATATGTGCGAACAAGAGTGGCGAATTTTGTGATTTGTCTAAACCAGTGCGGCGAATTTTGTGCGCTGATAGATGTATGTGACACAGATATGCTTTTATCACTGGCTGCTGTTGGGTGCTTGCACAGGGGTTGCCGCTGCTCATGTCTTCGTGTCATGCTCATGTTTCCCTCTCTCTTTTCTAGGCCATGTCCACTTAGAGTGTGGCTGAGCTCGCTCAACAAAGTGAGGGCTTTGAGGATGCCGCGTGCACAAAGCGTAGACTGACATATGTGGCCAGTTGATACACGGATGAATATGATATTACATTCAGGATGTCTTGATGTGTGGTGCAAACACTGAGCGCCATGTGCGTTGATGCAGAGTGTCTACCGGACAAAACGTAAGCTGTGTCTCTGCAGCGCTTCGCAAGCCTAAATCTGAATGCATACACTACAAAATTCTACCTACCGCAGCTATACAACGACTACATCGTACTGAATTATTGCCTCTGGCAGCTTATCACCAATACAGCAATAAAAGACCGACGGACCAATGGAAAAACACCAACACCTTTCTCACGAGGCGGCAATGCAGATTTGATTGCACCGCTTCATTGCAAAACAGCTACTGAATGTGGCGTGAGAGAAAATTATCTGACCCCTCAGCTGAACCCGCCTCCTGCTCGCATTGCTCGCAGCGCCCGCCACATGCATGATGAAGGCAGGCGTCTCTTCAATGTAAGCCTCCTCGGGTTGGGGAGTCCACTTCGTAGCATTGATGCCCATAGGTCTTGTAACCGTCGTGCTCAGCGGCGCTGCGATTCGCGCAACGAGCCGTCCTTTTCCCAGATCAGCAATCTCAGTCGCATTCCTTGTCACCGTAGCTGTCTCGCCTGTGTGGTCCGAGGCCAAGCAGGGGCACTGAAAGGGGATCGCTTGGGGTGGGGGGATTGCCTGCACAGAGAAAAGAGACACCAACATGACACATACGTGCTGGCTGTGGTGTTTGCCGACCCTGTAGGGCCTTTGTGTCTGCAGAGCATGGTTTGGTAGGATACTGATGTGTCGGGCGACATGTGGATCCACGAGGGAAAGACAATCATCACCTGACACACAGATACAAAGGGCCAGCATACATGTGAATTCGTGCGCCGTGCTCTGTCCACTTGCTACCGTGGCATTCTCCGAGGCATGGCGTCATGTCTCCTCTGCACGCTTCGCGTGAGTAGCGATCAAGCAGGGCAAAATTGACATACACCTGCTCACCCTGCAATGAAAGGACGCACGCAGAAACCGGCAGCATTCGACGCGATGACCACAGAAGCTCTGTTTGTACCGGCAGCATTCCCGGACCTTTCGGTGCTGGCATTCGCTCCATTGTCTGCACATCCTCAGGAACGCCGAATAGAAGCATGTGGCTTGTGCAATTGTTTCGGTCTGTCTGTCTGTCCGTCTGTCTGATCACCTTCAAGACGGTCTCCAGAAACGTCCTCGAGAACAGTGTATTCTTGAAGATCATTACCCCAGTGTTGACCAACCATTCCGTCACATCCTTCGTGAATATGACGTCCTTGGAATAATGCTCATGAAGCACCGCCTCAAGCGTCCTTGAACAGTCGATGAAGAGCGTGTCGCTGTCCTTCCACATGACGTACTCGTGCTGAGACTCAAGCAGCAGCTGCCGCACGAGCTGCAGCTTCGCCTTGTAGCGGCCTGAAATGGGACAAGAGAGAATGCTTCCTTCAGGATTGAGCGCCAGCGCAAAGTGACTGACCTCTATTCCTGACAAGCAAGCACAAAATCCTACGTAACCCGCATCCAATGGTGCTTGTCGCTCTCACTCACTTCGCTGTGACATTTTCGTTGACAACTGTGATGCTTCTGTAGCCGTGAAGCTCAGCATACCTGCGCACGGACAACGAATTGGTTTCCAGTAGAGAGAAAGTCAATCAATGTAGCGTATACATACATTTGTTGGTTCTCGAAGACCACATCCAGATAACGTGGCTTGGTCCCGAATGCAGCCGTGACGATGGCGACCTTTGCCGAAGGGCCAGCGTGAACAGAACGGTTCCCACTCGTGCTGCATACAGAAAGAGGCAAACATGGGCGATCGAGACTTCTTTGTTTGTAGCGATGCAGGGCTCACTTACCAATCACTGGGCAGGTCTGCTGAGTCAGTATCGCCTGCACCTCGCCACACGCTGACCTGCACAACACACGCACACAAGCAGAACGAAGTGTGTACGGAGCCGTCCCCTGCTTCTGCTGGCTGCGTCACCTCCCTTGCACCTGTGTGCACTTGTCTGCGAGTGTGAACTTGCTCCAGGCCCTTCTTCTCAACCAGTCAAGCAGGAGGAGGGTTGAGCATGACAGGAGCGCCACCTGTACCAAAGAGGTCGCCAGTAGGAGCGCCAGACAAACTGGTTTGGCAGATGACTGCATCGGAACAGATGCGCCAAGTACGTCCTCTGGGCGGCGCAGCCGCTGCGCCGGCACTTATGGGTAGGTAACACGTGAAACATTGAACACGTGAAACGTTTGAATTGTCGATACGTTTCACTGAAACAAACAAAATCACCGTCCTCCTTACAGGATTTGAAGTGCAGGCAAGCTCAACATCATTCTTCCCGAGGGAAGAAAGCCAGGCCCTCAGCAGCCCCCATTGCAGAGTCGCATCCTCAGCATGTCAGAGGCCGCTGCACAAATCGGGGATGTGTCCAGCAGCCTCGCCTTTGACTATCTCGACAAACTCTACAAGGATGGAAAAATCAGCAAGGCGCAGTAAGCAACCAAGAGAGAGTGAGAGAGAAAGAGGTCACACAGTCAAGCACAATGCTGGGGAACTGTGAGTGTATGATGTGTGTGTGTGCTCGCCCTGTTTGTGGTCGTGTTTGCACTGCAGTGCCGACTTGTACAAACAGAAGTACGCCAAGCTGCACCAGCATGTGGTGCAGACACTCGAGAACGAGAAGAGCTTCCTCAGGCGGACAAAGGAGCTGCACCAACAACTCATGGCGGAGAAGATCCGCATCGAAAAGACCACCATGGAGCAGGCCGAGAACGCCGGGACCATCACGCAGCTGCGGGAGCAACTCAGAAAGGTGGGTGGGACTGGGGCGGGTCGGTCGCTGTCGTGCCGTTGCGATGATTCTTGTATCTGTGTGACGGTCCTTGATTTGCAGAAGCAGGGCGAGGTTGACCAGATGCAGGAGTGGGAGGCAATGCTGCAGGCCCAGATAGCCGAGTGTGAGAACGAAAAAGCGGAGCTGCAAGAGGTGCTCATAAAGAAAGCCACAATCGCGATTGACCCACTGCCCACACATGATGTGTTTTCTGCTGGTGCAGCAAATCGACGAGAAGCAGCGTCAAGAGGAGGCGGCGCAGCTGCCTGTCATCGAGAAGCTCAAAGCCGAAATCGACTTGCTAGAGGTAAGACATTTGCTCAAGAGGAATTCTTCCATCAATGCAATAGAATCCATTTTATCCCGGGTTGCGAAGAAAGAGATCGCCATGCAGAAACAGCAGAAAGGTACGACGTGCCTATGTGGGAAGAGGCCGATATTGTTTTCGCCGCTTGTCCACAGAGAGACACCAAGAACAGGAGGAGCATCTCTCCGAGCAAGTCAGCCACCTGGAGCAACAACTCGACGTGAGACAACTGTGGAGAGCACAACGAAGCGTACTCTCAATGACCTCTTTGTTTTGCTGTCGATAAGGCCGACCACTTTGAGAAGGATGCCTTGGAGACAGAATACCGCAAGATTGCGGCCGACCCTGAAAGGATACGGTAAGATGTAGTCGCGATTCTGACGCCAACGTCCGGTGCTCACGCTCCTGTGCGTGCAGGAAGCAGGGCAACAAGTTTGGCAGTGCCTTGAAATCCCTCACGCATCAGCTGGAGACTGTCACACATGTAGCGACATACGTCAGACCGGAGCGTATGTCGCACTTCATATGCTCGCTGGTGTCTGCGTGCGTCCGTCCGTCAGGACATCGAGACAGCCAACGCGACCCTCGCCACACTGGAGGAAAAGAGGAAAGTACGACGACAAGAGCAACAAATTTGGCACGCCTTTTCTACGGATGCCTCTCGTCTTTTCAGGCGATCGATGAGTCCGTGCAGGACAAGGACCTGCAGGTGCAGTGGGACAGAGACGAAGTGCTCAGGTATACAGCTGCAAGCAACGGGCGTATGCATGGGATACACACGCGATGGCGATCCTCTCTTCAGGAAGGAACAGAACATGAGGGAGGTCCTCGCCAAACTCGAAGGGGCAAAGGTGAGCTAAACATCCCCTAGAAGTTTATCAGTACATTCCTGGGTGTACGATATGAATGTATGCGTGACACTACCAGTACGAGACGGTTTCTGCGCTCGAGAGGCGGACAGAGTTGGAGTTATCACTAAAGGAGACCAATCTTGAGGTGAGACACGGCGATGGAAGCAGGCTGCAACATTGTCTCAATCTCGCCATTCCTTTACCAGATCCGCGTCTTGGCGGATGAGACAATGCAGAAGACCAAGAGCGTCGACAGGGCAAGAAGGTGCAAGGACCGAAAGTGCACACAAACATCCACACACCAACCTCACCTGGCTTCTGTGCGAACCCAGGGATTTGAAAAAGCGTGAGAACATCGTTCACTCGATCAAAGACGGCATCGTCAACATAGAGACCAACAAGGTGACTCATACGGATGGCATGCCCATGTTCTTTGTCGGTGAGACAAGTGCCGATGTTCTGGTGCAGTCTGATGATGAACGTGAGGGCAAGCAGCTGGAGCAGGATATTGCCAGACAGAAGACACTGGTGCGCTTGTCTAACAACCATCAAAACTGCAGGCACCATGCATTTGTTTCCTCTCAGCTGACAGAGATCCAGGCCGAGGTCGAGCTCTTCATCGGCGCATTTCTTAAACAAGTGCAGGAGAGACACGAGCATACTTTTGTGTCTTACGTAACTGCTTTCCTTGCTGTTGTATGTGAACAGGAGTCGATTGAGAAGGAGAAGAAGGAAGAGCTAGACTTCATTGTAAGCACCAGAACACTGTTTCGATCGGTTCTCGCGCTAAATCAATTGATGTGATGTCATCCGCTGCTCAGGTCAAGAGGATCTCTGAGGGTCAGCAGGACCTACAGGACATGAAGAAGCAAGAGGCGCAGTGGACGGAACACTTTCAGTTCCTCACACAACAAAGGGAAAAAATGGTGAGCAGTGGCCATTCGCTCACCAGACTCCTGTCTCATGAATGGTTGGCTGTCGCCTATAGGCCCGCGAGAGCTCCGTCGCCATCCGCCTGGCACGGGAGACATGGGCAGATGTGCAGATGAAAGTAAGAGAGTCTTTGCTGTATGCATGTATCCCTGCGCACCTCTCCCTCTCTGCGCAGATGCTGGAGGAGAACGATCTCAGAAAGAAGCTGTCAGAGACCTCTCAGCGGCAGAAGGACTACTGCACGCTGTATGAGGTGGTCAAGAACGAGCGCAACAAGTACGTGACCCACATACAGGCTGCCGAGCAGCAAATCGCCGAGATGAAGGAGCGACATAAAATCCTCCAGAACGAAGTGGAAATCCTTAAGATGGAGTCGCAGGGCAAGGACAGAGCACTCTCGGTAGGATCGAGTACGTATGTTTCCTATCTGCTTACTTTTCGCCCATTTTGCGTGTCCCAGAAAACGAGGATGGAGACGCAAAAGCAGCGCGAAGAGCGCGACCGTCTTCGAGCCGAATACTCAAGGGTATCCGGCAAGGCGGCCGCACTCAACGGTACGACCGAGCGACAACCCCTGCATCCATTCTTGTGTCCATTGTGCAATGTGTGTGTGTGGTCAGAGGAGGTTGAGCAGTACGTGGTCGAGATCGACAAGCTGAACTCCATCATCAACGCCATCGAGAAGGGAATGATACAGCTCAAAAGAAACTATGAGGTCAACCAACACGAGCTTTCCGGACCGGAAGGTGCAAAAGCACACGTCTCCTGTGGCATCCCTACAGGCAGCTGTTGAGGGCCGCAACTTCACAGGCATCCAGCTCATTGACAGGTAGAGTCTCACGATCTGATTGCTCCCAAAGTTGTGTCTGACACTCTTTGCATGACACGTTTCAGGAATGACGAGCTCTGCATTCTGTGGGAGAAGGCCAATATGCAAGGTAGACAGATGTCCTCACTTTTTGTCAACAGTGGCCATGCACACGCAACATTTTCTGGCCAGAGCGTCTTCTCAAGAAGGGCCGCGATGCTCAGCTCCAAAAAGATGAGGTGGGACATTCACATACTGATACCCTCCGCACATCCCTCTCTACTTTTCCGCCTTTGTCCACAGGAGCTGCGCATCCTGAAGATCGACATGGCTGAGATCCAGAGACAGCTGCAAACAGAGCTCAAGAAGATCCCGCAGGTGCCGTTCCTCGCTAAAGAGGCCACGGAGCTACGGGAACAGGTGAGAACAAAGCCGTAAATGGACCGATCGGAGATTGACCATTTTCTGGCTGTGCGATGGATAGCTTGTGGATGAGAAGAGGAAAACGGACCAGCTCAGCCTGGAATTCGGTACGCTGTGCAACGTCCAAAATTGCTCGCCGTCCAAAGTGCTGTCTGTGTATTTTCAGAGGACCCCACGTCGCAGCAAAGGAAATGGAGGCAGCTGGAGGGGTGAGAAAAATAAATGAACAGACTTCGTGTGTCTCGTCGGCAACGCATCCCTGCATCTTTGTGTGCGTATCGTCAGTGACGATGCGGACACCGAGACGCTGACGGCCAAACTTCAGTGGCTGGAGGAACGGCTAAACGAGAAGAAGGTGAGCAGACGCGAGAAAGCCGCGAGGGGTGGAGACTGCAACCATGCTCATAGCTGTGTCCATCGCGTGTGCGATCAGGAGAAGCTCTTGGAGAAGGAGCTGGTGTTTGACGAGATATCTGCCTTCTCAGAAAAGCTTAGGCTGCAGGCAGTCGATGGCCGCAGCGACACGCTGGAGCTGTCACACAAGGTGAGCGAAGTGACGGACACGGCGAGTCGTCGAACAGACAGAAAGACCGTTTCCATATGCCTGGCTGTCTCTCTTTAAACTAGGTCAATCTGTTCCAAACTCGGCTGAAGGAGCTGACCAAGAAGATGATGGCCATCGTGTCTGAGCTCTCCATGTACCAGGTCAAAACACGACATTGCCACAGAGAGAGAGATACACCACCGTGTATCTAATGGGTCAATAGGCGATGGCTTTGAAGCTTCAGCTGGAGAGGGATGAGATTCAGGGCAGAGTGGACAGCGCCAGGCTCAACATGAGTGAGGGCAGGCGGCCAACGCCACACGCCGACATCGAATTCACCAAAATGATCATCGTCGAGGACAGAAAGGTCTAACAAGGCGGACGGAACCGTCGGGCTGATGGTCTCCATCCTGTGCGGGTCTGTGCGGTGTGCAGGTCGCTGAAGCAGAGGCAGCCCGGTCACGGAAGCAGGAGGAGGAGATGCTCACTGCAAACGTCACCAAGTGAGAAGGGGAGAGAAACCCGTGTGCCGCATCATGTCTCACCATTTCGTGCGTCGTCAGGACGACTGCGGAGCCCCGTGTGAATGCCTACATCCCTGAAGGGGAGATGGGCCTGCCAAAGGCTTACGGTGGGCTACCCGATGTGCTGACACGTTGTTTGCTTGAGTCTGAGAGCACCATTGTCTTGTTGGTGTCTGTCAGGTGTTCACGCGCCCTTCATGCCATCGGAGCAGGGCTCTTCCATGAGACACACAAGGAAGCCAAACCCAAGGCAAGATGCCTCTTGCAAAAACCGGCTTGCAAGACACACGTGCGCTTTGGCCACTGTGTGTGCTCAGGCCCATTGAGATTTGAGGATGTATCTTTGCTTATTCGGTCCTTTCTGTAGCGATATTTGTCCGCGGCATTGGTGCGGCTTCGCGCCCCTGTGTGCATGTACTGTCTATGTGTCCCTATTTGTCACTATGCTGCCGAGTGGCAGGCCTCTCAGTTTTCTTCTTCTGCTACCTCTGTGTACAGACAGACTTCTCTGGATACACGAACACACCCTACTCAAAAGTAGATACGGAAGCCATCGATGCATCACAATCGCTTTGTACGACAGAAGGCCATCAATAAACAATCGTGTACCCTCACTCTCCTCTTCTTCAGCCTGCCTGCTCAATGCTTCCATCCTCCATTCTGATCCACGTGCGCATCGTCGGCCGATCGGCTGACAGATCGATACGCTGCATCCTCGCTCCTCTCGCCCACACCTTCCCGTACCCGCCATAGCCACTCCGGCGCCCGAAGCACAGCATCACGGGGTCAGAGGCACTGCTGCTGCGTGTGGGTGCGGGACAGCAGAAATCGCTGCCGTGCATGTGACCGACAAATATGTACTGGATGTGCGCCGCCACTGCCGCATCAAACACCCCTGTGTCCTCCTTGGTCGGATGCACTGTGTCGTTCATCCAACCCACACATCTGCACAGAGCACAGGGAACACGCGGATGTCGGCGTGTGTGTTTTGGCTGTCAGTGGTTTTGTGACCTTGATCGTGATTCTGGTACAGCGGGATTGTATTGGAGGTACTCGTGAGACGGAATGTGCATGTACAGAAAGGCCGGCAGCACGCCGTACCTCTCCTTCAGCTGTCGTGCCTTTGCTGAGAACCACCTCACTTGATCCTCCTGCATCCATCGACAAAGCACTGTGTCACTCCACGTCATGTGCGCATTTCTCTCCCACCGTACGCACCCGTATGATCTCCCGAATCGATCCACCGCCGCTGTCAAGAAACCACAAGAGAGCTGCCGGCTGACCCCTTGCAGCATCCTCGTCACTCCTGTACACCTCCAGCATATAATTGGTGACTCCACCGCCCATGCGGCTGACAAACATCGACCCAGTGAGGGACCCAGGCAGCGACATATCGTAGTGGAGCAGGGCCATCCGGCGGGAGAGGTCATCTTGAGGCGGGGGATCACGGTGCAAGTCGTCGTGATTGCCGAATACCACTGCATGCCTGATGCGCCTCTCGAGTGTGGGTGCCATTGCCTGGTCCCAGAACTGAGTGGCGTTGTCCCGCCAGACGTGCAGGATGTCGCCAGAGAACACCACTAAGTCAGGCCGTTCCAGCGAAAGCAGTCGCTGCATCGCGCGAGTTGACTTCGCATCCTGCGCAAAGCCTCGTGCATCAAGACTCTCGCCGTAATGCAAATCTACCCGACACCCAAACAAGAACGTCGATTGTCTCTGTGTGTTACTGCTGGTGCGTCCTCCCACCTGTGATTTGCATGATTGTGAAAGTGTTGTTTCGCGCGACCAGAGAATGCCCGGGTGTCGCTTGCAACCTAATGGATGCGGCCCTCGTGAGGAACACGGCGAGGCCGAGGAATGGAGTGAGT
The DNA here is from genome assembly GCA_001179505.1 of Vitrella brassicaformis. NCBI lineage: Eukaryota > Vitrellaceae > Vitrella > Vitrella brassicaformis. Next base: position 46,782 of record CDMY01000325.1, on the reverse strand, counting down.
AGCGCCCTTGCCGCGTAGTGAGTCATCTCTCGCCACTGCCACAAGTACATACAAACACAAGATCGAAGCTGTGTCAGTCATCGCAAGCTGCCAGCATACCTGTCTGCGTGGGATCTGGCTGCGGCGTGTGTCACAAAACAGACACATCATCCACGGCTCCATCGAACAAAGTGAGTGTCAGCACGTACCGACTTCAGAGCGTAGGGTGCGTGCGCTGCTGAATGCGTTTCAGGCTGGGAAACAGCGAAACCCGATGCCAAGCTCGCAGTTGGATCGAGCAGGGATCGAATTTGAGTCGTCAGCGAATCAGGCAAATTCATTTTCGGCTTTTGCTCGATGGATACGTCGCCTGTGCAGTCGCCCGTAGGCTGATTGAAGAAAAAGTGGACGAACGACGCTGCGGGACAACCGGCAACACGATCGACGTGTGACGTCACCCTCTCACTCCAGTATCTGAGAGTCACGGCCTTCTCGGAGGGCGTTGCGCTGCCTTGAGGCTTTGTGTCGGCTGAGAAAAGATAAAGTCGGCGTTGTTCTCGTCGTGTACGTGTGGGTGTAGCCGATGAGGCTCGCTGTGCAGAACCTGCCCTCCAATGACCTCTCATACACCAACTGCGTCAGCACCAAAGCAGCGGCTTTCGTTGCTTCTCTTTTCCTACACTCCCGTCTTGTCTGCCTGTCTGTCTGTCTGTCAGGTGTACGTCCACCCGGATGACTACAGCCAGTTGGTGTCTAGTGTGCGGGGCGGCGACCCGCAGTGCCTCCGAGTCAACCTCAAAACCTGCGTCATCAACTGCAGGTGGGTGGGTTTGTGTGTGTTTTCCTGCCACAATGGAGGGAGGTGTCACTCACTGGTGTCTGTCGTGGTGTGGTGTCGTTCAGGTCTGACAACAGGGTGCAGCAGGGGGAGATAGGCGTCAACAGGATGGTCAGGGGACACCTCAGGCTCGCCACCAAAGATGAGCAGGAAGTCACAGGTACATATATAGACGGGCGCCTGAATCAATGAGGGGGCGGAAAACAAAACACAGGGAATGTAACTTGCCTGACGACACGACCGGGTCGTGGCGGTGTCCGTGTGTGTGTGTATGTCAGCGTATGTGGCTGCGCGTGACAACATTCTTGTCGGAGTGGGCAACTTCCAGGTCGACCTCTTCACCAAAAGTAAGATGGATAAGATCCATCAACACACACCGAGAGAGAGTCTGTCTGTCTGTCTGTCTGGGGTGTGGGTGTGTGTAGGTGAGAAGCTGGTCATCGAGGACACCGAGCTGGAGGACGAGCTCAAACAGTCCCTCAACGGACACGTACGTCAGTGAGCAAGCTAAGCCACTCACACACACCGCCTTTCTCATTTATTTGTCCCTCCCTTGTTTGGTCGAGCGTCACATCACGTCAGGTGGTGACCATCGGTCAGCCGATCATCATTAACTGGCAGAAGAAGATACTCGTCCTCACGACCGGCGAGCTCCAGCAGCTCGACGTCGGTATCGGCGAGAACAAAGCCCTCAACAAGCCTCAGTCGAGGCGTCACGCACGTAATGAGGATGGATGTCGGCGCAAGAGGGGACGATGGTCCATGCACTGTCTGTCTGTGTGTGTGTGTGTGTGTGTGTGCGTGTGTGTGTATGTGTTTGCGCAGCAATGCATCACGGCATGCTGACCGACGGCACAGAGGTACTAGGGCATCTATGGTGCACGTGGCAGGTCTTGTGTGGACTGGTGGCGGCTTGCTCAGTATACCTTCAGAGCCGACGGAGAGGGCCGCGTGCGCATCAACAGCAGAAGAGCTACAGCGGTGAGGAGGGAGGGCCTCACGTATTCACCCACTCGCGGGCCCCGCCCATAAGAAGTATTTTCTGGTTTTGCGTGCCGGTTGCCTCCATGTTTGTCTGTCTGCCTGTCTGTCTCTCAGCGTAGCATCTTCCGTCCGGACTTCAACTTTGAGGAGCTGGGCATCGGAGGACTCGACAAGGTCTGTCCGCCACAGTCGACATGCACATCAACGAGGACTGCCTGCCTGCATCGTCCCTCTATTTCGCTTCCACCTCTCCCCTCTCTCCCTCTCTCCCTCTCCCTCCCTCCCTCTCTCTCTCTGTCTCTCACATGTCATTCATGTCAGGAGTTTGCCAACATTTTTCGTCGGGCCTTTGCTTCCCGCGTATTCCCGCCTGCAATAATCGAGGACCTGGGAATCAACCACGTCAAGGGTCGGTGGGAGGGAGGAGGGATGGGAAGACACAACCAGTGCACACGCAGAGGGAGGGAGGGAGGGATGGATGGATGTGTTGTGTGTCGTTGGTCGGTAGGCATGTTGCTGTACGGCCCCCCTGGGACGGGCAAGACCCTCATTGCACGGTCAGTCAGAGGAGCTAAAAGGCCCGCCTGCGTGTTTGTCGTTCCAAAGTGACTCCTTCCTTGTCTGTCTGTGTCTCCAGGCAGATCGGCCAGTGCCTAAGAGCGCGGGAGCCGAAGGTGACTCAACGAATGGATGAAACGACACACACGTAAATGGATGTGTGTGTGTGTGTGGTTTGTTGTGTTGTGTTGTGTTCTTTGGGTTGTGGCAGATAGTGAACGGCCCCGAGGTGCTGAACAAGTATGTGGGCCAGTCGGAGGAGAACATCAGGAACCTCTTCAAAGAGGCAGAAGACGAATACAAAAAGGTGGGTGGGTAGGTGGGTACACACGCACGCACGCACGCGACACACAGCAGTCCAGTCCACACACGAGAGGTGGGTCATCTGTGCTGTGCTGTGCTGTGGTGCTGTGTTATCTACCTCTGATCAGCTGGGCGAGGGCTCTCAGCTGCACATTATCATCTTTGACGAGATCGACGCCATCTGCAAGACGCGAGGCAGCACCAGAGACAGCACGGTACCTACCTGGCTGACTGGCTGGCTGAGTCAGTCGGTGGCTGGGTGTCTGCCATCCACCTCTCTCTCTCTCTGTGTGTGTGTGTGTCAGGGTGTGAGCGACAGCATTGTCAACCAGCTGCTGTCGAAAATCGACGGCGTGGACGCTCTCAACAACATCCTGGTATGTGTGTATGGTATGGTAGCGCACCGTTTTCGATGCCGCATCGTGTCGTGTGTATGCGAGTGTGGGTGTGTGTGTATGTGTGCAGTTGATAGGCATGACGAATCGTTTCGACATGCTGGACGAGGCGCTGCTGCGGCCTGGTCGTCTGGAGGTGCATGTCGAGATCGGCCTGCCCGACGAGAACGGCCGGGTGCAGATACTCAACATTCACACCAAGAGAATGAGGGACTCCAACAGACTCGAAAATGTCAGGCAGGAGCCAACAAGGCGTTCGTTTCTTTGCCTTGATTGATGTCCTTCCGCTCATATGTTGTGACTGGCTGGCATCCTGCCTGCAGGATGTGTCGTTGCAAGAGCTGGCGACCAGGACAAAGAACTTCTCGGGGGCTGAAATTGAGGTACATACTCACTCTTGCCAGTCTGTTCACTGACTGTGGATGGATGGACCTACCTGGAATTCCATCCCACCCTCCGCCCTCCGCCCCTCTGATAGGGTTTGGTCCGCAGCGCCACTTCCTGGGCGTTCAACCGGAACATCAACGTCCAGGACCTCACCAAACCCAAAGACGTCCAGAACATCAAGGTCACACACACACACACAGACAGAACGATTCATGCATCGCTTTTCCTGAGTGAGTGGCTCGCCGTCTGTCTGTCTGTCTGTCTGTGTGTGTGTCCTCGAGGGTTGCGTGTGTGTGTGCAGGTTGGGCAGGCCGACTTTGACTTGGCATTGAATGAGGTCAAGCCGGCCTTTGGGGTGCAGGAGGACGAGTTCGAAGGTCGGCTTGGCTTGGTCCATGAGCGTAGCGTGCACTGACTGCTGGGTCGATCGTGGTTTGCTGCCAGGTTGTGTGAGCGGCGGCATCATTGACTACGGCCAGGACTTCAAGCGGGTCGAGCAAACGTGCCACACACTGGCTGACCAGGTCAAAAACAGCGAGTCCACCACACTCATGTCAATACTGCTCGAGGGACCCACCGGTGAGGCGACGCGAGGCAGCCGACAGAGAGAGCGCACACACACTGACTGGATTGGATTGTCTGTCGTTGTCACTCAGGTGCTGGCAAGACAGCCTTGGCTGCCCACACGGCCAGGAATGCGGCCTTCCCCTTCATGAAGTTCGTCTCGCCTGAGAACTATGTCGGCTACTCGGTAGGTCAAGCCAAAAGACAGACCCATGCGCTGCACTCCGCACTTGGTGGTCATGTGTGTATGCTTGTCTGTCTGTCTGTCTCTCTGTGTGCTTGCAGGAGGCGTCCCGGTGTGCGGCGATCGCCAAGGTGTTCGATGACGCGTACAAGAGCTCACTCTCAATCAGTGAGCATACATCCCCACACTCAACACACACAGACACTCAATCCATCCATCCACATGACGTATGTGTATGTGTATGTGTGTGTACGTCAGTTGTGTTGGATAACATTGAGAGGCTCATCGACTTCGTCAACATTGGGCCGAGGTGAGCGAGGGAGGAGGGCCGCCCCGCCCCGCCCCGCCCCGCCCCGGGCACATGCACACGCTTCGTCTTTGTTTGTGTCGGTGTGCTTGTCTTGTTGCTGAACATATATTGCGTATGTAGGTTTTCGAACACGGTCCTTCAGGCGCTGATGGTGTTGATCAAGAGGGCGCCCAAGAAGGAGGGCCGCCGGCTGCTCGTCATCGGCACCACCTCACACATCGAATTCCTGCAGGTAGGTCAGTCCAGCCAGCCAGTGTGTAGACTACCCGTTGTTTGTCCATCCAGGTGATGTGTGCATCCGTGACATGAATGCCCTCCTGTCGTGTGTGCATTGCAGAGCGCCGGCCTGGCAGAGTGTTTCCAAGTGAACCTGAGTGTTCCCATGGTCTCATCCCCACAGGAAATAAAGGTAGGTCAGGGTCACACGACAAACAAGACTCCCGCTGTGTCATCCCGACGGACGATTTGTTTGTGTGTCCTGCCTGTTTGTTGTCTGTCTGTCTGCAGACGGTCTTAGACCAGCGGCACAAGGAGAAGCGCGACTTCCCCGAACAAGAAGTCCAAAAGGTCACATCAGCTTCTGTGCTGCACTTGTTCGTCTGTGTGTGTCCATGTGTGTGTGTGTCTGTGTGTGCGTGTGCAGGTGTGTCAGAGCATCCGCAGCCCCATCGGCATCAAGCAGCTGCTGCTCGTCACCGAAATGGCCGCTGAGTTCTGCAGACCTGGTCAGTATGACCAAGTGCAGACGCGAAGCTCGAGCTGACACACACAGCCATTGTGATGCCCTTTGTTGTGCGCTGTGCGTGTTCAGACCCTATCAAATGCAGCAAGTTCCTGGAGTGCCTCACCGACTGTGGCTTCACATGACTGTCTTAACAGCCATGGATAGATAGATGCAACGGGAGGGCGTCATACGGGGGGACAGGACATGTGCAGCTCCATCCGTCCATCCATCCGTCCGTGTGCGTTTGTATGTGTAGAGGGATGACGGTGTGATAGCCTGTGATGTGAGAACCCATGTAGAGCTTTCTGCGTGCCTCACTCTTTCACTCTTTTATCGGTTGGGGAGGGCAATACGATACGTGCAGGGACTCTCTCTGTGGCTGACCGGTGTGAAATCAATCAACCGTGAATGTGTGTGTACGACTTGATTGCTTGCAATGCATGGCGGCGTATTCACAAAGAGGGTTGGTCTATCCATCCATCGCTGTACATGCGCCAACACGACGAGTACTTAGATCCATTGCAGCGCCGTGTATGCGCCTGCGTCTCTCAGCCAATCGAGTCGATGGCTCCCTCCCTCTCTTACTATCTCATCAGTCAGTCTCCACACAACAGCTCCTGCTGCTCCCCGTCTCCCCCTGTGGGCGTCTGCGGCCGCCTCCCACACATCTTCATACGGGCGAGTGCGTCACGCTGCATGTCCTCGATAGCCATCCTCTGCTGCATCCCCTGCTTGCCGAACGGCTCGGGCACCTCCACATACGCCAGAGACGACGCGTCCTTCGGCCACTCGGGGGCCGCCTCGTTCGCCAGGTGGAGGTGAGCTTGCCCCAGCTCCCACGCGACGCGGTCAAAGCACCGACCCACATCGATGTCACACCTGAATGTGTGGAGGTCGTGAGTGAGTGGACAACGAACGAATCGGATTGAATGGCTTGTCTCAGACCACGTGTGCCTTGCCCTGCTCACCTGTATGCTGATGGTCTGATGTCGTCATCGGGGCACATGCGTCGCATCAGCCGCTCACACCAGGCGAACGGCTTCGTCAGTCTACCACCGCTCGATGCGCCACTCGCAGAGGCGGCAGCTGATGGTCCTGCTGCCTCCCTACTGCTCTGTGCATCGCCATCATCGTCGCCGCTCGTATCATCCAGTACTGCCTTGTCGAGGTCGATGTCGAGAAGGTGTGCAGCCGTGTGGATGATGCCGAGTGCGAGAGGGAGGGGGTCAAGGTCCACCACCAGAGAGGTCCGCGCAGATAGGTCGGCCAGCAAGCGGCACGTGGACACGAACCGGTCAACACTGTCGATCTGTGGGTGGGGGGTGGCATCTTCACCACCCGACACAGCATCTGAAGCGAATCAACCCAACCACCCAGAGAGAAGGAGCGCATCAATGGGGGGCCTGGTTGGCCGGCTGCACATCACCTGTGGAATACAAGAACGAACCTGTTTGTGTCTGTGGGACTATCTTGATGAATTGCAGGAGGTATTCTAGTATGGGTTGTGGCGGCCATGTCTTGAATCGCCACTGCAGCACCGCACACAGCCGGTCCTCCATCTTGCCGATCTCCTCGCGCGTCACCGCTACTTCGGGCGGCACGGTGTCGCTAGTGTTGTCAGGTGGTGGGTGTGCCCTGAGGTACTCCTGTGCCAGGAGTGTGAGCTCGTTCTCACGGTGGGACCGGAACTCTGACTTGAGCGCCAGGTTGACACACGCTGCTGCCAACATCTGCACGCACGCAAAGCAGAGAAGCAGCGACAGTCAGTGGGAGGGAGATGGCTTGCGATGGAATGAGTGCATTGACTTGACTGGTGTGCGTGTGTATTGTAAGCCTTTCTGACCACTCGGTCTTGTACGTCTGACGAGAATGCCTGGGCGTGCAGGTATCGGCGCATGAAGATGCATGCCGTCGTTGGGGTGCTGCCCAGCCTGACAACACAACACAACACAACGAGAGACAATGACCAGGGAGACCTCACTGACATCTCTCACATCTCTCAGACTCACTCCTTGCCCTCCCGCTCTCGAAGGATGTGCAGCAGCGTCGCGCACAGGTCGGCCAGCATCATGTGTTGCACCTCGGCATCCTTGTGACCCTCAGCTTCTTGAGCGGCATAGTACGCGTGAGGCGGACCCTGAACAACAGACACAAGACGCCAAGCATTTGGAAGGAAGGGCAGATCAAGAAGATCTGGCTTCAGCCCACCTTCATCGCTGCACCCTCTTGGAAGAGATCACCTCCTCTCCGTGACGAGGAGTTCGGACTTGCGAGCCACGGAGCAGTCTCAGACTGGGGGCCGGTGTCTGATGGCGAACTTGGAAGGAGGTCTTTCTCGGCTTTATAGGCTTGTGGACAAGTGGAACGGCCAGATTGATGACGCCACGTCCTACCAATCCAGCGGCCTCCACCAAGATGCATGGGAACAGCTGCAGGCAGGTCAGACAGAAGAACCCGTGAGAGAGAACCATGAAAGAGCACCACATTTCGTCATCAATTGTGAGGCTTCTTTCTCTGTGTGTGCCTGACTGACTGGACATTCACCACTCAGTTGAGGGCGAAGTGCGGGAGTTTTTCGATCATTTGGCGCACGACGATGACGGGCTGTTTGTGGACTCGTCGATGGTCGTCCCGGCGCGACGCATGGGGTGGCACTGCATGGGGCTGTGCGGCCCTGCCAAGGTCACCTACCAGCAGCAGGGGAAGGAGCAGGGGTCGGTCTTTACGGAGAGCGAGGAGGCGCTTGAGCTTGTGACGGCCCTCTGCAGGAGACTCAACGAAGATGATATCATTCAGGTGGGTCAGAACGAAAGCACCACCAAGGGAACCAACCGGCGACAGACAGACAGGACGGTGGCTGTGCTGTTCTGTTCTGTTCTGTTGTCCCTCTCAGGACATTCGGTATCTCAATCTGGAGCTGGACATCGAGAACGCCGAGTTGGAGAGGAGGGGCACCGCATTTGAGACGCAGAAGCTCGACGATGTCAAAGTGGACATCTGCCACACACCCACCCCCAACGCCAGCACAATGGCGAGCACAGCCCAGACCGGCCGCCTCATCGACATAGCAGCCCCCAGCCCCACTGCCACTGATGCCTCCCCCTTGCACCTCCCACAAGCGCCAGAAATCGACTCTGGCGGGGAGGGTGGAGAGGGCGGGGAGCCGCATCCTCTGTTGGTGGAGCTCAAGTCGATGGTTGCGGAGGTCAACCAATACGTGGACGACGAGAAGGTGACCATGGCCTACTACCACCTGCAGCGGCTCAAGTCCAAGACGGCCAAGATCCTCAAGAAGGAAAGAGACGGCTTCTCCTTCCCCGGGGTGGGGCCTCACCCTGAGCAGAGACGGGGCAGCCACTACAGAAAGACGGGCACCAGCCTCCTGGCGGGCTTCAGCTATGACAACCTCGACGCTGCCCATGCCCATGCCAATGCCACAGCCGCGGACGCATCGCAGGCACATGCAGCACCGGCCGAAGCCCCGCTGCAGATGGGAGATTCAGACGACCGCCTCAAGGCGCCCGTCTACCGACGCCCGACTCACACCGAGGACAGGGCGGCGGTGAATCGGTATCCGACCGAGGAGAGCATCCAGATGTCCTCCAGCCGCCCCTCACTCGTCATGACGCATGCTGACGACGGGCACCGGTCGGCGCGTGTGCGTCGGCAGGCCCTCAACGACCATCTGCAGAGGCTGGTGGGCGTGAGCATTGACGACATGAGGCTGCGGAAGCTCAACCTGCAGTTCAGGAAGGTCGAGAGCGTGGCTGCGATGATCAACAGGAATCTGTCCAAGGACCCCTCGTGGACGTTCGAGAGGCACAGGGCGTACGACTTTTGGTGGCGGATGAACGACGACGGGACGGCTGTGATCAAGATCGAGGGGGTGCTGCACGAGCCCCTCTTCAACATCCTCTGCCTCGTGTACGAGGCCGACCTGCACTCAAAGTCAGTGAGTGGACGCATGAGACACAAAAGACACACTTCACACTTCTTTGTCATGTCAGGTGGGTGCCCTTCCTGGGGAGTTCCGACTTTGTGTGCAACCCGACTCGCTTCTCCGAGATCGTGCTGCACTCCTACTCGCTGCCGTGGCCCCTCAACCACAGAGAGGGGGTGGTCTATGGCTTTGGTGTGGACGCACTCGACGACCCCACATACGGCTGTTGCATGGTGGTGGCCTGGTCAGTGCCAGATGAGAGGTAAGCGCGCCGCCCAGGTGCCACATCACACGGCAGAGGCAGGCTTTTGCATTCACCTGAGGGTCTGTTTCCTCTCGTTTTGTTCCTCGCTCGCAGCACCATGTTTCTTGGCTCGAAGGTGCCGCCTGTGCAAAAGGGTGAGAGAACTCACATACAGCTATAAGAGACGCGAACCGGTTGCCACTCACTGCTGGTCTGTCTTTGTTTTGTGTGTGCGGTGCGTGTGTGTCTCCCTGCCTGACGTAGGAACGATTCGTATGGTGGTGGAGCACTTTGCGTATTTCCTGTACCCCGAGGACGACAAGAACACCCGGGTGCGGTGCATCCTGAAGATCGACCCCAAAGTGAAGTTCCTCCCTCTGGCCATCCAAGCCTACCTCACGCGGACCATCTGCAGCTGGATGTGGGTCAACATCAGCAAGTGCAGCAAGAACTTCAAGGGCAGCCAGTGGGAGAGGAGGATCGCCAAGAGGCCCGAAGTCTACTCGTTCATCGAGAACAGACTCAAGACCTACCTCGGCGGCAAGAACAAGTGAGTGATCCAGGGATGGGGCTCCGAGGGGGCGGACAGACAGCTGGGGGATATTTGTCGTGTGTCAGTGCGTGACGGTTGGTTGCTGGTTCGGCTTGCTTGGTCGGGGCGAGGGAAGCACGTTTTCTGGCCAGTCTGACTGAATGAAGTGGTCGAATGGTGGGTTGGGTGCTTGAGTCCTAGTAAGACAGACACTTGCTCTGCATGCCATTCTCATCACGAGTTTATCCATCTCTCTCCACCGATAAATAATGAATGCATCGTTGCAATCAATTAAGGCATCAAGCAGTTCAGACCGACCAATTGACAGACAGAGGGAAGGAAGGATGTCCAGTGAGAGGATTGATTGCATTGCACCGCACCGGACAGACCGCATATATTGCGTCACGTCACGTCACGTCACACGCACACGTACAGGTAGGTCATTCATTGTGTGATGCCCGCCAGGACGGGGCAGACATTCTGTTTGAGCCAGAGCTCCAGAAAGGCCATGTCCGTTGCGTCGCCTCGCTGCAGATTCACGTGGTACATGAAGTGGTGACGCACCTGCAGGAAACCGAGACAAACAAAGACACGCAGCTACATGACATGCCGTCTGTTTGTGTGGTGTGGTGTGGTGTGTTGGGTGCTGTGTCTGTGCCTGTGTGCATGAGGTACCTGCAGCAGGCCCCTCTGTCTAGCCCTGACATCAGCAAGTGACAGCTCCATCAGCCGCTCCTTGGTCTTGAGCGCGTCGCTCTCAGGTATGAGGACAGCGAGTGCCGTCCAGTCCCAGAAGCACCCCTGCGGCATCCAGTAGTCATCCGCCAGCACCACAGGGATGCACCCGTACCACACCGCCTCCATCAGCCGCGGACTCCACCCGCGAGACCCCCGCGGACACAGACAGAACACCGACTCACGCAGGGCCCTCTCGTAGTCGCCTCTGCTCATCCTGCCCTCCACTATGAGCGCCTCTGGGGTGTCCTGAAGGCTGTCGCGCAAGGCCACCCGCAGCTTGCCCCCGCGGAAGGGCGAGCCCTGGCCGATCTTGCCGGCGAAAAAAACGAGATGCCCTCTGTTGAGTGCTTGCAGCAGGGCGGGGATGCGCGAAGGGCCAGAGGGAAGGGGCGGTGTGTCGTCCGTGGTGCTGCTGGTGCTGGGTGTGGTTGGTGGCGGCTGTGGAACGTCCCTTCTCGCCCTTGCTGCCCGGATGATGTTGCCCGACAGGGATATGGCCACGTCGCGGCGAGGGTTGAAGCTGACGGGTGGATGTTTTGCAGGGTGGATTCAACATACATAGGCTGGCTGACGCTCTCCTTACCGACCTGTATGGAGGCTCGAATGGCACAGTCAGTGGCTCATTCGAGTCCCAATGGTGATACCTCCGCATGTTGAACATCTGTTTGAGTGAGCACACAGAGCCATGCCATCCCCATTTCTGTCCATCAGATCCATCCCTCCCTCCCTCCCTCCCTCCATCCC
>CDMY01000325.1:20180-35058 GCA_001179505.1 Vitrella brassicaformis | reverse complement strand
CCCCACCTTGTGATAGTCGACGACGTCGCTGGTGCAGGTGAGTGCCGACGCATTGGCGTTGAACGTGCGGTCAGCGAATGCCGAGTACTCGGGCTTGCCGCCGTCCTGCGACACCACCCAGAAGTGGAACCGCCCCTCAGTCTCGTTGAAGTAGGGGTACTCGTGCCGGATGCTCTCCACAGCCCCACGGACGTCCTCGGCCGTCCGCCACCGGTCCAAATTGTCCATCCCGCCTGCGCAACACAAAAGCACAGAGGTAGAGAGGGGGCCATCAATCGGACGCCTTCACTCCTCCACAGGCATACCATACCGAGGTTCCATTTCTTGAGCGTCGACTTCCACATGACGGCCAAGTCCGACCGGTGGCCAAACACTGCTGTGGTGGGAAAAGTAGGAACGGCAAAGGCGGCGGTGAGGGATGCAATGGCCGATGCAACAGAGGGATCGCCTCCGTGGTAAGAAATGGTGTGGAAGTTGGGCAGCTGCTGTGTGTGGGACCAGAAGACGCTCTCCAGGAGGTATGCCGAGTTGCCCTTGGCACGCAACACCTTGCGCAACGACAGCGGCTCGGGCTGGTGGGCAGCACTCACTGAGAGAGAGAGGAGAGAGAGAGCACAGAACGAACGGATACAAAATGAGGGCATTTCAGCTTTTTTCTCTCGTCCGTCGCTCACCAGGTGGGATGGGGTACTGGTACACATGGAGTTCGCAGTGCATGCTGTCGAGCAGCCCCGTCAGCAGCTGTCGCCTCTCAGCTATGGAGGACACCTTGACCTTGGCAGACTGCCCATCATCCGACCAATCCCTCGCCCCATACCGCCTCGTCGTTCCCTGGAAGTCCTCAACCCCGCCCTCCTTGACCAGAGGCCGCAACAGACACTCGCACACCTGACGAGCCGCCTGCACCGTACCACTCTCATCCACCGTCTGCAGGCCATTTCGCCGCTTTTCCACGATGCTCTTGACCGACAGGGTGTCAGTGTCGGTGCACTTGACGTCAGATCCCATGAGGTCGTCTTCGAGCAGCGTGTAGATTTCTGTGAGTGCTGGGTTGAGTGATGTGTCCCACAGCTCCTCCAGGAGGGCTCTGGAGACCAGGATGAGCAGGAGGATGGCGATGCAGAAGGGCAGTCGGCCGCAGCGACGGCACAGACGGATAGGCACGTAGCTGAGCAGGGGCCTGAAAGATGAGATGAACAGCACACACATCACACAGAAAGGGTGAATCCCTTCCCTCTCGCCCTCTCTCTCTTTCGACGATGTGGTGTGCGTGTGTGTGCATTCTGCGTCCGTCCACCTGTTGAACAGCAGCCACTTCTTCTTGGATGGCGAGGCCTCATCGCTTCCGTCTCCGCCATCCATGGCGCCATCACTCGGCATCTGTCGCCGCACCACGCGATCTCCACCACCACCGTCTTGATCATGATGATGAACACCCATAACCTCCCTCTTCATCCTCATCAGCCACATCCCATAACACTAATATCTCCTTCTGTGTCCTTCTTTCGCCGGACAGGATACGCCAGCCAAGATCTGTTGCCGGCCAGATAAGGTGCGATCGCCACACGCACAGAGCCGAAGAGATGGCGGAGTCTGTTGCTGCTTCTGGTTGTGGTGGTGGTGCTGGTGCTGGTGTTGCGTGTGAGGATGACGATACGGCGATGGAGGAGGAGCTGTATGGCCTCCTCGACGAGTTCATTCACACAGACGTTCGCCCTGCCCCTCCGCCACAGACACAGAAGAGAGAGAGGCCTCCCAGCAGCAGGCGAAGAGGGGAGGGCGTCGTCCGCGGCGCCAGGGTGGCCGGCGCGCAGAAGAGATCATCGCACCTCACCAGAACAGGCAAGGGAGATACGCACACACACAGAGATGGGCACACCAGAATGAGTGCACGACTTTCCCTTGTGTGTTCACAGGCAGCAACAGCTCAGGCACCAGAGTAGCAGTCGCGCCGGGCAGCATCACCAGCCGTAGCAGAAGCAGAGCACCGCTCCCACCCCACACCCCTCGCCACCCCTCCCTCTCTGCCAACCCAGCTGCAGCCACCGGCACCAGCTCTAGCAGCAACAGCAACAGCAGCAGCTTCCTGGTGGAGTACGAGGGCGTGATGGAGCTGCCCGATGAGGCGTTGGGTGTGGACTATGACATTGGTGCGGTTGGGAGCAGTGATGGTGACGAGGGCGAGAACGAGCGGCTGGAGCTGACCATCAACTCGGACGACCCCACGCAGAAGGCCTTCAACAAAGGTAGATGCGGTGTGATGTGGGGTGGTTGGTTGGTTGGTTGGTGCATCGGTCGGTTCGTGTGTGTGAGTGGATGCATTGCATGTGATGTGATGTGCGGGTTGCAATCAATGCAGCTGTGTGTCGTGGTCGCATATCTGAGATGAAGCGCCTCATGGACGAAGGACATGACGTCAATAGCAGGTCGGCTCGGCATGTCTGGACCAGACAGACACAGAGAGAGATGGAGAGGAGAAGCAGCCAGCCAGGGAATTGAATACCCATCTCCATCCACCCCGTGTGATGCATGTGTGTATATATGTGTGTGATTGTTCCTTATAGGGACATGGATGGGCGTACGGCGCTTCACCATGCGTGTGGGCAGCCCAGGCGGCTGCGGGTGGTCGTCTGGCTCCTCAAACACGGCGCACTCACATCGGTACGTACGTTTGCACACCCACACCCACACCCACACCCATCATCCACCCTCCACCCCACACGCCACGCGGATGCGCACCGCACACAGAATCGCCAATACCAGTCGGTCGTCCGCTTTGTTGTGTTGTGTTGTGTTGTGTTGTGTTGTGTTATGGTGGTTGACCGACCAGGTGAATGTGCCAGACGATAAGTTGTGGACGCCCCTCAACATCACCATCATCACCAACGAACCCGCATACGCCAAGGTACGCGAGATAGATGCTTGGGTCGGGAACGCGCTGCACCCACACCACGCCATCATCACTCTACTGATTGATTGGCCATGGTGTTTGCACCATACCAGGCGTTGTTGGACCACGGTGCCGAGACCGGTTTGCGGTTCTCTCACACTCTCATGCCGTCGCGGCGGGGAGTCAACTTCGTATGTGCCACACACAACGCACACACACGGGCGAAAAGGATGCGATGCATGTGGAAGATCTCTCCCTCTCTCTCTCCCTCTCTCTTGCCATCCATCCAGAGCTACCCGATCCACCTGGCGGCGAGCAAGGGCAACACGGACATCACAAAACTGCTGCTGCACCACGGGGCCACAGGTACCTACTCGCAGCACATCCACCACATCACATCAAACGGCGCGTGACATTCTCATTCATCTGACCTGCGTCTTCGTCTTGGTGTCCGTGGTGCGTGCGTGTCAGTGAATGACTCTGACGAGAGCGGCAGCACGCCCCTGCACTACGCGGCGGCCAGACACCACACTGACTACCTCAAGTGGCTCCTCCACCTCGGTACGTACCACACCCTCCAGGCACACAACAAAAGGCGAACAGACAAACAAACAGAGACCGGAGGCCCCATCTATCTCTTCTCGTTTTCTCAGGTGCCGATCCGAATGCCCGCACCAAGGACGGCCGCACGGCCCTTCACGCCGCCGCGTCGTACGGAGAGGTACCATACCATGCGCTCACACAACACACAATCAATCGGCACATCCATCCATCCATCCATCCCCCGCATATAGGTGGCGAATGCGAGCTGTTTGATAGCCCACGGCGCGGAGGTGAATGCGTCCGACCGCTTCGACGTCACGCCCGCACGACTCGCCGCCGTCAGAGAGCAGAAACACATGGTATCTATGGGGCCAGGCCAGTCAGCCAAAGAACGTGCCATCCACACCAATGAATGCCTTTGCCTTTGCCTGTGGATTATATTGTCCAGAGCGCCTACCTTCACGCCTTGATCTGGAAGCTTCGTCTCGGCAACAACCCCGTATACCCACCCCCACCAGCAGCTACTCAAGTACCGGCAGCCGCCCCACCAGCAGCGTCAGCAGCGGCAGGAGGGGAGCAGGCGACGGACTTGCCTGACGCCCCCAGCAGCAGCAACAGTCCCATCGCAGCACAAGCACCACAAGAGCAGCAGCAGCAGGCCAGCTCATCGAGCGCTCCTCCCGTTGTGGGGGTGGTGCAGGCTCAACAAGAGGAAGCGCACTTCGGTACGCCCGCCCGTGTGAGGACCAAAGAGAGTGCACACCCGTTGTGTATGTTGTGTCTGTCTGTGCAGCTGGCATGTACAGCCTGTCGTATGAGGTGCGCACCTACATCGAGAAGGTCATCGACATACTCAAGGTAGGTTGGTAGGGACACTCACTCTCTCTCTACACACACACACATCCGCCCATTCGCCTCGCCATGCCATCCATCCGCAGGAGCCTAAGCGCAGTCAGGTGGTGCGGACGGTCGTCAGGCTCGGCATGAAGGTACCCAAGCCAACCACCCACCTAACAGACAGACATGCCGCCCGCCACACAACGAACGACTCCCCTGCTCTCGCCCGCCTTGCTGTTTGTCTGGTGCACCAGCGTACAGAGGAAATCCTGCAGAAGACACTCGAGATAGAGAGAAACGGTCAGTCGGTTGCTGGGTGGCTGGGGGCGGCCGGGTGGGGAATACGCCATGGACATCGGTTGTGTGCTTGCTTATGTCAGGTGGTCAGCTGACCAACGACGGGCAGAACAAGCGGCGGACCCCCGGGGGTGTGTTCTTCACTCTCATTCGCGACATGGTGCGCGAGGGGTCCATCCCACAGCAAGACTGGGACTACATCAGACAGGTACCCTACCCCTCACACAACCACGTGTGCACACCACACCCGCCGTCTGTTATGCGTCATGCTTGATTCCTGCCTGGTTCATTCAGTTGGAGAAGGAGAAGTCCACCGCCCGGAAGAAGAACCGCACCAAGCATCCCCCCGCCGCAGACGTCCCATCGCAGGCCGGCCACCCACTCTCCACCGACCCCCTCGCTTTCCCATACCAGCCGCCCCCACCGCCCCCGCCAGGAGGGGCCAACGCCTTCGACAGGCTGCTCAGCCAGGTGCTGACCGGACCCAGTCCACCACCGCCCATGCCACCGATGCCACCCATGCCGCCCCCTCCCTCTGTCCAGCTGTCGGTGCCGCATGTGATTCCCCCGTCTGTGTACCGGCCCCCACACATGGCGATGCCATCGCCGCCACCCATGTACCATCCGGTGCACCATAGTGGTGGGATGTACCAGCAGCTGCCACAGCATCAGCCATATTATCAGCCATATCAGCATCCACAGGCACCCCCCAACCCCTCTGCGGGCGACGCGCTGAGGACCATCCGTGCCACCCTCAACATCGCAGCATCGCACCCACACCCACAGCACCAGCAGCAGCACCAGCAGCGACAGCGACAGCCGCCAGCTGTGACAGTCATCCCCCCTCCCCCAGCAGAACGGACCGTCCTCAAGTGGAGGCCCGTCCACACCAAAGACACAGACAACACCAACAGCGATCAGCAACAGCAGCAGCAGCAGGCCAACACCGAGAGAGGCGCCACAGAGAGGGTGCAGCAGGTGCAGCAGGTGCAGCAGCAGTGGCGCATCAAAGCCAAGGCACCAACACCAACACCACCACCAGCAAGCCCGACTCGAGGGGACGTCAAGAAGGGGGACGGGCAGGCGACACCAGCAGCAGCACCTCCAGCAGCAGGGGCCGCGGCGGGTGATGGGCCCAGCAGTAGTGGTAGCGGCACAGTGCGCCGTGAGTGGCGCGCCAAGAGCGTTGACAGCGAGAAACGAGGGGCTGACGGGGAGGGGGCGGAAGGTGTTCAGGGGGCAGCTGCAGAGCAGAAGAACTGAGTGAGTGTTGGTTGACTGGCGGGGCGCTGGGTGGGTGGTTGGATCTTGTGATGACTAGCTTATCTATCTTGCGGCACGCACGAGCCATGCCGTTGTGCATACTCACGTCAACACGAGAGAGAGATTTTCAGGTTGTGTAGTTGGCGGATCGGATTGCTTTCTCTGGCCTCCCTCCCTGCCGGCCTGCCTGCCGGCTGTGGTTAGTGATTAGCTCATGTGTGTGTGTGTGTCTAGACCTCCTGCTGTGCGTGCGAAGACACCTTGATCCATCCATCGTCCATCGGTGTATCTATCCATTCATTGAATGATTGACTGAAGAGTGTGTGTCCTTCCACTCCTCTCTCTCTCTCTCTCTCTCTGTGTCCGTCCGTCCCGCGGTGGGTGGGCAGCAGCATCACAAACACCGTGTGTCTCAAATTGTGTGCTCACATACCCACGGGTGCCGTGGACCACCCCACCAGCCAGCCACCGACCATGCACACACATCCATCCATCCATATAGAGCCACACACACACACACACACGCACACACACACGTACCACCTGCCCCTGCCTAGTACCTACTTACAGAGAGACAAGACCACCCGAGCCAGTAGTGAGGGAGGGAGGGAGGGAGGGGGGCGAGGGGCTTCGTCTCAGATATATGTACAGTGCGATCTTGCTATCATGCTATGACGCTATCTATGTCGTCCACCCTTCAGACAGGCAGGCATGTCAAAAAGCCGACACAGTCGCCAGTCGCCACCGACCCAACTGCACCCAGGCAGGCAGGAAGACAGAGATAGGTAGGAAGCTGTACAGTGAGTAGTGAGTGAGTGGCACGTACGCCCGTGCAGTGCAGTGCAGTGTGTGCAGCCAACGTGGAGGCACCTAGGCGAAACACTTTCGGAGGCAGGCAGGCAGGCAGGCAGGTCGGTAGATTCGGGTATACAGCACAAAACCCCTTTCCACTCGTGCTATCCAATCCAGTGCAATCAATGATGCGGTGCGGTGCGGTGCGGTGGCCATCCCGCCCATCCGCTCGCTCACTGGTACACACCGATTCGGTCTCCCTTTCTCTCTCTGTTACTCTCTTGGTTGCGTATGCATGTATGTACAGACAGATGTCCCTATGTATGTGGTTGTCATGGTCACTCACTGACTATATACAATCCACGCAGGCAATGCAATGCACCCACACGTACAGGCAGGCAGGCAGGCAATGCATCCTTTATCGCCGCCCGTCCGCCCGTCTGTCTGTCTGTCTGCCCACCCAACCGCCCCCCCCAACCCACTGTCTTAATTTCTGCACAACAGCAGGCAGCAACACCGCAGCAGCAACGCCAACGGCACCAGCAGCAGCAGCAGCAGCAGCAGTAGTAGCTGTAGTGAAAAGGCAAGGCAACCTAGGCAGCTCCCTCCCTGCCTGCCGGTCAGCTTAGCCAGGATGTGGACAGAGATGGCAAGGCACTAGTTAGTTAGTAGCTTCAGGTCTTCAGGTCGGCCGTCCCAGGTAGAGTGCAACCACAGACAGACACAGACAGACAGACAGACACACAGACAGACAGGCCTGCCTTCTCCCTTTGTCTCTAGCTATACATCATCAGGTTAGGTTAGGTTACATCCGTCTGTCTGTCTGTCTGTCTGTCCGCCTAGATGGGCAGGCACAAATGGAGAGAGAGGAGGAGACCGACCATAGATAATACAGATGATTAGCTAGCGGAAGGAAACACACACGCCACACGCCACAACAGGTCCTTACAGGCCGTTCCGAAATCACACACACACACACACATACACATACACACACACACGACCAACCAACCAGGCAGGCAGGCAGGCAGGCAAGCACCTACGCACTCTACACATGCACCACACCATACACCCCTCCCCGGTGAGTGGACACATCACATACACCTGGTTTCTGACGGACGGACGGCCTCCTGTGAGCAGCAATCAATATTAATCGCCCGGCAGCGCAGCCCCGACTTTTCTCTCCGTCTGTCAGTACTGACTGACTCAGGTGGTGAGGAACACCCGCAGCACCTTCATGATCTTGGTCCGACATATCTGCAAGTGGAATCGAATCCATCACACAAACAGCCAGCCCGGCACCAGCACAGCCAATCGAGCACACCATCAGCCCGCCCACAGAGAGTGGGGATTGGTACTTAGGTATGTCTTCCTTACCGGGCAGTCGTCGAGCTTGACGGCGCAGTCCATGCAGGCGCACACGTGCCCACACGGGTCAAACGCACACTGAAGTCAGTGATGGACATGACGACAGACAGACAGACGTGTGAGTTGGTTGGTCGTGTGTATTGTTGAGGAGGTGTGTGTATTGGTTGGTACTCTCCCTACCTCGTCGGGTTTGGCCATGCAGATGACGCACTTTGGCGCCATGTATTTGCGGCTCGAGGGCGACACCCCCTGACCCACCTCGCTCTCCTGACGCGTGACGTGCTCCTGAGAGATCGGCCGGCCGATCAGCCACATCCATCACATCACACACATCACACACGTGAGCGGAGCGGTGGGTGAGCCAATCACTGGGCCATCCATCCATCCATTGCCCCCCCCTCTCTCTCTCTCAGTGTCCGTCCCTCTCCTCTCTGTTCACTCACCTTGTCATGTCTCTTTGTAAGGTCGAGTGTGACGGGCTCCCGTACCCTCACGCTGGCACGGGCGCGACGCGACGAGGGGGACCGACCGCCCTCACCAGCACCCTGATTGATAGATGTGGATGCATTGAGAGAGCAGACAAACCAACGGATAGACGGACGGCATACAACGCCTCTCTGGTCTGTCTATCTGTCCGTCTGAATCTCAGCCTCGGTTGTCACCTGAGCCGCGTCACTCCGCCGAACCTGAGATGCGATCCATGCACACAAACACGCACATCCATGCCATGCACTCACCTGCTGTCCCTCCACCTTTATCAATGCATGCATCTATCTCATCCATCCCCCCCACCCACCTCACCTGCACAGCGCCCTCAGGCAGCATGAGTGTGTTGGAGTTGTTGACGTTGACGACGGCAGTGGGGCCGCTTGTGCTATCGGTGGCCGTCTGGGGCTGCTGCGGCTGCTGGGGCGCCGTGGTGGTCTCCTCCTCAACGTTCTGCACACTCGACGGAGGAACTATCACCAACTGATCGAGTGGAGGGATGGACGAACGCCGAAACAAAAAGTTCAGAGAAGGAGGGTGGAGAACGTCGTGCCTGCCTGCCGGTGCCCTCACTGACTCACTCACCCGGTCGTCAACAACTTGGACGCTGGCGTCATGGGGGCCGAAGTAGGGGTTCTTCTTGGCTTCTGAAAGAAGGAGACATTCACACATGTCAAAAAAAGTCAACGGCACGTATTGGTGTGGTGAGGGGGCGGCCCGCCCGCCTTACCTCCGAAGAGTTTGTTGATGAGCTCGAGCATCCTTTCGATTTCCCCGCCCTCGCGAAACTTGAAACCCAAAATGTAACCTCCACTCAGCTGAATGAAGCGATCAACACACGAATCACATCCATTGGTCCATCTATTCGACACGGCTTCTCGTCTGTCTGAGTCCCTGCCGCACCCACCTGTGAGGTTTCGATGACGAGCGCCTGCCCAAACCGCGACGCCCGAGTGCCGACGCCACGCTGATCAAACCGAGCACAGACAGCCGCGAGCCTTCTTGCTGGTGCCGTCCGTTGTGTCTTGCATCTCACTCACTCACTCACCGTCTGAATGAATGGGACGCTGACGTTGATGTTGGGGGTGGCGGCCGCCGACCAGACCACCCTCAGCTGATACATCAAGCCAGTAAACAAATACAGGACAACACATTGAACAGACATCCCATCCAGCACACGGTTTTGTGTGCCGGTCATCCGATGCGCACGCCACGTACGTTGGTGACGAAGAGCGTGCCGGGGAACGACTCGTCAGTCGTCAGGTTGTCGCAATTCTCAACCTGCACACAACACAACACACGGCACGGCAGCACCACCAACACACACACATTACATGGCAATACCAACACCCAAACTGATGGAGGGAGGGGAGGGACGGACGGTGCTCGACTCGGTTTACCTTTTTCTTGACTTCTTCATTGGGCAGGATGGTGAGCTCGCCGTCGCTGAGCAGAGCCTCATCCCTGCAGAACACGCAGACAAAGACAGACAGACAGCACACCGACCATACAAACCCTCTTCCATTGCAGATCCGCCCGCTGCCTCCCGAACCTGAGAATGAGGTCCCTGTAAGTGCGTGTGGCACGGTAGCGCCTGCACACAAAACGACACAAACAAAACACATACAGGCAGGCAGGCCAATCAGCTCAGCAGGAGGCGCCCGCCCTTTGTCAATCAATCGCGAGGAAGGTAAGGTACCTACCTGACGGTGGTCTCGAGTTGGTGGAAGAGCTGCATGGCCTTGTCCGAGTCGATGGCGAAGGTGAACTCGAATCTGGTGTTGTTGTACTGGGTCATGATGTTGGGGGCGCGGACCCGCTGGAACTGGCGGCTGTTGACCATGTTGAAGTGCAGGTAGGCAATCGTCCCCATCCCGATGCTGATGTTGAGCTTCGGGTTCGTGTTGCTCGTCCACAAGATCCGCAAATTCGTTATCTGCACCCGACCTAAACCATTGTCACCCTGCAGGCAGCGCGGGGACCACACACACGCAGTGCAGTGGGATGGATGGATGGGCTTGCCCTGCCCATGTCTGTCTGTCTGTCTGTCTTTCTCGCTCACCTTGGTATCTTCCACATCATCGAAGGCCTGTAGTGTGACCTCAGCTGGCCGGAGGGCCATGACGGTCCTGGGCTGGTCCCACCGAATGGCCCGGTCCTGCCACAGCTGCTGCACGGTGTCCTTCTCCACTTGGCTCCCGAAGCACCCACCCATGATGGCCCCGAACAAACAGGCAATCCAGAGCCGATAGATACACAGACAGACGACAACGGCCTCTCCCGCTCAGAACAAGGGGTCGCTCAGTCGCCTCCTGCTGTCTTGCCTTTGGCAGGCCGGCCGCAGAGGCATCAAGAGAGAGCGGGTGAGGGTGGCAGCCGCGCCCTGACCAACTGACTGTGGGCCCCGCACACCTCACAGTCTGTCCGTCAGCCAATCAATCCCCTCCTGCGGCTGTGGGCAGCGGACGGAGGCAAAAGTTCCTCACCGCCGTTAGTGAGGGCTTGGCCTGGGCGAGTCCCTCTCGTGGCGGTGTTGATTGCAGCTCGTGCTCTGCAGGGGCGCCCTCGTGAGGATTTGTCCGCTCACACCTGCGAGCTTAGATAGCGTTTCATTTGCGAGCTTAAAGTTCAGAGGGAAGCAGAAGATGGACAAAGAGCTGGCAAAGTTCGATAAGTGAGCAAGCGAACCTCAATCCGTTCTCAAATCGGCTGGCATGTTGATATTGTTTTTAGGATGTCCAAGGATGTACTCGTCGACAAGATACTCGAGATGCAGGACACTCTCGCAGGCAAGCGCAGTCGACGCGGCAGACACACACCTCATCGCCGATCACCCCTTTTAATTGTTTCTTCCTTCTTCTGCCTCTGCAGCCCTCACTCTGCGTGTAGACAGCGTCAAGAGTGAGAACCACACGTTGCGTGAGGAGAATGGCGTGCTGCGTGAGTACGTGGACAACCTCATGGCCAAGGTCGGCACCATGAGCAGCCTCGGCACCGCCCCGCCCAGCGCCGTCAAGGTTCCACCATCGACCAAGAGGGACTCACAAGCCGCTGCAGTGCATGGCCGCCGCGCCACCAGCGGCGAGAGCACCCATGCAGTCAGGGTCAATGACCACATCGGCGAGCTGGCCACGTCATACGGTGCGCTGGAATGTTAGGGAATGCAGTCAGTGATCGTGGGACCCTTTCTCTTTCGTCGTCTGTGCGTGTTCTGGGCGTGCAGATTCATAGCAGGTGGCACGCTGGGCGACGTAGTGGGGTGGTCGACACTGCTGCTGCTGTCACTCGTGTGTAGCGGCTGGGATAGTTGAGTGGCAGGTGGTGTCTTTTTTCTGTTCTCGAATGGACGACAGATCATGAGACGATCGTGTGAATGTGCGTGAACGTGACTGCCTTGGTGAACGTCACTTCTCCATCAGATCCCATTCCTCACAGCCTTATGTGTAATGCGTGTCAGATCGTCTCGCATCGCCATATACGCACACTCGACATGCACAGCCAGAAGCCACCGAAGCATCTCCCACGCACGAGTCCCTTCGTGAGAGCCCTGTCTTTCATGAAGCGAGTCGAAGGAAACAAATTGAGGCCTCGAGAAGGACGAAGCCAGGCAGGAATGGTCCTATCAGAGCTTGTTGAAGCTCACGATCTCACAACTCTGCAACACATTCACCAACGAACGACAGAGCAGACACGTGCGTGTAGGAGCAAGCCAACGGACGTTACACCAAGCAGAGTGGCTCACCTGTACGAGCCCTAGTTCTTCGTCCTCATCGCCCTCCTCCTCTCCCTCATCAATGGCCTTGCGCTTGGCCATCTGCTCCTCTGAATGATGGATGCATCCACAGCACAGGGACAACAGGTATGAGTGCTCTGGTGCTCTGCGTGTGGGAGCGGTACGGGGAAGGTCCTCACCCCACTCACCTGTCATGCCGACATTCTCGATCTTCTCGCACAACTCGTCTGTCGACACCAAATCGTCCTGGACTACACAGCCAACCTGCACAGCCAGACAGGGGACGAAGCAGGCGACCATTCCGTATGACCTGGCACGTGTGTGTGGGTGTCTGTGTGAATCAAGCTCACTTGCAGCTTGTGGAGACCGAAGGCCATGGGAATCTGCATGCCCAAAACCACAAACAGACGTGCTCACGTAAAGATATACACGCGAGCATCCGCGTGGCGTGGGTGCCTACACCTTTTTGGTCTGCTCCTTCCATTCGAGTCCGTCCATCTTGATGGCCTTGACGAGCGAGGCCAGCGTGTCTAAGTCGGTTTCGGTGGAGAAGGGCTTGCAGTCGATGAGCAGCAGCGACTTCTCGATCTTCTTCTTCTTGCTCGCCTGTGCCTCGGCCCTGCACCGGTGGACAACACACACACCCAGACAGGCCACCTTAGACCAGATGCGGTGACCGCATGCACCACCCTCTATCCTGTCGGTCCCTTTCCTTACTTTTTCTTCTCTGCCAGCTTCTTCGCTTCCTCTGCCGCCTGAACGAACAATGCACCAACAACATATGAGCGCATGCCCCGTGCACTGCCCTCCCTCGCTTGCCTTGGGATCTTCGTCACCAAAGAGATCAATGTCATCCTCCTCGTCTGCCGTTGTCTTCTTGGCTGTCATGCGTGTGGATGCCTCAGATGTCGTGCCCAGGCCCATCTGCATCAGATAGTACGAGATGGGCTTCGCCAGCTCATCGCCAGGAGGAAGACGCAGAGCCATCTTGCGAATCTGTTCGTCTTTATCCGAATCGGTTTGTCACCTGCCTGTGTTTTGGGGTAGAGCAGAGAGGTCAAACAACAGCAAAGGCTCGAGCGAGAAAAGGGGCCTTTTCCGTTGCAAACGACAGACTCTTGACCTCCTTGGCCTGCTTGTTCATCTGCGCTTGTTCTCTGACTTTTCTCCGGGGAGGACTGCCGCGACCGTTGCGGCTACCGTACGTGCTTTTACTCCAGCGGTATGGGTGGGTGCCTTGGCGTATACGGGATCTGTAAGAGCAGCATCCGGACGGCAATCCCCCCTGCCGTCTTCCTCTGCGGTCTTCTCTTCTTCACCTGGTCGAGGCTCTTTCGCTTCCCGACCTGGCCGCCGTTCACGCGCCATCTCCGCCGCATTGCCGTCCCGAAGACCGCTGAATGCTCTCTCCAGGCCGCTCTAGACAAGTTCAGGGAAGACGAACTGCTTCCGCTGCGGCGGGCAACCTTTGGCAAGGTCAATGCATCCTCCACTCAGCAATTCCACTGTGTGAGGCAGTCGACGAGCCCGCCAGCTCCTGTGAAGGGATGTGGCGAGTGCGCCGGCCCACCGAAAGTCGCCCTGCTGTTCCTTGCGAAGAAAGGGCTTCCTTTCGGTCCGCTGTGGGACGAGTGGATTGGTTTGTCCAGTGACGCGCGGAAGTTCTCGGTGCTGATCCACACGCAGGAGGGCACGATGGCATCCCCCCTTGTCATCGAGAGGGCGAATGGCACAAAATATGGAGAGTTCATCCTGGCTGAGAACGCCCTGTGGAGTGCCGCCCTTCGCGACCCGTGCAACCAGATGATGGTGCTGCTGTCGGTGTCACACATCCCGCTGTCCCATCCGGACGTTCTCTATGACGTGCTCTTTCAACACCGAGTGCCCGAGACCGGCGGGCTGCCGACCAGTAGATTCTGGTATACACAGAGGAGTCTGTTTCCACCGGTTGGCTTGGCGGATCATTTGTATGCCTTCTCGTCTGTTTTCAGCTACCGTAACACGTCGAAGGCTCGGCGCATGCGGTCGGATCGCACATTGGCAGCCACAGAGAGCGGCTCTGCTGCTTGTCAAGACGCAGACAGCGACACCGGATATGGTCAGTCAGTCAGAGTCAGTCAGCAACACACACATTGTTGGTGACTGTATGAATGTACGCAGACACCAAGCACCACCAGTGGCGCGTGTACAACCGATATCACGCCACAATTGTGGCGGCCCAAGGCCTCAACTACCCCTATGATGGACTGCCACGACCTCGCCCAGACGGGATGAGAGCCGCGGTGGACGAGTGGTTCCCCCACCACGTGCTCAGACGCGCGCTCGGCAACGACGCTGTCTGGAAACAGGTAGAAACAAACACTGCCACAGCTTTGTGTACGTGCGCCCGCCTTTTGGTCATTTGCTTGATACAGGTGAATGGTGGTCTGCGCAGCAACCACAGCGGGCAGCTGGATGGGGCCATACAGGAGGAGTTCTGCGACACGCGGCTGTGCTGGACAAGCTCCAAAGACGCATGCGGGCTCGGCAAGGCTCACTACTGCTCGTCAATGGGACCCTTGTGTTTCTCTGAGCTGCGACTGACCAAGTTGCAAGAGCTGATATCCAGCCGACATCCTCTGTTCTTCAGGAAGATTCAACCGACTGCCAAGGTGGTTGACGAGATGGGG
>CDMY01000325.1:2892-19880 GCA_001179505.1 Vitrella brassicaformis | reverse complement strand
GCAAGAACATAAGAGCTCCGGTACGTGTAAACTACGGTGTAAACTCAGTGGGCACAAAATGGCGGCCTCGCTGGTTGCCGTTCTCCTGTGGTCGTCTCTCACGACGGCCTCAGCAGATGAGCACGAGAGAAGCTTCCTTTTTCCCTCTGCCGCAGAGGGCATGGCCGCGTCGTTGGATCAGGCGCCGTCCTCCTCTTCATCATCTCCGTTTGTCGTGGAGGGGGCTGTGCGTCCATGGGGCGATGGGCTGTTCGAGTACATGCATCCCCGGCCAGGGGCGCTGCACGTGTCGGAGCTGACGTCGATTGCAGTCCGGTGATGCGCAGCAAAGATGAGACGCTCGTTTCAGTGTGCGTGTATGTCCCGTCAGGGAGGGCGATTTGGTCATCCCCACTGATCTCGACGCACTCTTTGATGTGGAGGGCCGGCAGAGCGGCAAGGTGGATGGCCGCGTCGTCCTTGCACGCGACAACAAGACGGTGCTCTTCTATCCTGACAAGCCATTTGTCCCCGGCGACAACGTCACAGTCCAGCTGCGGCCCGGCCTCCGAGTGCGGCGCTCTGACAACGGCAGAGAGGAGGAGGCGGGCGGACATAAATGGCAATTTCACATCAGAGCCAAGACCGAGTCGATTGGCGAAAGGGATATTTGGCCGCACTCGTGTTATCGGTTGCACGATGGAAAGCAGGAGGCTGAGAAGCAGCCGGCGCCGATGGACCGATACCGCACGCTGCCGACGTGGTCAGCCAAGTGGAGGCCGTCAGCCGAGGGGGAAAAGGCGGCCTTGGAGGGGAGGGGGGAAGACATTGGCACGGGGGACAAGGAGCTGTATTTCTTTGTCATCCACCTTTTGGCTGGACAAAGTTTTATCGCTACACGTCAGGTACGTCATGTGTCCATCTGCTCTGATTGGTGACGCCAATGTATCTTGCTGTGTGTGCATGTATGTAGGGTGACTTGGTCTGGTGGACTAAAGAGGTGGGACGGGGGGGCGACATGCTCGGGGTAACGCCAAGCGGCCATCTGGTCCATTGGGACATACAGCCCAACGACACGGCCGAGACTGTATACGAGCTGAACTCGACTTATCAGGTGGTCGACAGGCACCAGACCGGTATGCAGACGATGTCCTGCGCGGGACGGGGCCAGACGACTGTGTCTGCAGGTCATGGATATCAGACGCTAGACCGTCACAGCATCTCCTTTGACGGCGACAACGCGATCTTGGTGGCCCGCACCGAGACCAACGGCACAGTACACAACGGTCAGCAAGGCGCAGAGCTGCTTGTCTCATCTTTTCAAGCATTTTTGTTCTCTTGCACGTTTCGTGCAGTGGTGCACGTCTTCGACGCTGACAAGTGGGCAGATCGGATGGCGATTGTATCATGGATGCACCGGTAAGTGTTGCAGGAATGTGTTACTGGAGTGGAGGACCATTGACGACTTCGTTGGAGAGGCCGACCCCACACTCCCGGAAGCACCAAAAGATGTGAGCACGCACTCTTGTGTCACTCAGCATACGTGTCTCCCTGTGTCGCTCTTTGCGTTTGTGCGCCAGGCCTATCACACAAACAACGCCGAGCGGACGCCGGACGGTGAGCCGCGCTCCACAGGGCAAACATCTGGAGAGGATGGCTTGTTACTGCAGGGAACGTAATCGTCTCCATGCGCAACTGTGATCTCGTCCTGTTGCTGAGCGGCAAGACGGGCCAGATCCTGTGGCGCATGGGAGGCCACACGAAGTACGTCAATGCAGCTACTTGTGTCCTTGTGCGGCGCCTGTTTGCGTGTGCCATGCAGTGACTTTACTTTCATCGGCGAAGACATGGATCCCCCATTCGTTGGCCAACACCATGCACATCAGCTAGCGGACGGCAACATCCTCATGTCAGCGACATCGAATAGCTCGAGGGAATGACAGCTTTCAGACATCCACCGCGTGTACTTGTGTGCTGTTTAGGTATGACAACGGTCGTCAAAGGCATACCGGCGGGACACGGCCTTCCAGGGCTCTCGAGCTGAGTCTTGACCTGAACAAGATGACGGCCACGAAAGTCTGGTCCTTTACGCATCCGAACAAGTGAGGAATCCACGCGCAGAATAGGTCATGCGTCTCTTCGTGTTTGTACAGAATCAGCAGCACGTGCTGCGGAGGGGTCCAGAAGGTCGACAACGGAGAGTAAGCGAGTAGACACGGTCATCAGTGCGTACAATGCACATTCCGTCTTTGTGTCAGGGGCAATCCCCCGACCATGCTGATATCCTGGGGCTACACTGGTCCATTCTTCCCTGAGGTGACTTACGGCGACAATCCGACGATAGTTCGCGAGTTCGAAGGCTTTCGAGGCCATCGTCCACTGCTGCACAGCTGGGAGGGCTTCTCGACGGAGAGGCCGCGGCTTCTCCTTTGCAGCGACGCCAACACGCAGGCGAGTGGCGGCCAGCCGTCGATCGCCCTTCTGCAGGACTGGACCATGCGCTTCTCATTCAATGGCGTCACAGGTAGGCACGCAGAGACATTACACGCAGGCAGTGATCGATGGCCTTTTGTGTAGGGATCAGCAAGTGGCGGCTGTACATCGGCGCTGACAGTGATGTGCCGCTCAGCCGGCACCTGATGGAGCGCAGCAAGACCGCCTTCGAGGAGATCGTCACACTGCAGGAGCTGGTCGACACCATGGCGGCCCGGGACGTGACTCTGACGACAGACAGCAACGCCAACGTGACCGACGTGGCCTTGTATGTGCGGGTGGTGCCCGTCAAGGGCGACAGTGAGCTTCTCAGGCCATCCAAGGCACTCAAGGGTATGACGGCCACACGAAATGCAACACGGACCATGTTGTGTGTCTCTGTGTGTGTCTGTTGCGTGCAATCAGTGCCGCTGGTTGTGTCGTCTCGCGACGAGGAGAGTGGTGCTGTGAGTGTGTCCCCTCCCCTCTCTGCAGTGCCCTGCCGCTGCTACCAGCCCGACATCGGCCTGAGGGAGCACCTGGCCAGACCAAAGCCGGAGCGGGAGAGCCCCGTCGTCGACATGGTGGCCGTCAGTGAGTGCTCCAGGGCATGTGCCGACAGCGACAAGTGCGAGACATTCTTTTTCTTCGAAGACACCGGCCAGTGTGAAATGGACGAGAAGAAGCGTGAAATGGGCGAGAGCTTCGTCGAGAAGAAGCATGAGAGCCATCAAGAGCTGCACTCGCTTGGAGGGGTCGTCTCTGGGCTGTCAGCGTGCGTACAAGAAGAACTGGCCTGACATCTTGAAAAAGGCCGGCATTGGGTCAGGACCTTTTGTTTTCGACATTGTATGGCATTTGACGTGTGTGGGCCTCGGATTTCAGAACTGCTGAGGGAAGAAACTTGATTCAGCGACTGAGCTGCCCTAGTGTTGCCAGCTGACTTGGGGAGGGGCACAGAGGGAGGAAGACAATGACGGGTGCTGTTGGTCCCCTTTGCATCGTGACGGCAAAGTCATGCCTGTCTGTCTGTCTGTCTTTCTGTCTGCATGGGAAGCGTTGTTTTTCGCCCTCCTTGTGTGCCGACACTTTGGGTCTGCAAGGCGGGAGTAGAGGAGAGGGAGAGAGAATGAGGTGTCTTCGAAAGCATGCCATGCCATGCCATTCCATGTGATGACGCGACACGCCAATGCTGGACGTGACGCACACGTTTCGATGAGTGCCACGCGTGTCTCCCTCCCTCTCGTCTCCGCTTTATGGCCCTCCGCTTCTGTGTGAGATGAAGTGTGTATGTTTGTTCTCCCTCGTGCCTCGTGTGGGAATTGGAAGACTTGTCCGTCTGCTCGTGAGACATTTGCGGGACCGCATCAAGTTGATAATTAATTG
This sequence comes from Vitrella brassicaformis, assembly GCA_001179505.1. Taxonomy (NCBI): domain Eukaryota; family Vitrellaceae; genus Vitrella; species Vitrella brassicaformis. The sequence continues at coordinate 16,043 of CDMY01000325.1, read as the reverse complement.
AAGAGGGTCAACCGCTGGCGGCTGCCGACTGACGTCTCTTTGTCTTCACAGTCAAATAAAGCCTGTCGTGCGCTGCTTGGTTCGGCCCATGATCACTGTCAACATCTTATCACTCGTGGCACACATCGACGTGCCATCCACCACAAAGCCACCTCAGACGTGCCTCCCCTTGCCCTTCTGAGTGGCTTTTCGCCCTTGCTTATGATCTGCATTAACTCAGACAACCAATAATGGCTGCTGTGAAGTCAGACTGAGAATCACCCAACCTCACGAGACACACACACATCAATGCTGCGCGAGACTTGATATGATATGATATGATATGCCGTGCGTGTGCTGATCAGCTGCCCCTGGTCAAGTGCGAGGGTGGTGAATTGTGTGGTGGTGTGTGGGTTGATGGACGGGAGGGTGAGAGGAGGATAGTTGCACTGACGCATCCGCCCAGATCGCTTGTGGGGCTATGACCCTGGTTGTTGACAGATAGGTGGCATACGTCGGTCAATTGGATGTGGTACCTGCGTTGGTGTGTCCGGGAAAGTGTACACGAGCTCTGAGACAATCGATGGGTGAGACGCAGACACACACAGATTGTGGTGCAGACAATCACCCACATTGTCTATTCAAGCACCCAAAAACCATCACATTACAAAGACTCGCAATTCCTCCACACAGACGCCACCAGGCCAGCCTCTTGTCACCGCGTCTGTTTACGTTTGAGACTTTCTATTTAGGGAAGAGGTTGAGTGTGTTGATGTTTTTGTAGCGAAATGCATTTGTTGAAGCGTTGCGCCTCTGCCATAGAGAGGGAGGAGCCCCGCGGCGGGGCTTCATCCTCGTCGGAGGAGCCCAGGGGCGGGGATTCATCCTCGTCCGTAGCAGCAGCGGCCTCCTCGGACTCGCAAGCCACCGCACCTCCTCCTCAGGAGTCCGACCGTGTGACCAAACGCCGTAGGAGTCTACCCAGCGCCACCACGCACCAGCCCTCCACCGAGCACAAACATGTGTGGGCAGTGGAGCGCTTCCACGTCATCAGGCAAATCGCATCGACCGGTCAGATGGATGGATGGATGGACTGCTGCAGAGATGGCTGCATTGGGCGGATGGATGAACGAATGGATGATTTGTTTTGATGTGTTTATTGTTGGGTTTTTCGATGCTTTCTGCTGCCTTGCAGTGAGGGGCAAGGAGATGGTTCGCCACTACTTCAGTCCGGTGAAGAAGGTAGAGTTCCCTGGGCAGGAGTCGGCTACCAAGGTGTGTGGGGTGTGAGGGGTGGAGGGAAGGACGGATGCGCGTCTGCGTTGAATGGATGGATGTCTGGATGCCTGGTACGCTTTGTGGATTGCTTGCAGCAGTGGTACCTGGAGCTGTGGCCCTTCGGCAAGGGCGAGGAGAACAAGGGCGCCGTGTCCCTGTTTCTGGGCACCGAGAACACCACGCCACTCGTCTGCCATTACAAGTTCTCATTGCTGGACCAGAACAGACAGGAGGGTGAGTGAGAAGAGGGGGCAGCGATGGTGGGAGGGGGGGAGGGAGAAAACGTGGGAATGGGCGGTCTGTGTGTTGCATGTGTATGTGTTGTCAGTTCACAATCGGGAGCCCGAGGGCATGCGGTCCTTCACGCAGGACCGGGACTGGGGATTCGACGAGTTCATCACACGTACGGGAGCGGTGAATGGATGGATGGATGGATGGACGGATGGGTGGAGGGGGTGGGGTGGGGTGGCAGGATCGTTCTTGGCTTTCATGCGTCTGCATGTATTGTCTGCAGAGGCCGAGTTGGAGGAGTTGTCGCCCGTGCTGGATGCCAACAGCGACAGGCTGACGATACTGTGCGAGATGGAGATCTTCTGGCAGACCACCGAGACCTTCCCCAACGCACCCCCGAGCAGCGCCAGCAACCTAGTCACGGTAGGAACAAACACAGAGGGCAGGGGAAAGGCAAAGAGAGGAAGCTGATGGCGCTCCGTGCATTCCAACCTCTCTGATGTGTTTGTGTGTGTGTGTGTGTGTGTGTGTGTGCAGAAGCTGGGTGCGATTGGTCACGACAACAAGTACAGCGACGTGATCATCGAGTGTGGCGGCATCGAGTTCAAAGCCAACAAACTCATCCTCATGGCACAGAGCAAGGCAAGAGGGCAAAGCGCCGCCACCCACCCACCCACGACACATGTCTGGATGCGTGTGATGCATGTTTGTCTGTATAGGTGTTCGAGCGCATGTTGGACGGTGAGTATAGCGAGGCTCGCGAGAGCCGTGTTCAGGTCCGCGACGTGGACAAGTACTCAATGCGGCAGCTGCTGCAGTACTTCTACTCGGACAAGTAAGTCCTCTCGCGACATGCACACAAACAGCCCCCGAAAATGGCTGGCCTCATACGCACATTCTCCTCCCCTCCCCTCTGCCTGTCTGTCTGTCTGTCTGTCTGTCGGCCAGGTGCGACCTGCTGGACCCCCAGCTGGGGGGCGACCAGGTTCCCGCCCTAATGAAACTCTACTATGCCGCACAGAAATACCAAATCGATGTGAGAAAGAAAGAAAGATAGAGCGCTCTGGCAGCCCCGATGCTCCCCTAACGGACAGAGAAAGGGACATCATGGACGGATGTTTGCATGTTTGCCGCGTGAATGCAGAAGTTGGTAGTGGAGATTGACGACTTGTTGAGTGAGCTGTTCAAGCCCGAGTGCATCTTCGCCATACTCATCCAGGCCGACACATACCACAACCACGCACTCAAACAGCAGTGTAACTTTGGAAACAGCACATGGAGGGGGAAGAAACCCGCGCAGGCAGCGACGCATCCCCCCATCCGTGTGCTTACTTACCCATTTAGGCCTGGATTATATCGTGGAGCATTCATACGAGGTCGCGGGAGCGAGGGAGGGAGGGAGGGAGTGACCTGTGAGTGTGGGTGTGTCTCGACCTATGTATGGGTGTGTGTGTGGTGTTGCAGGTTGCGGTTCACCCGACGTTCAATGAGGTGCTGTACGTTCAGGGAGCGCATCTCGTGCAGGAGGTCTGATACATACATAAAGAAAGAGACAGACAGCAGGGGGATAGCGCACAGAATGATGAAGGGATATGTAAAGCCCCCTCTCTCTTTGTTGGTGGTCTTGTCTGTCTCATCAGGTAGTGCAGGCCATCTCGGCCGCCCGTGCCCGCGTTCCCAAGCGCTTCCACGACATACACATGAGTACGCACGACACCCAACCAGTCAGTACACGCAGCCATCTTTCGTTGTGTCTCTGTTGTTCCAGTGGCCCGTCCGTTGTCGCCTCCCCGCCAGTCCGCGCCCCCCGTGCTGCCCAATGCATCCAACCTACAGCGCACATCAGGCACGGAACAGGTGTCCGGCGCAGCAGCCGCAGCGGCGGCTGGTGGTGGCGGCGGTGCTGGTGGGGACATGGACGCGATGATGGGGGACTTCGACGCCGGTGAGGCATTCCAGACACCCATGGGGAGCGTGCAGGTCCGTGGTGGCCAGGGGCAGCCGGCTGCTGCTGCTGCTGCTGCTGCCGCTGCCGGTGCGTCGCGGCAGGGGAATGATAATGGCAGGGGGTGAGAGGGAGATGGCCACCACGGGTGAAGGGAGACGGAGGGGTAGATAGTGGTGGAGGTGGATTGCATGATGGATTGATGAGTGCGTTCATGGCGTGACATGGACTGGTATGGCGTGGCCTGGCTGATGATTGAATGGAATGCCCTGGTAGCATCTTCGCCTCTGCCCGACTGATAGATGGACCAGAAGAGAGGCGTTTCGGTGTCTGCAATGTGGTCTGGCTGGCTCAGGGCTCATGGTTGGGTGGACGGGTGCACGTGTGCACGAAAGCGGTAATGTTTTCTTTTAAATCAAGCAGCGGAACAAGAATATGAGCATCACGGATGGACCGGTCCGTTCATCCAATCCATTTCTACCCACTCACTATGTACAGAGCTACAGACAGACCAAGGAAGGCGGATGGCATGGCGCCCCTACCCTATCTAGCTATCCCTCACTCACTCTCCGATGCCCTTGGTGTAGAATAGGCTGTGCCAGTAGTCGTCATCCTTCACCTTGCGCAGAAACAACGTCACGCGGCTCTCCTTCACCTGCGAGCAATGGGGACACACACATGACATGCGCAGAGAAAGAGATGACACCATTCCCCTTTCATGCTTGGCTCACCACGTGTTTGCTGGCGGCTGCATCGATCTTGCACTGAAGCTTGGGCACACGAAACCTGCACACACAATACAACAAACACGACACACGCCATGAGAGTCCGTCCGGTGTGGTAGTGGGTCGGTCACTCACCCACCTGTAGTTCTTGCCGTTGAAGTCGAGTATGAACAGCTGGCAGGAACGCTCCTCAAACTCAGAGATGATCTTGTCGCGGGGGTGCTTGCCGATCCCATCCAACGGCACCTTCACCCTACACAAACACACAAAGAGAAGAACATTCAGGTGAGTGACCAGCCCACCCAGCAAACAAAGCGGCCCGCTCAGCTCACCTGACAGTGTCTGACGCGTCTTCCCATGTGAATGTGGAAATGGTCGTGTAGTGGAGGGATCCCAGGTCAGGCTTCTGCTCCAGCTGCTGGGGTGGTGGGGCAGACACAGACACAGAGGCCGCCGTCTTGGACACGATGCTGCGCGACGCAGGTGCCCCGTGGGCATAGTAATACGACAGCTGAGCAACAGGAGAGTGGGGCAGTTTGCACGTGGTATTTCGCGCAATGTAGGTCTGCATGTGTACCCCACCTACCTCTCCCTTTTTCTTGATGTTGTCCTGGATGGCCGTGTCCTGGGCAGCTGCGAACTCAGCCACGGGGCGGATGAAGATGTCCGCCATGGGGTCAACCCACGTGCAGATAAATCCCGCATCGGGCATGGGCGCGTGTTGGTGGTTGGTCAGACACCAATCTTCATACTTGAGTGGGGCAGGTGGGGCAGACACCGACGCATCACTCGGCTGCGACAGCACCTGCCGAGAACAGACAGACACAAGCACTCATCACCATGTCCGTCTGCGTGTCTGTCTGTCTGTGCTGTCTGTCTGCGTGTCTTGCGGAGGCTTGTGGACCTTGTCATTGAAGTGTGTGATGAATGCCTGCTTCAGAGTGCCCAGCTTGAGGTCATCTGACTGGCAGTCGAAGATGGCCGTCGAGTGCCACGGGGCGTGGCCCTGCTCTTCGTAGTGCACGTGCACTTTCCCAACAGCCATCAAGCGAAAGGGAACAAAAAGCGCAGAGCGCAGAAACAAAAAGCGCAGATCTGCTGCGAGGTTAGAAGAAGGAGGGGGGGAAAAGGGGAGATGAAGATCTTGCCGTCTTCGCGAAGCCCTCTGCGTTTGTCGACTCGCCTGTCGTCGACGCTTGCTTCCCGCACAGAGCCGCCATTCCCGATCACACCACCGCCGAGGAAGATCATTCTCCCTGGCAGCAGTGCCTTCCAGCACAGGGGCGACAGTCAGCGGCTCATTCGGCCATTTGATCGGTCTGGAGGCCTGCGCCGTCCATTCAGCACCGCTGGCGATTCGGCGCAGGCAGCAAGAGCAGTAGAGGACGACGGCCTTGATGTGGATGAGCAGACAGAGCCGAAGGTTTGGTGGGAAGAGGTGAATGAGCAGACAGAGCCGAAGGTTTGGTGGGAAGAGGTGAGTCGTAAGAAAGCATCTGCATTCATCTTGCAGCTCGCTGCATTCATCTTCTTTGTGTTCCATCCATCGTGTCCCTCCCTGTCTGTCGTGTGAATGAATGTCAGACGGAAGCGGAGGGCATTCGGCTCATATTGTCTGAGGAAGACATCGAGGAGTTTCGTAGGGACCACGAGAGGCTGGTGGCTGACCCTCGATGGCAGATCACCGAGGCAGAGGTGGAGGCGTGCATCAAGAGGAGGGGACTCAAGCTGGACACCATCGGCAGAAAGATCGGGTTCTCCATCTACAGGTGGGTCAGCAGACAGCGCAAGCAGACCGTTTGTGACACATTGATGTGCTTTGTCCGTGTGCGAAAAGGTGTATGCTGTTCCCCGGGAGTTTTTCGTTCACCTTCCACTGGCTGGTGGCGATGATGGACCAAATTGCCAGGGCCGAGCTGAGAGATCGTATGCACCACAGATGTGTGAGGGGATGGATAGAAAGAGAAGATGTCGATGTGTTTGGTTGCAATGCTTGTGCAGGTTTCAACATCGTCAGTTGGGGCGACAGCTTTGCCATGAATATATACTGGTACATGATCCATGCGTACGCTCTCAACAGGAGACTCAAAGTCGAGGTAAGTCGGGCGGAGTGCGTATGATTTGCGTGTTCGTGCGTTCATGTGTGTCCCTCTCCCCATCAGTGTGAGGACTCTCTCCACCTGAGGTTTTGGGAGGACGTGTGGAAGTTTTGCAAGTACAAGCTCCTCAACGAAAGCGTACGCACATAGAGAGAGGAAGGGAAAGACATGCGAATCGGTCGGCACTCACGTTTGGACGCCCAGGCCCGCGAGTTGCTGTTCAACCAAGCCACCCAAGAGATGAAGAACTATGTACTTGGGGTCCGCGAAGGCAGAAGCACACGTCACGGTCGTGTCCCGCTCGCTGGGATGCCTTTGACCTTTCTCATTGCATGCAGATGTGTGTGGCCCTTGACGGTTGCTGGGACGAGAACGACCGTGTCTTTGGGCAAATGAGATACGTCTTGTGGATGTAGGAAACACACACAGACACACAAAGCAAATCGCGAATTGACTGTAAGCTCGCATTGTGTGTGCATGGTTTTGCTCATCCAGGAACCTGTATAGCGGTCAGATAGACCGTCGATCGGAAGTGCTGCACGAGGTCACTGTGTACCTGATGAGACTGGTAAAGATCAGATCACGCCCAAACAATGGATGGGTCAAGTGGGTGTGTTCGTCTGTCTGTGCCTTTTTCAGATGCAGTTTGTCCGACTGATGGAGAAAGACACGTTCTACCGGGGCATATTCGCACTGTAAGAGAACCACACGAGAAGGCAAGGCAATGAATGGCACGACTGAGTTGCGGATTTCGACACTCTGTCGTCAGTCCCGACATGCCTGACCTCCCGCCGCCCACGAGCAACACGCGAAGCGAACGTGTCATTTGAGAAGGCGACAATTTATGACCGTCTAGTTCTTGAGACGCCGCTGCTTGCATTGACCACATGTACGATTGAATGTGAAATAATGAGGAAAATGTTAGAAAAAAAGCAGGAAGGGAAAGTGGCCGCTTTTACTCCAGTCACACACGCCCGATCCAAACCACACCGTCTGTGTTGCATGTTAGGGTGCATGTTTTCATGTCGGTTGGTTGGTTATTGTGTTTAACGAGACATGTTGCCTAGGGTCCTCCCTGAAACCGCTGCTGCGGGGCAAACCACAAACGTGAGGGGAAATGGAGGCGTTGGTGGTCAAGTGCATCGCCGCCCTCGTTCTTCTCCTACTCGCGTTGGGCGGCGGCCTCCTCCCTCTCGCAGTGAGCGAGATCAGCCCTGCATTCGTGTCGCTCTCCAATGTGCTGGCAGGTTAAGCAATCAACTCGCAGAGGCAGCGCCAAACGCGGCCTGCATGGCATGCTCTGCTGTGTCCTTTTCTGATGTGTCTGCGCACATGCAGCGGGAGTGCTCCTCGCGACGGGCTGTGTTCATCTGTTGGCCGATAGGTGAGTGTCTGAGTTGATAGAAAACACCGCTCATGCGTGCTTTCTCCCCTCGGCAGCCAAGAACTGTTGGAGCCCGCTGCCAGCACGATGGGCGAATACTTGGGTAGGCCAGTCACGACGAATGATGCACATTCATCATGTGCATGGCATGCAAAGTGTTGGTTGCTGTCATTCAGGCATGCACGAGCCCTTCCCGCTAGCAAATTTTCTCATGTGCGCGGGCTTCCTTATGCTACTGCTGGTCGAGCAAACAGCTGACCTCGTGCAGAGGCACAAATCCCTCAAAGGTGACTGATTTCAAGTCATATGACTGAGACGGCACGTGTACCACTACCACTCTTCTGTCTACAGATACGCCCTCATCCTCTGACCCTGTTGTACCTCCCCCCGACCCTATCCTACTCCCTGCCCTTGTTGACCCCTATCTGCTAAAGAGGCTGTCAGCACCCACACTCGTACATCTGCGTTCAGCCGCATCCAAAATGACCAGAGGCGATGTGTATGAGGTCATTGAGGAGAAGCCACGGCCCCTGCCGCCGTCTGTCGCCGGCCAGAGCTCCGGCAGTGCGACGGTCCCCAGCCCACAGTACATCTGTGGGACACCAGGCTGCATCGTTTGCGTCCAAGGAGCTGATGTTCTGCTGAATGTTGGCTCGGGGAAAGGCGGGGCCGCTGCTTTCATTATGTTTGTTGCCTTGGCCTTTCACTCGGCAATGGAGGGTATCGGGCTCGCGGTTCGAAGCCGGGGAGGGCTGGCTGACATGCTGGTTGGACTGCTCATCCACAAGGGACTGGAGGCGTTCGCATTAGGGTCGGCCATGCTGCAGGTATGCAAGGCCATGCAAACAAGAAGAGGTGGTTCCGCTGTGCCCTTGACTCTCTCACTGTCTCCTCGTGTCCTTCAGAGTGGCGTGTCCGTCCGTCGTTTAGTCGTTCTAATATCTTTGTTTGCGTTGATGACACCTATGGCCATGTTGGTGGGCGGGATCGTGATGTGCGCAACGACAGCTGCCCTCACGGCAGAAGGTAAAATGCGACGAAAGAGGGCAAGCTCATGGACGGGTGTGTCACTTTTCTTCTCACAGGTGTGCTGACTGCCGTGTCAGCGGGCAGCTTCCTGTACATAGGCGTGTGGGATCTATTAGTCCACGAGCTGAACGCCCCCATCTCTTCCTCCCTGTCATCGCTCTCTCTCAAAGCCAAGAAGCTCCTGGTGCTGCTGATCGGCTTCGCATCTGTGTGCGCACTGATGTCTATATCTGACCATGACCATCAGCACCCACTGCCTTGCAAGGCGTCCTCTCTCCCACCCATCTCACATCAGCATCCCGGTGGAGACGAGAATTCGTCCGCCCTCCGCGCAAGGCAGCATGATGGCAACCAGCAAGCTGCAGAAGCACTTGCATATCCTTTCCCACTCGAGGGAAGCAGTGGTTGGCAGGGAGGGCCGCCGAGGGTGAGAAGGAAGAGGGGCGGTTATTGAAAGGTTGATGGTTGGGTGGAAAGGTTGATGAGCAATTGGAAAGTGACTTGACACGTATCGATCTTGCTGACGATTATATACTCTGCTTTCACGTGAGCCGCCACTTATAACAAAGGCCGAGAAGAAACAAACAGGGAGTCACCAATTACGCCTTAGCTATAGATGGATCTTACATTTCTCCCATGGCGTGTCTCACGTCTTCGTGCCTCCCATAGAGAGCGTGATTGTTGCACTTTATTTTGAAGCATCACGAGGGACAAGACCAGCGCCGGAATAAAAAGAGTGAAGACTGGGGGGCCCCACGGGGAGCAAAACAAAAAGAGGGGGGTCGTGCACCGCGCTCAGCTTGCCGGGGCCTTACTTTTTGGGACGCGTTCTGTTTTGAGGGAAACCGCAGCTACCGAAATTCTTTTGAAGATGGCGTGCTGGAAGGCCGTAGAAGGCTGCAATACTATGGTCACGGTAAGCACGACCGCAAAAGTCTCCGCCTCAGTCATTTTCCAGGTCATTTTCTCGGGGCATTGCGGGGCGACCCTCTGCAGATGATGGCCAAGTACCGGGTGAAGGATGGAAAGATGGAGGCCGTCAAGAAGATAGTCAACGATGTGTTCGTCAAGAATGTAAGGGAAAACCTTTGCTGCGGTTGGGGCTGTCCATGGCATGCATGTCTTTCTGCCAGGCGAAGGACGGTCTCGAAATCAGCGGGGTCCTTTACTACTACTGGTCGACAGCCGGCACACAGGCGGACGCCTATGTCTGCGCCCAAGAGGCCTATGACAGGTGAGAAATGCCCCCTCTTTTGACGCCGCCACTTTGCCTTGATTGATTGAATGTATTGGCTAACTGCAGTGCTGCGTCTCTGAAGAAGCACCTCCAGCAGGGTGGTGCTGTGAAGGAGGGACGTGACAAATTCCAGAAACTCGTGAATCTGGAGTCCTGTGTGATTTCGGGCCCGCAGGAAGAGGTGAGATAATCTTAAGCCAGTTATTGTTCATGTTGGTGGTCATTGTTTGTCAGCTCGACAAGCTGAAGGACGAAGCAGCTGAGTACAACGCTATCACGCGCATCATCTTTGCCCACATCTGAATACGAGAACAAGCCGGAACCGACGATCGATCGACATAGAGCGGACAAGCGGGCGGGAACGGATGACAGTGTGACAGACTTGCCTGCATGTGGCTTTTTCTCTGCTATTCTGAGACGCGCTTCATTTTGCATCCATCTGACTTGAGGACAGCAAACTGATATTTTCGGTCAACCATCGAAATAGCTGTCCATCCATTGAGGCAGTGACGTGTCTCTACAGCATACGCATAGCTATGCCACGAGTAACTGCCATGAGACATCACCCCAACATTGTTGATCGGCGTAGCTATGCCGCAATCATCGAGTTTTTTATCGGCGCGTCACGCCGGTCATCGTAAATGTTTCAGCTTGTCTCAGAGTTAGTCAGTCTCTGGGCTGGCTGGTTCGGGTGCGCGTAACTTTCGGATTCGTAGTTTTCGGAGCCCATACGATGTGCGCCGAGAATATAGGATCTACACGCAGGCGAGACATGACCATGAGTAGCTCAATGCTGGGCGGTACATGCAAAGCTGTTTCCCTCTCTTGTGTGTGTGTGTGTGTGTGTGTGTGCGGTGGCGAAGAGAGCACAGTGCTACCCGTCGGCGAGAATCAAAAGTCTAAGTGTGTCTCTCTACAGGAGGACAATGCCCTTTAAACTAATGAACGCACACACACGCAAGGGCTCAGTCGAATGTCCTAGCCAGCCGAAGCACAGGGGCACAAGAGCACAAGAGCACACTCGACACAAGAACAAAATGGAGTACAGCCGTCACAGACGGCAGATTGTGAAAATCAACGGTCATGCCAGAAGCCAAGCACATTGTCCCGCAAGAGCTGGACTCTATGCCATATCAGTACATCGGCTACATGTATGTAGAACTGTCGATTGCCAAATACGAATCTGTCCGCTCGCACGATCACTGACAAATGCACTGCTGTACAGCGTTGTAGAAGCCGTGCATTCCCGTGTGCAGGGGCACGCCCTCGCTCCTCTCGCACCCCGGCCGTCGTCTGCTCGTCATTTTAAGCGCCTTAAGCTGGCCCTGCGTGTGCCCCGTGGGCTCCTGAAGGTCTCCCAAGCGCTTCAAAAGAGTAATATGAGACTGACGAATGCTCTCTTTCGTCAAGCAATGCCTGCATCAACGACACACACATGTGCACAATACGTGGGTTTGATCTGTCCGTCCGCAGTCTACCATCCAATCTTGTGCAGCGCTGCTGCAGCCATCACAGCACACAACCACAAAGCACAGCACCGAGCGCCATCTTGCTATTTGTGTGTTAACATTTCCTTCCCCTCGTTCATTCAGACAAGCAGCTCTCTACACAGCTTCCTTTCCCACCTGCTAGTCTCCTCGCGACATCGTCATGTCTTCTGAACCACTCCGTCCCACCCGTCCCAACGAATCTCCGCCGAGAGGCACCTTTGCACGCCTGCAGACGGGAAACACAGGACAGAGCAGAGAGTGCAATCTGCTTGTGAAGAACAAGCGTTTCACTAGGTAAGGTCAACGAACCAGAAACAGGGGCAGTCCCCCGTATGAATAGTGAAGGCTGTGTCGCCCAAGCTGACATTAGTGCTGGCCGCATATCCCACAGCATCCGCCAGCATCTCCGCCATACGCCGCGCTTCCTCCGATACAATCCGCTCAGGATCCTTCGTCCTCCGTCGGCATCGTCTGGTGGAATGGCAGAAGAGGGTGCCATTGGACACGCTGAGGCGGAGGGGGAAGTACTCGTAAGGTTCGTGGGGCGGCAACTGCACCCCGTTGTCGGCAAGATGCAACATGTCCTGTTTTGCCCACGGCTTGTGCTTCTCGAGTGCGGTAATTGTCGGGTTGTGGTCAGAGGTTTCCTCTCAGTATTTGGCGCACTGGTTGGTAAGCAGTCCGTCATCTGTGTCGTCATTCAGACGGCTCAAGAAGACCTCCAATGTCGCCAAGTCGATGGGGGCCTTGTCATCGATAATCGTGCCGTTGACGGGTCCTTCGCTTACCGATGCTCCTTTCGTGCACCCATGTGTCAGCTGCTGATACCTGTGCGGAGGATGGAAGGTCAGGAAAGGGGGAGCTGCGGGGCCTTTCTCCACAGATAAGAACTCTCTAATGGTGAAACAGCGAAGGTGGCAATCGAATTTTGTTCCGTTTACATAGGATTCGTACAGTGTACAAAACGTCGAATGTTGGTCGTGGCCCGCGGCTGCCAGTCCTCGGATGGCACAAAGGATGGGAAGTTTCAGCCCAAAAAGGCGGCAAGGACCACCGTCGGGCTCTGCAGAGGCGTCATTGCAGGGGAAAAAACGCACGTCTTTCCGCAAGTGGATGTTCGTGTGGACTGTCGCTGCTGCGTTTGTCTGCGGTTTTCGGAGCCTCCTTGCCGTCGGATGGGGCTCATCCGGCCTTCAACTCGCCTCCCTCTCCCTCTTCCACTCGGTGCATGAGGCCACTCGGGGGTCGGTTATGTGCGACGACCTGGACGGCTTCCTCTCGGCCTTCAAGGAGAGGCATCTGGTGCCGCTGGAGAAGACCACCCTCGGGCAGCCCAACGCATCGTCGACAGAGCAGTTCTACTGCGTCAAGCCGTCGAGTGAGCGATTTGCCTTAGAGGGGTGTGGGGAGTGCCGCGGGCCGCCGAGCGTCGCGTTGCTGTTCCTTGCGAAAGACAAGGTGCCGTTCGGTCAGCTGTGGGCGGACTGGCTTGGCCTGGCCAGCGACAGGCGCAAGTTCACTGTCTATTTGCACCGGCACGACAACGCCACTGCGGCCCTTCATCCCCTGTTCAATGCCTCGCTCATCGAGCCCGTCGACACGAGCTACGGCAGCTTCATCCTGGGTGAGAACGCCCTGTGGCGGGCCGCCCTTCGCGACCCGTGCAACCAGATGATGGTGCTCCTGAGTGTCACTCACGTCCCCGTGTCACACCCGGATGTCGTCTACGACGTGCTCTTCGAGACGAGAAGCGA
>CDMY01000324.1:102904-120050 GCA_001179505.1 Vitrella brassicaformis | reverse complement strand
CTGCAGGGGATTATGGTATGGGTTCAGGTCCCACACCGGGTCATTTTGCCGAAAGCGGCAGTGGGAAGAGCCCGAGCGAGAGCGACAATGGCGCACACCTGATGTAGAGAGCGAGGGCGGCCCGAGTGAGAGCGACAATGGCGCACACCTGATGTAGAGAGCGACAATGGCGCACACCTGGTAGAGTGGGATGGGGTTTCGGTCGGTCCTTTCAGCTGAGGGTCTCGAAAGTCCTCCTCAACAATGAGCTTAGCGCGGAGAGGATCAGAGGAGAACGCGATAGCACTTCAACACCGGGAGAGAGGGAAAGGTTGGTAGGTAGGTACCGAGTGGGCATTTGGGGGAGGGCGAGGGTGAGAAACCCTGGGAGATGAACGGTGGGATTTTGTTGGTTGGGGGGAAACCGGGGGAAAGGAAGCAGATCTTTTCCCAGCTCGCACTCACCCTGCTTTTTTCTCTCTCTCCTCCTTTTCCCGGGGCCTCCCTATGCATCGCATCAAGTGGTCGCTCGGCACGTACGAGAATGTTCCCTACGTCCAAAGGTCGAGGCGTGTAATGGATGACGGCTCGGGAGGAGCTGCTCACGGCAGCCGGAAGCAGTCGCCATTCGCCTCTCTCGATGCGAACGTGCTTCTGAAGATCATCGAGTTTCTCACCGTCGGAGAAGTCTGCCGCAGCCTCCTTCGTTCCTCTGCATCGCTGTACCGTGCTCTCCATCGGATGAGGTGACACATGACGCGCACAGAGAAGACCCCGGTTCGGGCATGATCTTGCACGGTTCGTCCCTGCTGTCTGCATGTGTGTTTCAGTGATTCATGGCAGCTGGCGTGCGGATCCCTGCGCGTCAACAGCCGGACCGCAGACTCAGTCCTCGCCCATTCCAAGGCCCTTCTCGCGAGCTCAGTCATCAGCCTGTCCATCGACGTGGGCACGCGGGAGGAGTTCCTGAGGCTGGTGCAAGTCTTTGAGCAGTGCACCAACCTCCGCTTCCTAACCATATCGGTCTTCCTCAGCAGCGCCTTCTCGACAGCCGACTATGCCCGCGTCAGCGCTGCCATCCTGCAGAACTCGGCGTCGCTGTGTATGCTGGACTTGCGGGACTGCAACGCATACGACATCGTCAGAGCCGCTATGGAGCAATTGCGGTCGTTCAGAGAGCTGAGGTCGCTCAACCTGCGAAGGCGGCTTGGGCTGAAGGCCGTGCGAGAGGCGGTTGGGGCACATCTGGCCTCATGCGAGAAGCTGGTGGAGCTGGATATCTCGCGCAACGCCCTTGAAGCATCCATGATCCAACTGGTACGAGAACAAAAGAAAGGGAGGGCGTGCAGACACGGTGTGTCGATTTCCATTCTGTGTGTGAGGATGGCTCAAATCAGGTGAGCACACTTCCACAGCTGCGGACAGTGAACCTCTCACACAACCCCGCCACCTTCCCCGGCAAGGTGCGAGCCATTGGCGAAGTGTTCAGACGCTGCCCCCGGCTGCAGAAGGTCGAGATCGGCTGCAATGGCATCACCAGTCAGGAACTCGCCACTCTCTGTGAAGAGGCATTCCCTCACGCGGAGAAACTGATCGTAAGCGACCACACGGGGGCATGGCATGGTAGGGAGGCGTCTGCCCATGCTTCGTTCGTTGTCTGTGTCTCCTTTTGCTGCAGGTGTTGGGTCTGTCGAACAACCGCATCTATGAGTACGGTGCTCGGTGTCTGGTGCGCCTGTTTGAGGAGCGGCCCGCCGTGTTGCCAAACCTCCGCTACCTTGATCTGAGCTACAACGCTGTGGACAACCCAGCGGTGAGCTGAGCAAGCCACGATGGAAAGTCACTGAGCAGTGCCATCCTCATGAGAGCCTCACTCATCTGTTTCGTGTGTGCCGTGGCTGTGGCTCTCAGCTGGTGGATCGTTTGGCAGAGGTGGCTGGCAACCGTTCTGTGCCGTGTTACGTGAATGGCGAGAGCACTGAGGACCCATATTACCAGGAATATCATGACCTGGCGGAGATACTGGCGGAGGAGAAAAGCAAGTGGTAGATCGCTGGCTCGCTCGGTCGTTGCTGTGCCTTGTCTAGACTAGATGGATGCATGGATGGATGGATCTCTGCAGAGGTGATTGACAGACATAGGCAAGTGTGTGAGTGTCAACGATCGTTCGTGTCGTGTGTCCACCAACAGACACCATGCAGACTATAGTCTGCATGGTCTGTCTGGTGGTCCATCCAGTGTCGTCCATTGTCTGCCGCCATGGTGGTCACTCTTCATGCTCGTGGCTCTGTCACCACCTGCATGACGCGTGACCAGCCGGAGACGGACAATGGGAAACACACCAACTGCATTGCAATCCATCAGCACATCAATCACACGTCGGAGAGACCTCACACACACGGCATGATGTCCATGTGTAGTGCAAACACGCACGCGACATTCACTGACTGACTGCATTAATGTCAAAAATACTCATTACTCATGTAGGCAGGCAGCCACGTACAAATCGATAAATCGTTGGTTGCGCCGATCAGATCGATGGCATCCCTCACACACTCTCATCCACACACTCACATCCACACACTCACTCACACCTTGACGGCCGGCCCAAGCCAGCCGAGACCCCCACCCCACACCAGTTAGTAACGTTAGGCATACACGTCCTCCCTGTCGGCGCCCTCGTCAGGCGCCGCCTCCATCTGGGCAAACTGGAGGTAGTGGGCAGGCCTGACGACAGACAGACACATGGCACAACACACAGACAGCAGAGCACAGCGATTGGTGCAGGGCGGGGGGACGCGCGCGCGCGCGTGTGTGTGTGTGTTGTGTGTGCTGGTTGAAGTGTAGTGTACCTGTGCAGCTCGTGGTAGAATTCCTTGGGGTTATCGAGGGTGAGGTGGTACTTCATGTTGATCGAGTGCTTCACACCCATGAAGTTGTAGTTCCACATGCTGCCCTCGGGGACCATAAAGAAACCTGAAGGAAGGCACACACATACACACACCGTAGGTAGACACGCGAGACACGCATGAATGAGTGCACAATCAATGGCATCTCTCGCTCTTGTATTTGCGGCGGGTGTAGGTGTGTGTGCGCATCCGTCCGTACCGAGGAACGTGTCGGAGAGGAGCATCTGCACCTTCTCGTAGTGGCTGGGCAGGTAACCTGACGGAGAGGGACCCGAATCCTTGTTGCTCTTGCCCCAATTGTAGCCCTGACACAGCACAACACAACACGCATACACATCAACACACCACACGCCCAGCCCCGCCCACCCTGCCATGTGTGTGAGTCTCTCTCTGTGTGCCATCCATTCATTACCTGCGCCGTAAGTTTGTACGCCACGAGTGAGCATGATCCGGGGGTGAAGCTGCAGGTGATGATGATGGTGGCGTCGGCATTCCAGGTCTTGTTCTCGGCCAGGATCCTCGCGTGCATCGTGACGTCCTGCGGCGACAGCTGGGGGGACTCGTTGGGCTGTGTGTGGATCCACCCGAGTGGCTCGAGGTCCTTGAGGAACTCGTGTTCGGGCAGCTGGGAGGGCAGGGTCACCGACTGGTGGGTGCCCACCTGCGGCACCACAACCATCGCACGGATCTCCTTCACCTGCACTCCGACACCGATGGATGGACACGGTCACAACACACACACAGAGAGGGAAGGGAAGCGGTATGCATAGTTTGTGTGCACTGCACTGTGTGAAGTGAATGTAAAGTAAATGACGCACGCACCTGAGGGTTGTCTGGTGGTGAGATGCCGAAGAGGTAGGCCGCAATCTGAGTCCTCAGGTCGGCCACGCAGATGAACCGCTTCAGGATGTTCTTGGGGATCACAAACGTGTAACCTGCACACAGCACAGGCAGACAGCACACAGGAGACCCACCGCACAATCAGTGCTCACCGGTCTGTCTGTGTCTCCCCCCGACGCCCACAGACACACCGACTCACTCACCGGTTTCTTTGATGTCCTCGGTGTTGCAGTAGATGTGGTTAGTCCTGAGGTGCAGCGTGGTGGCCGAGATGGCCCGCACGCGCCAGTCGGTCTTGGATGAGAAGACCTGCTGCTCGTGGGGCGACTGGGTGCTGACGACGAGCTCGTCGCCGTGGACGTTGACGGTCCGGGTGGTGACGGCCGTCACCTGGCTCTGCTCCTTGGTCTGCTTCTCGATCTCGGCTATCTGCTGACGCTGGATGGATGGCGGCGCGATCTCCATTCCTGTAGCAACGAGCGCAGCGCACGACACACCGTCAATCACCCTTGTCTTTACATACAGCAGGTTGCTGTGTGGTGTGAGCTGTTAGTCACCGAGAATGATGTCTCTGATCTCGGATTGCGTGAGCGATGCGACGTTGACGTTGTTCTTCTTGCCGTAGTCGGCGAGGATGAGGTCCTTGAGGGCGGTCTCGACGCTGATCCACTCGGTGTCCGAGAGGGTCGGCCACACGTGGTGCGGCTGCGTCACGGTCGTCTTGTTCGGCTTCAGTATCACCTTGGCCCTGCACGAACCACCACAACAGCACCACACGCACACGCACACGCAGATCAGCTGGCGTGTGATTACTTTGTGTGCGTGTGTGTGTGTGTGTACCTCTCTGTGTTGACGTGGAGTGCCCTGAGTATGAGGATGAGCCTCGAGAATGCCGTGTATGAGGAGATGGACTTGAGCCAGTCGTCGTAGAGGTTGAAGAGGACCATCTCCGGCTGCAGGGCCTTGAGGATCAGGTCGCCGAACTTCTCGATCTTCATGATGGCCTGGAAGGGCAGCTGCAGCTCAGACCCTGACCACGGGCAACAACACACACGTCGTGAGGGTGGTTGGTTCTCTCTCTCTGTGTGTCTGTGTGTGGGGTGGGTGCTCTACCCTTGATGACGATGTTAGGGAAGTCAAGGAGATGGACCTCGAGAGGGTCGAGCATGCCCTTGCGCGTGACGATGATCTGCTTGGGCTGCTCCTCCACCGGCAGCGACCGAATCAGCGCCGCGACCTCCTCGGCGGTCTTCCACTTGGCCAGCTGCGACAGGCGCTTCTGCCCCGCCCACACCGACGTGTGGATGATCTTGAGGAACAGCTGGCCGGTTCTGGGGTTGAAGATGAAGATGGCGCCGTTGACGGGCTTGGTGGTCAGGTTGCCCTCGAACGTCTTGTGGATCGTCACGCGGTACACATTCGTGTCATCCACAAACCTGACACACACACACACACACATAGAGCACGGCAGCAACCAACAAATGAGAGACCGGTCGATCCATGTGTTGTGTTGGTGCATCTCTGCGCACCATATCGTCTGTGCCGAGAAGAGCTCGCCGTAGTTCTGCGAGTTGAGGTACGGCTCGGTGGGTTCGGACGAGTAGAGCTGCAGCCCCTTGCGGATACGCTCGCGCAGGACGTACAGGGCCGGGTTGGCCTTCATGACCTTGTTCATGGCACGCTGCAGCAGCGGCTTCCCACCTGTTTGTTAACCACATTGATCAGATCACACACAGGGAGGGACGTGAATGCGCCAGTGTGCGGCGTGAGACAACAAGCGTATGTACCAGGGAACCAGTTGCCGAATCCTGAGTGGAGGTTATAGGCCAGGTCGATGCCGAGGAGGACGCCGGTGGGCGAGGGGTAGATGGACATGTTGTCGGTGGTGTAGTCGAGGAACTTGGCGCGGCAGTACCGCTCGATGTCGTGGCTGTCGAAGTCGCCCCACCGCAGCTGCACGTCTACCCTGCACACACACACACGAACACCCCATCCAACAACAGATGAAGCGTCTGCGCTGCCTTTTCGTGTGTCTGATTTTGTTTCTCTCTCACCAGTATCTTGTGGTGGTAGTGCCGTCGAATGCGTCCTTGGCCTCTGCCAGCAGTGAGGGTTTGCTGATGGCCCACTTGTATGCGGCGAGGAGGAGGATGTCGGCGCACGACGAGTTCATCTTGTACGACTTGCGCGGGTGGATGGTCTCCTTCTGGACGTTCTCGATCTCCAGCGAGTCGAGCTCGAGGTCGAACACCTGGCACAGATCCATCACCACTGACTCGTGGATCTTCTGCCACAGATGCGCTGCACACACACACACAGACAGACACACAGAGAGAGAGAGAGAGAGAGACGGAGGGAGGGAGGGAGGGAGAAGACGCCGGTTTGTTTGCATCTTGTGTGTGTCTATATCTGTGTGTGTGGTTCTGTTGGGTGCCCTCCTTACCTCTGAAGATCTGTATGAGTGAGATCTTGAGTGTGGGGATCTTGCCATGCATGAAGATGCCAGTGAGGTCGAGCTGCACCTGGAAGCCGACGTACACGTTGGCGCGGTTGATGGTGGGCGACCACCAGAGGGTGAACCGACGGTTGGGGATCTGGTTCAGCCCTGACCGCTGCGCGTTCGTCAGCTTCTTGTACTTCATCGACTCCTCAAACCTATATAATTATGGCAATCACCATACACACGCACGCACACACACACACACACATCTCCATGAGAGAGAGGCCAAATGGCTGCTCGTCTCGTGAGTGGGTTCGGTTCGGTGAGTGGACTGACTGACCCTGAAGCCTTTTCCCAGAAGAGCCCCTCCCATGTCGGGAAGTAGGTGCCCTTGAAGAGTGTGTGTTCGAGGATGCCTTCGACGCCGCCCAGTGCCTGGATCATGTCGGTGCGGTAGTTGTTGAGGTTCCACAGCTTGCCGTCGTGCCGCTGGTGGGTCCACCAAAACGGATTCGCCTTCAGCAGCTGCACAACACACACACACACCACACATACACAGCAGAGGTGCAGCCATGGTGGACGTCTGTCCCTCCCTGTTCACCCCCACACGCACCTGGAATTGTTTGAAGTCTTGCCTGACGCGCCATCCTTTGTCGTAGGCGAGGGTGTGTCTGTCCTTCTGGAAGAGGGTGTTGATGCGGGGAATGCCCCGGTCCCAGCTGTCCTCGAGATCCTCGAGCGTCAGGCGCCTGTTCTGGGCGTTGGCCTCCTGCCGCTTCAAGGCATACTCGGCCCACACACGCTGGCTGTCGATGAACTCGGACTCCCACGTCTGTTCGGCCACACACATGACACAACACAGCGCAGCACACGACACCAATGAGACGGGCCTTCTCGCACGAGAGCGTGTGTGGTTGACGCACCTGGATGTATCTGTAGAGATTGGGGATGAGCTGGTCCTCCTCATGGCTCATGCCCGCCCTGAAGTGGGTGATGCCCGTCTCGGTCTGCTTGCTGTAGCGGAGGTCGCTCTGCGGGATGAGAATGTGGCCCATCGACAGCATCCCCAGCCCGCCCAGCTCCTTGGGCGTGTAGAAGACCACCGGCGGGAAGCGCGAGGGCATCTTGGAGTTGAGGCCGATCTTGATTCGCGTCTGGATCTTGTTCTCGCACTTGACGAGGAGGTCGAGGAGCTGCTCCGTGTGGATGACGGCCTCTCTGTAGTAGGTCATGAGGCCGATGAGGGTCGTGTTCCACTTGTTGGCGATCTTGGTGAAGGTCGTGCTGCCCGACGCCATCAGAATCTGCCGCACCCGGTTCTCGAACCGCTTCAGGCCGTCGTCGTCCACACGGAGGAAGGCCTGTGCCGTCATCTCCTTGGTCGTCTCGTTCTGCAGCTTCCACACGCCCTCCTTCTGCGAGAACTCCTCCTGGAAGGTCCGGATCTTGGGCAAGATGCGAACCTGAACACAACACACCAGACAACACCATGGTGACATCACCTGGCTGTGTCTGTGTGAGTATGGGTGTGGGTGTGGGTGTGTATGCGGCTGACCTCGAAGCCCGTCATTGCGAAGAGCAGATTGGGGTTGTCTCTGCTGTAGACGGACACGAAGCTGTTGTCCCACTCGAGTGTCGTGACGGAGCGGGGTAGCCGGTTCTGGATCTCCCAGAAAGTGGCGCGACCCAGGTTGACGTCGTGCTTCATCCTGACACACACGCGCACAGCGGAAGAAACAGGTGTGCATGCCACTCTGTGAGCGGGGATGTGTTGGTTGGTGTGTGTGTGTGGGTGTGTGTGAGTGGGCTGACCTTCTCATTCTGCAGTCCCTTGGCCAGCATTTCTTGTTGTTGTATCCGACGATGTTTTCGTTGTTGGGGTCGGGGTTCTCCGTCAGGTACCGCTGCACCAAATCGCGAGCCTCCTCCTTCTCAAACCGAAACAAAATCCAATACCTAACACACGCAAACACAAAACACAGAACACAAAACACACGGATGTGTCAACTGACACGCCCTCTGTGTGTCTGTGTGTGGGTGTCTACTGGTCGATGTATCGGCAGTAGAGGCGTATCGGGTGGTGGGTCTCGGTCTCGACGTCGGTGAAGGTGAGGAAGTCATTGGGCAGGTTGGGCGGGCCCGCCAGCTCACTCGCGCGCGTGAGGCCCAGGACGAGCAGGTCGAGAATGAGGCCGTAGTACTGGAAGATGAACGACGCGAACTGCAGCCCGCGGATGAGACCGAACGAGTTGATGTGGTTCATGTCCTGAGTGGATCAGATGGGACAGACAAAGACAAACAAGACAGACACACAGACAGAGTGACAGTGTGTGGGAAGCTAAGCTGTCTGTGGGAGTCGAGTGCATTCGTTGTGTTGAAGGTGTGTGTGACCTTGAAGTTGATGGCGACGTTGTTCTTGGAGGTGCAGTAGTCGGCGATGTTGTGGTCGACAATCAGACGCAGCAGACGGTTTAGCAACGTCAGGTCGATCTTCTCGTACACCTGCACTCACAAGCAGAGAGAGAAATGAGCCACACACGCACATGCCACCTGGTCCCTGCCCCCCTTTCTCTCCCTCCAATGAGCGAGTAGGTACCTTTTCGAATCTGGACTCCATGCAGACGACGCACTGGCCGTCCGAAGTGTCCCAGATGTCAGTGAGGTTGTTGATGCCCTGGCACCACTTGTACACCAGCAGGGGGGGGGGCTCGCTGTCCGACGGCTTCACCCAGTTCGGGAACAGGTGACGGTTGTCCGCCTCGTACCTAAAGGAAAGAAAGAAGGAAAGACACACAAAGGCATCGGCGGTCGGTCGCCACATCACACACACACACAGCAGTCATCGTTGTGTGCGTGTCAGTGAATACCATAGGTACTGGTCGAGGTATGCGTCGGTGATCTTCTCGAGCGGGTCGACCTCATAGACGGGCACCAGGTGGGAGTAGAGGTCCATGAACTGGATCCCCACCTCCTTGAACGTCCGCATCGTCAGCAAGTGGCGCTTGATCCGCGACAGGGCCTCGTGGGGGTTGTCGTAGGCCTGTTCGATGAGCCCCAGCTCCTCCCTCTGCAGCTGGTTCAGGCGGGACTTGACCGAGTAGGCCTCCTTGAGCCGCTCGAGTGCGAGGATGAGGAGCTTGGTGTCGTGTTTGTAGTTGAGGGGCGGGAAGGGGATGTGGGTGAACTTGCGCGACTCCAGCCAGTGCACTGCCGTGGTGTAGATGGCCACCGCCTCCTCGCCGGTGATGTACGGGCCGTCCTTCAAGTAGCTGTGCTGACGCTCTTGCTCAGCCTGATTGATGGAAGGAATCAATGGGAAGGAGGCAACAACGTGGCTGCAGGGTCTGTGTGGCTGTGCGTGTGAGTGCGTGTTGGCGGCTGCCGGCAAGTGGCTGACCTTGAGCCAGAGGCGTGTGAGTCTGCCGAGGTTTTTCTTGCAGACGGTCTTGTCGACCGTGGCGCCCCTCTTAATGCGCTCGCGGTTGTAGTAGGCCGCGTTGGTCCACCAGTCGGCCTTCATCTTGACGTACCTGAACCCCGCACACAGAGAGACACACCGCAACACATAAGGGCTGATGCAAGTGAGTGCGGGCGGTGGTGTCGTGTTGTGTGCTGACTGACCGGAGGATCATGTTTTCGATGGGCGCGGGAAGTCCCGGTACCTTCCACGGGATGTTGGCCTTCCAGCACCGCCACGCCTCGCTCAGATGCTGCAGGATGGTGCGCGCCTTGTTGGCCTGATTGATACACCCAGGTGGGAGACAGGAACGGACAGGAAACGACACAGCCGAATGAGCATCCCTGTCTGTGTGTCTGTCCTCCCCCTTTGACTGACCTTGACACCTTCGGGCATCATGTCGAGGATGTCGTGCATCACCGCAGCACGCAACTCCAGGTCAAAGTGAGACTCAACCTAAGCCAACGAACCAAACACCACACACAAGACAAAAACAGATGCACCACCACATCGATCTGCCTTGTCTTGTGATGTGATGCTGGTCCTACCCTCTGTTTGGTGACGGTTTTGGCGATACCCTTTGACACGCGGCCCTCGAACTGCCTGGCGAGGAGGTTGCCCAGCCACCTCTCCAGCAGCGGCATGACGCCACGCAGGAAGAAGATCCATACACGCCACCCTGGGGCCCAGAAGCCGCACCCCGGACCCTTGCCCACCGGCCCACTGTTGAACCGGTAGTAGATCAGGTGCTTCAAATCCTTGCACATCCGGACCTGACACCCACCACACACATCACAATCACAACACCATGTCCGTCTGTGCGTGTTGGGTTGTGTGTCGAGTAGACGACGGTCGGTCGCTCGGTTACCCACCTGTCTCATGAGCCTGTACTTGTACCGGTACATGCCGGTGAGCTGCCCCACGTGAGCGAAGATATACTGCAGCCCGTCGGACAGCTGGAAGGCGTCCACGTTGCCCAGCCGGTACTGCACGTGGCTGTCGATGATCAGCTTGGTCAGACGCAGGATCTCGCGACACAGGTGGAACGCATTGCCGAAACGAGACTTCTTCCGCTCCTTCGTCGTCAACGTCTGGTGGACGACCACACACACACACACACACACGCACAAAGGGGGAGACGGCCAGTGAGCACTCGTGGGGCAATCGTCTGTGTGTCGCGGGGTGGGGGGAGGAGGGTTCGACCGGACCTTGATGGGTTTGAGGTTGAAGTTGTAGTCGAGGTGGAGGTAGTTGAGGTTCTTGCGGTGGATGAGGAGGTTGAGCATGTTGTACCCCTGCCGACACACCTGCAGGCCCACCTCGACCCAATCCAACTCGGTGCACTGGAAAAACTTGGTCGACTTGAACACCTGGCAGCGACCACCGAGACGACCAACACACGATCACGTGCTTGCTTGGGGGGGAGGGGACGGGTGTCGATGTGTGTGCGTGAGTGCGTGTGAGTGGGTGACCTTGAAGAGGTATCTCTTCTTTAGCGACCGTGGCGGCTTTGAGTGGAGGTGGTTGAGCACCCAGCACTTGAGCAGCTTCTGGTACGACACACGGACCTGATACAACACCACACCACACACATAAATGAATGGACGTGTGTATGGCATTCCATGTGTGTACCTTACCTTGACAGGGTAGGATGAGGGGCAGTGCTCTCTGAACCAGCTCTGCACGAGTGGGATGTCGATGCACCGCTTCGTCTTGGCCGACCGAAGGTTGAACGGACGAGGCGCCCAATACAGCGCTATACCTGCACACACACACAGACAGACACAGACACACACAAAAGACATGGCTGCCTGCCCACAACCCAGCTGCCGTGTGCTCTTCTTCTGACCGTTGTTGGTGTTCTCTGTCATGAGTGGCGCGTTCGAGCAGAAAGGCGTCACGTCAGGCGAGAGCTGGAACTGTGCGAGTTCCTCGTCGGGCGGAATGTCCTCAGTGGTGCTGCTGCCCGTGCGGTAGGCCGGGAGGGGGTTGATGATGCTGTCGTAGTAGAAGGTGGGCAGGTCGGGGTCCTCAGCCTGCACACACACACACACACACACACAGAGAGAGAGAGAGAGGGAGAGAGAGAGGGATGGAGTGTGTCTGCCTGCGGCAGGCAGTGGCCCGCCGACTGGCCGACTGACTGACCTTGACGTATGCGCATGCGGGGGTGTGGTAAGTGGTCATGGCCACCTTGCGCGGCCGGCTGTTGTACAGGTAGGGGAAGGCGATCTTGTACTCGGTGCGGATCTGCTGCCTGCAATTTACCACACAACACCACACCACACCACACCATGGATGGATCCGACCCATCTCCCTCCCTCTCCGTGTAGACAGACAGACAGTCTGTGTGTGTGCCGTGGATGGACCAGCGCACCTGATAATGATTTTGTTGATGTCGTTGAACTCGTTCCAGTCCTCGTCCTCCTCGTACATGTCGCGGTAGAGCGGCTCGAACTTGGGGCCGCCGGGAATGGCCATGTTGAGCGCCTTGGCCGTGTAGAAACTCTTCAAATCAAACAGGTAAAAGTAATTGTCATCCTGTTCGACAGCACACAGAGGGGCGGGCAGAGAGAGAGAGAGAGAGAGGAGAGGAGAGATGTGTGTGTGTGTGTGTGTGAGGTCCTCAGTGAGTGTGTGAGTGCACACACACCTGGAGGTCTGACAGCAGCTGGTTTGCGAGTCGGTAGAGCACGCCCATCTGCTGCAGATTCAAACGCCACTTGCGATACGTCGGACCGTTCACCTGAGAAGCCACACACAGACAAGCAGACAGGCCAACACGCATAGCATATGGCCGCAATGACATATGGGTCAATCAATCGCCTCATGGTGGTGCCATACGTGGTTCTTGTCGTATTTGAGCGGCTGGTGGTCGTAGAACCAGTCGATGACGGCGGCGTCCTCATCCTCGTCGAGCTTCATCTGAATCGGCTCCAGAGGCTCCACATCAGCTACATTGTCCTGAACACAGACACGGAGAGAGAGAGAGATGGTGCACACAACGGAACAACCCGAGTGAGTCACACAATGGATGGCCTCGACTCACCCCGTAGTCGAGCGGCGGTTCCTCGTCATCGAATGGCGGGAATCTCATTCGTTTGAAGTGTCTTCTGTCTCGCTTCTCTCGGCGCATCATGATCCACATGGTGCCCCACTGGGCGAGGAAGACCGGGTCAATGACCCATGGTATCTCGTTGACGAAGGTGATGGCGCCCGTGATGTGGTAGATGACGCTCACGTTGCGCACCTGCTCCCACGGCATCGGCATGTTCTCCAACAGCTTGTACACGGCGTGAGGCACGTACTTCAACGCACCCTGACATAGATCGACACACACACACACACACATCCTCTCATCTATCTGTGTCGCAATGTTGAGTGAGTGAGTGACTGACCAGGTAGACGCGCTTGTCGTGTCTATACTTCCTGCTGCTCATATCGCCGTGGTCCTTGATGATCTTCCTAAGGTGCTCGGGCGGCATGGCCTCCTTCTGCTGCTCGCTGTACCCAAACCGCCGCTTGTCGCCGTACCGCTTGGCATTCAGCTGCTGCCACTTCCGAGCCTTCTCGTCCAGCTGCTCCTCCAGCGTCTTGACGCGACCCATCCCGACAGGCATCGACGTGCCTGGAGCGTGTGCGCCTCCCATAGGCATGGGCATGCCCGGCGGCGGTCCGCCAGCCATCCCGGGAGGCGCCTGGGGAAACGGCTGATACATGGCCGACCGTATCGACGGGTCAGTCACTCCCGACTGGAGATCAACACACCGACAGGCGCATCTGCAGTCAAGCTAAGGTTATCGATGCCCAGAACCGCTCTGCTTTCGCTTTTTCACGTCGAGACACTGTTTGCCTTTGCAAGCTAAGCTCGCAAAGCAGAAAGGGTGAAGGAAAGACCAAGCAGAGGGCAGACGTATGAGTGAAGCATGAAGTGCTTCATCCTCTTTGGTTCATTTTGCTTCCTGACCTGTCGTCGTCTCACGGCTGTGGTATCTCGAGCGGCTGTCATTTCTCGAGTGGCCTCCTGACTGACCAGGGTGCCTGCCTGCGACCGCGTAGCTACGTCCCTCTCTCGGTGCCACCTCGATGGCGGCGGTGTGTTTCCTGTGCACGTGTCGCGAGACCCATGTGGGCGAGTCTGTGTGCGTCATCGGTGCGGACGAGACGCTGGGGTCGTGGGGTGCCGCCAAGGCCATCCCCCTGACGACGACGGCCGAGACCTTCCCCGAGTGGAAGTCGCCCGAGATTCATTTCCGGCCGGAGGGCAGCGGCATCACCGAGTACAAGTACATCATCCGGCGGTCGCCTGAGCAGGTCCGGTGGGAGCCCATCGGCGGCAACCGCTCCCTCTCTATCCAGAGGAACCACCTCACCACCATCCGCAACAACTGGGGCGACCCCAACCTCTCAACCATGACGTACGAGCCCCTCACCGTGTCCTACGACAACAACGGCAGCGGTGGCGGGGCCTTCAGCTCCTACAACGACGCCTACGGCCACCACGGCTTCAGGCCGGGCACCGGCGAGGCCAGCCCAGAGTGCCACCCCGACCCCGAGGCGTCGCGCTTCTACGGCGCTGGCCTGCCTCCCCCGGCCGGCGAGCCGGCCAACGAGCGGCCGCTGACACCCCGCCGCGGGCACACATTCCAGCGCGAGGCGTTCATCTTGGCCAACACAGGGCCGATGACGCGGTACTACCGGATGACCGAGAAGGTGGGTCAGGGGACCTGGGGTTCGGTGCACGAGGTGGTTAACAAGGCGACGGGGATGGTGCGTGCGGCCAAGAAGATCCCCAAGTGCTACGTGGAGGACATCGACCGGTTCCGGCAGGAGATCGACATCATGAAGTCGCTCGACCACCCCAACATCGTCCGGCTGTACGAGACCTTCGAGGACCCCACCGACATCTACCTCGTCATGGAGATGTGCCAGGGCGGCGAGCTGTTCGACCGCCTCCTCGATGAGGGCACATTCACAGAGGAGGACGCCGCGCGCCTGCTGCGGCAGATCCTCAGCGCCATCCAGTACTGCCACAACTGCGGCGTGGCCCACCGCGACCTCAAGCCCGAGAATTTCCTCTTCCTCAAGAAGACCAAGGACAGCCCCATCAAGCTCATCGACTTCGGCCTGGCCACCCGCTTCACGACGGGCGAGCCCATGCGGACACGGGCGGGGACCCCCTACTACGTCAGCCCCCAGGTGCTCGAGGGCAGGTATGGGCCAGAGTGCGACGTGTGGTCGGCCGGCGTCATGATGTACATCCTCCTCTGCGGATACCCGCCATTCAACGGACCATCGTAAGCAAAGAAAGCATCACACCCACCCCACACCCCACCCACACACGCGGCGATGGATGCCCCCTTTCTCATTCGTATGTGTGTGTGTGTGTGTGTGGTGGTATGGTTGAATCAATCAATCAGTGACGCCGAGATCATGCAGAAGGTGAAGATCGGCAAGTTCCAGTTCCCCGAGGCGGAGTGGCAGCAGGTGTCCAACGAGGCCAAGGACCTCATCACCAAGCTGCTCACCCGTCACCCCAAGTACCGCATCACCGCCGACGAGGCCCTGCAGCACCCCTGGTTCCACGCATTCACCCCCGAGAACCCCGCAGCCAGCCGGCCGCTGGGCTTCGACATCCTCGCCAAGTTCCGGCGGTTCCAGGGGCTCTCGCGGATGAAGAAGATCGCGCTAACGGTGA
Source organism: Vitrella brassicaformis (assembly GCA_001179505.1). Taxonomy (NCBI): domain Eukaryota; family Vitrellaceae; genus Vitrella; species Vitrella brassicaformis. The sequence goes on along the minus strand of CDMY01000324.1, from coordinate 104,727 downwards.
TAGCCCAGCAGATGAGCGACAACGACATCGAGACGCTCAAGGAGGCCTTCATGATGCTCGACAAGCGGGGCAACGGGAAGCTGACGGCGGCCGAGATCCGCGAGGGCATCATGGCGGGCGGGATGCGGCAGATCCCCGCCGACTTCGAGAAGATCCTCCAGGACGTCGACACGGCCGCCACCGGCACCGTCGACTACACGGAGTTCCTGGCCGCCTGCCTCAATCAGTCCCACTACATCCAGGAGGAGGCCTGCCGGGCCGCATTCCGCGTCTTCGACATCGACGGCAACGGCCGCATCTCCAAGGACGAGCTGCGCCAGGTCATCCACATGGCGGGGGCGCCGGGCGGGGGGCCCATGCACAACGGGGGCTTCTCGCCCGAGGAGGGAGACTTCCCAGACACGGACAGCGAGCTGTTCGAGGGCGACTGGGGGCAGGACGGCGAGATCGGGTTCGACCAGTTCGTCCAGATCATGAGGAAGGTCCCCTCACAGGCACTCCTCGCACCAGAGGAGACCGTCAGCATGATGAAGAAGGTACCACATACACACACACAGAGAGAGAGGGGGGGGAATGGATGGACGATTGGTGCATTTCTCGCTTCTCTCCTGTCGTGTGTGTGTCGTGCAGGTGCCGTCGCGCAGCTCGGTGGCCACGCTGTCGAACGCCAACCTGAGCTCACTCGGATAGCCAGGGGATGGATGGATGGATGGATGGATGGGCCGCCGGATGGATGGATGGAGGAGGCAAGAGTGCTGTCTTGGCGGTGGTGGTGGGCAGTGGTGGACGTAAGTGGGAAGTTTTGATACGTATCTGGCTATATTATTGGATGGATACGTGTGTGCGTGCGTGCGTGTGTGCGTGCCGGGGAGCGATCGATTGCCACGATTTCTAGACGTGATTGATAGTGAGTACCCGACCGACAAGGGAGTGAGTGAGTGAGTGCTTTTGTCGACGTGTATGGTATGCTCCCACCTGCGTACGGACACAGCAAAACACATACATACCATGTACGCGGCCAATTTAAGGGGCGGGAGGGGAGGGAGGGGACTCATGTTGCCCGCCATTGTGGTTGTTGAGTATGTGTACCTGCCTGACTGCACGATTTCTTTCTTTCTTGTCGTACCTGCTCGTACCTACCTGCCTTCCTGCCTGGCTACCTGTTTGTCTCACTTCCTGTCGCTACACACAGTGCGTGCGTTCATCATTGCTTGGTATGTCTTTCTGACCATGCCATGTACTTGTCTTGCCTGTCGGCTGGGTGGTGACCCTCTTTCTCCCAGACAGACAGACAGACAGAAAGACAGACAGACGGCCATTCCTTCGTTCCTTCGTCCATCCATCCGTGTGCATATGGGGGGAAAAGGGACCGATTGATGTGTTTCGTGTTAATCTGTCCCTTGCCGCCTTGACTCACTCACATACACACACACACACACACATCCACCCAATCGAGGGCACACACCCCTCCCTGGCTTTCTGGCCAATTAACCTGACTGACTGACTGAGGGCGTGAGTGGGTAGGAGAGCGGTGACTGACGACAGTTTTGCATGCGCGTGGGAGAGAGGTGGAGACGACCTGACGTGACTGACGTGATGACCTGGCTTATCGACCTGACAGACAGAGAGCCTCATGAGTCTGTGTGTGTGTGTGTGGATCCACACGCATTGACGTGCACACTCCTGTTTCCTACCGGCGCACGTGGTGTTTCTCATGACCCACTTGATGGATGGATGGATGAATGGACGCGGTGCCCCTCCGTCCCCGTTGCCTCCCCCCACTGTGTGTAGCGTCCTCTAGCTCCCCCCCCCCCCTTCCCCCC
>CDMY01000324.1:33673-102604 GCA_001179505.1 Vitrella brassicaformis | reverse complement strand
CCCCCCTCCGTAAGACCTATTTTTTGGTCTCTGTGCGTTCGCCAATCCAATCCATTGGTGCGTGTGCTATACGATGATGCCATGCCGAATGCCTACCTACCCTACCTACCTGCCTGGCTTGCTCTCCTCTCTCGTCTGTCTGCGACCTCTCTTGTCTCCCTGACGGAGGATGGTATGGTGGGGTGGGGTGGGGTGGGCGCTCATTCATTCATTCATTCACACGCACAGCACATACATTTGTATGTTTGTTTAATGGCTACAGACTGACTCGACTGACTCGTGCTGCGGTCCGTGCTGACTGACGTGATTGATGCTCTTTCTGACACTTTGACCTGACCGGCCGACGACACGACAGGCACGCATAAAGATTAAATCGACTCGCTCCACGACACACACACACACGCTGGGAGGAGTCTGTCTCATATTTGTCAAAAGACACAACACCCCCCACTGTCAGGTCGACACATCAGACATTCATTCGTCCATCCATGCACCCATCCCTCACGACTTCCACCTTGGGGGAGGGTAGGGAACTGGCTGTCTGTTTCGCCGCATGGGCCCCCTGGCATCATCCTCCTCACTCTCATCATCGCCCCCCCGGCCCCTGTTATTGGGGTTGTTGTTGTTGTGATTGTTGCGCCACCGACGAAGGCGGTCGCGGAGCTTCCGCTCTCGCTCCTACCCACACCCACACAGGCAGGTGGGACGAGATGCTTTCGGTGCTGGCGTGTGGGTCTGTCTTTCGTCCGTACCTCTCTTCGTTTCCTTTCCCGCTCCATGAGATCCTCGGTTTTGATGCCGATGGTCTGGACGCGGTCGCCTCGCTGCAGCTTGAATTGCAGCACCTGACCCACCGGCGTCCTGTCGACCACTTGCTGCAGTCAGTGGGAGGGAAACCAAGAGCACAGGATGGGATGCTTGCTGGTCGGCGGGGTAAGTGAATCACGAGCATGAACGCCTAGCCCACCACAATCTCCTCGGCTGATCTGATCTTCTCGCCATCAACCTCGACCACTGAAGAGGTAAGGTATCAGAGGTGTCTGTCTGTCTGTCTGTCTGGCCGTGTGGCCGTGTGGATGGCCGTTTCTTACATATGTCGAATCTCCTCAAGCCGCCCCTCGATGCAGGCGTGTCGGGCAACACACGCTCCACCAACGCACCGTGGACCTGTGACACACGTCACGAACGAGACAGATGCCCTCTGCCGTCTCTCTGTGTGTGGACGTCTTCGCGCGTTGGCTGCCTGTTAGGCTCGCTGACCTCAGGGATGACCACAGGTGAGTTGGGGTCCTCATTCTTCTGCCGTGCCAACTCGGGGTTCAGTGTTGACAGCTGCACAGTCGCACGTGCGCATGACTGCGTCGACCGGTGAGTGAGTGATGCTTTCTGGCTGACTGACCTGTATGCCGACGTATGCGTGCTGGATGGTCTTTCCTTCGCTCAGTTGATCGAGAATCGACTTGGCCTTGTTGATCGGAATGGCAAACCCTGCACACACACAGAAGAAGCGATGAAATCTCTGTGTGCGTGCGTGTGTGTGTGTGTGTGTGTGTGTGGTCTCTCACCGATGCCTTCTGCGTGTGGCCGTATGGCCGTCGCGATGCCGACCACCTCACCCACCTCATTCACCAAGGGACCCCCACTGTTGCCTGTACAGGCAACGTGGCAACATGTCATCAACACACCCCGGGGCGTCTCTCCTTTGGTCTGTGCGCCCGCCCACCGTAGTTGACGGCTGCGTCGGTCTGTATGAAGCTGAGCTTCTTGTCGGGGATGCCCACCTCGGCACTTGACCGCGTCAGGCTGCTCACGATGCCCAGAGTGACGGTGCTGTCCAGGCCGACTGGGTTGCCCACAGCTATCACCCAATCACCTACCTGATCATCACACAGCGCAGCACGGTTTGTGCGATTGACCACCAAACACGACCAAAACACGTTCAACACGCACCTGCAGCTCATCAGAGTTGCCCAGTTTGGCGGCGGGGAACTTGATGGGTCTCCGGCCACCCGCCCCTCCCCTCTCCTTGGGTGTGTCGATCTTGACCACAGCCAAATCGGACAGCTCATCCAAGCCCGTCACCTTGGCAGGGTAGGTCTGCCCGTTGTGCAGCGTCACGGTAAGCGAGAGGGCCTTGTCGACCACGTGTGCGTTGGTGATGAGGCGGCCCTCCTCTGAGAAAACCACGCCGCTGCCCTGCGACATCTGTCGCCGGTTGCTGTGATGACCGTCGAAGCACAAACACATACACGCCCAAATGGAGTCATCGCATCGTGTCACGTCGGCCTGTATGTGAGTGGTGGGCTTACTTGCCGTCGAAGTCAAAGAGCTCGGCGAGCGGGTCGAATACCGGCCTGACGACGTCAATCCTCACCACGCTGGGCGTCACCTGCTGCACCGCACTCGCCACGAAGTTCAGCGGCCGCTGCCGCGCCACCTCTACAGTGCCCGTGCTCGTGATAGACGCAGCCATCATGAACACATCCTCGCCATCGTCTGCTGATGCTGATGCTGCTGCTGAAGGACACGATGCCGCGTCTGCCTTGTGCGGTCTGAATGCCCTCAGCCATGAGTTGATGGAGCCGTGACGGTGCATGGCAGCCTGCGATGAGGACGCAATAGTGGCAAGAAAGATGACAAGTGCGAGGGACGTTGAGCACAGACAACATGGCCGAGCTGCTGGTCTTGGTCTTGACGGAGCCGCTGCCATGCCTGGTGGTGGCCGGCATCTCCACACACACGAGTGCCGTTTCTCGGCCGGCAACCGGGACGCCTGCATCGAATCATTGCACTCCATTCTGGTGCAAAGCTTCATTTCGCAAGCCACTCGCCTCCAGGAAGCGCGCTTGCGAGCTCTGCAGATCTGCCACCCCATTTCTCCGCGTCGTATTGGGGATGTCGAGCAATGGTGCAGCTGTGCCAGCGATGGCGAATGGTGAGGAGCGGAAAAAGCGGAAGATCGATGCCGTTGATGGGGTGGAGGGCGGCCCGGCCTCCCAGCGGCACTTCACCGAGTACTTCACCGACCCCGAGGTGGACAACCTGCGCATCGAGTCCATCAAGGCCGTCATCTACCCCCAGCTGCTGATGGAGGAGATCCCCAACACGCCGCAGGGCAAGAGGACCGTGCAGCAGGCAAGACAGGCCGTCTCGGACATACTCAACGGAAAGGACGACAGGCTCGTGGTCGTCGTGGGGCCGTGCTCCATCCACGATGCAAAGGCCGCCATTGAGTATGGGACAAGACTCAAGGTGTGCAATACGATACATACGCATCAAGAAAGGTGTGACGTAGTGTTCACGCGCCGGCTGCTCCGTGTGTGTGTCCGTGTGTGTGTGTGTGTGTGTGCAGGCCGAGGCGACCCGTCTGTCCAAGGATTTGTTGATTCTGATGCGTGTGTACTTCGAGAAGCCGCGTACGACTGTGGGGTGGAAGGGCCTCATCAACGACCCCCACCTCGACGAATCATACGACATCAACCACGTGACCAGCACCATGCTTCTCTTCACACACCTCCCCGCCGCATGAGCACTGACACACCTCTCTCTCGTGTGCTCTTTGGCTGGCAGGGTCTGAAGATCGGTCGTCGCATCCTGGCTGACATCAACAACATGGAGCTGCCGTGTGCGTGTGAGTTCCTGGACACCATGATCCCTCAGTACATCGCCGACCTTGTCGCTTGGGCGGCCATCGGCGCCCGCACCACCGAGAGCCAGCTGCACCGACAACTCGCATCGGGGCTGTCCATGCCCGTCGGCTTCAAGAACGCCACCTCAGGTGCGTTCTATCCCCACGTGACTGACAACCATTCGCTCTCTGATCCTTGTTTGTCTTGCTCTTCGTCAGGTGACATACAGGTGGCCATCGACGCGGTGCGATCGGCGCAGTTCCCCCACAGTTTCCTGTCGATCACCAAGCAGGGGCTGCCGGCCATCGTGCTGTCGATGGGCAATAAGGACACACACGTGGTGCTGCGAGGCGGTGCGACGGGCCCCAACTACGCCTCAGAGCACATCCAGGGCGCCGCTGACAAGCTGACCAAGAACAAGGTGGTGCCCAAGGTCATGGTCGACTGCTCCCACGGCAACAGCCAGAAGGACCACAACAGGCAACCCAAGGTCAGTCCTGCTCCCTGCCTGCCAGAGGGGGAGAAGGGAAGGCCCAACACACGGCGACATCTCGTCTCTGTTTGTTGCAGGTAGCCGAGGACATCTGCAGCCAGCTGTCCAAGGGCGAGATGGGCATCATGGGCGTGATGATCGAGTCCCACCTCTTCGAGGGCAAGCAGGACCTCCCCACCGGCGACAAGCTGTCCGACATCATCAACAACAAGAACGACTCCCCCACCACCCTGCACGGCAGCGGGCCCGGGCAGCTCGGCCCAGAGGGGCAGCGGTCGACGGTGCTGTCGAGCCTGCGGTACGGCGTGTCGGTGACTGATGCCTGCATCCACTGGATGGACACGGTCAAGGTGCTCGAGAACCTCGCTGCGGCCGTCAGACAGAGGAGGGAGGCAGTCGCCAAGAAGTGAGTGATAGAGAAGAGAGCGGTAGGTGTGGTAGTCTTCGTCTGCTTGTGCGTGTGTGTGTGTGTGTGTGATGTGGGGCCGTTTTGAAGAGTGAGGAAGGCTTTTTCACGGTCGGATGGCGCATGCATGCTCGTGTCGTGTCGGTGGGGGAGGTGCGGGTGCGTGCCATGCCATGTCTAGATGTGTGGTGATTTAAGTCCCTCTGCGAGCGGGGGACGGACGGTGCTGGTGCATTGGTCTGGTTGATTGGTTGGCGTTTTAAGGCCGGGATGGACATTTTTGGAGAAGAGAGCAGCCCCATCGATGAGCTTTCCCCTCCCTCTCTCGTCTGGCCAGCTGAATGTCGCGATGTTCTCCAGCCCCCGTCCTTCATCTTGATGGCCCGAGCCTGCTGCGTGTGTGCTCACATGCAGCCCACTGCCATGCGACGCACGTGTAGGAAGAACGGCACATCAGTATGGGGGCGGGGGAAGGGTGGAGAACAGCGGCCGGCATTCGAATGATGTGTGGCCATCTCTCGGTGCCTCTTGCACGTCTTGAGTTGTTTTCGTCTTGTGCGAAGAGGTGTGAAATGGCAGTTACGTGCATGATGTGTCATCGCAGTCGCAAGACACCGACAGCATGTGCGTGCGCTGGTGGATGGATGAACGGATGGTGTGCCGTTTGTGCAGATACTCAGTTTTCTACATACATTTCACCCCATCATATCAGTGACTTGAATGAATGTGAGTGCATTCATCAATCAAGAAGTCTGTCAACCATTGATCTCTCTTACACGTCGTCAGTCAGGCAGTCAGTCAGTCTTGTGTGGCTGTCCTTCCCTTGTCCCCTGTTGTCTGTCGGCCTTGCTCTCACTTGCGCTGTCCGAATGCAGAGAGCAGCTGGATCAGAATTATACGATGTTGACGATGTCGAGGTAAATCGCCTACAGGACCAACACGACACACTGATTGCCGTGTATGTCACTGCGCGTGTTGGGGGTGGGGCTCACCAGTGCGGCGAAGACGTAGTCGTCCACTGTGAACTGATACTTGTGTTGGCCGCCCAATATGGCCTGCGTGTCGATGACCAGGTAGGCCGAGAAGAACAGCACCAACAACGCTGAGATGACCATGTTGAACACGGACACCTGCACAATCCACACAAAGAGACACACACGCAGCGAGTCACATGTGTGTGTCCTCTGTGTCTTGTCTGAGTTGTCCGTACGCCAGGCAGGAATGGCATCAACAGGAGGCCGGCGATGAGGAACAACACAAAACACCAGCCCCGCCACGTAGACGAACGGCGCGTAACCTGCAAGACATTGCGTGTGTGTGGTTGAGTGTGGCTGTCACGTGTCGCCGTGTGTGTACCTGTGAAGTCGGCTTTGGCGAAGACCGCCCAGGCCGTCAGCGATCCGACGATCACCACACCCACACCCACGGTGAACAGCACGGTCGAGGGTGTCAGGAACACACACAGCGTTCCGATGAAGACGCCCTCCACGACGGTGAAGCCAAACAGCGTCTGCCAACCCGACACAGAGAGATGAAATGGATGGCCCTCTTTGTTGTGTGTCTCGCTGTCCGCGGCTCACGATTAGTCCGTAGGGGTGCGTTTTGATCCATTCAGGCTTCAGCGAAAAGGTTATGAGGAAGGCGAACACACTCAGGATGGTCACGAAGCCGATCAGGCCCGAGTTGTCGCGCACAAACGCTGCATGCACCGAGACACACACACAGACATACAGACGAGTCAGACACGACGGTGTCCCTCTCTCTCTCTCTCTCTCTGTGTGTGTGTCTTTGTGTGTGTCTCATCTGACTCTGGACGGCGTCGACGAGTACGAAGGGCAGCGCGACGAGGACGGTGAGGATGATCTGCGTGGCGAGTATCCCATAGACCTGATCACGGAGACACAAACAACAGGGACAAAGCAAGTCACGCTCAGTCAGCTGATGTGAGACATCTATCGACACGTGGGTAAGCTACCTTGAGGATGAAGTCTCTGCGAATGTCCACTTCGATGTCCTTGGTCACCAGCTGGCCGCGCTGCCCGATGAGGGGCGTCTGGCTCTCCACGTCACCGCTCACCATCTCTCTCGACTCACACCCGATTGCTTGCTTCGGGTCGCTTGCAATTGCTTGTGAGTGTGGGAGTGGGGAGTCTGATTGATTGCGATTGTGTGTACGTCTGCGTATTCAGTGGGCGATCGGTCGCTGCACACAGACAGACAGACAGACAGACAGAGACACACCTAACTGACTGTCACACACATAAACACACACGAAAAGTGTCCTACGGATCCCGCCACTGCGAGATCTAGCTAGAGGGCCTTACGCGCCGGTACCCCTCCCTCTCTCGGGACGGACCGACGGACACGATCACGCCACACGACATTCAAAAAATGACCCCATTGGTCGATCGGCCAGCATAATATGATTCACACCACACAGAGGAGAGTGACAGAGGGAAAAAGACAAGCCAGTCATCACGCACACACGAGACAAGCAGCTCCCCGACTGACGCAACCACCTAGCCACCGACCCAGCAGCTACGCATTTCTCTCGCACCACTGTCGTGCATTCTGGAACATTTTGATCCAGGGCGCCACGTGCCGGCCCCACAGCTCCCCCTCCCTGTGCTGTTTGGTCCACCCTTGCGGCGCGTACGGCCACTGGTAGGTGAGGATGCATCGCTCGGGGTGTGGCATGAGAGCCAGGTGGCGGCCGTCAGGGCTGCAGAGGCCGACGATGCCTTGCGGTGAGCCGTTGGGGTTGAAGGGGTAAGCCTCGGTGGGCTGGCGTAGTGAATGAATCAACGCAGTACACCAATCAACCTCGAACACACATTCTGCTGACAGACACTCCAGTCAGACAGCCACATGGACACCACTTGTGCGCATGCATGCCGAGCCGAATCTTCCTGCATTCATTCAAACTTCACTCCTTCTTCTTCTCCTTTTTCGCATCCGAATCTGCGCAAATCGGTTCTGTATCTGACAAACACAAGACAACAAGAGAAAACACATGTATACTGTGAGGGAGGGAGGGACTGTGGAGGAGTGAAGCCATTGCGGTCATTAATCTGTCTGGTCTTCATGAGTGGCCTACCGGTGCTTACCCTCTTGCACATCGCAGCGACAAGTTACCGAATCGATGATCATGCATGACGGACAGAGCATTTGCCTAGCGTGAGCAAACATAATGAAGACCCACATCACGGTGCATTCTTTCGTGAGTGCTGTTGCATCCTTCCGAGACTCCCGCAGCTGGTCCACTGGCGGCTGGTGGTGGACGCCGTCAGCGACACACCGTTGCAACAGCAGCATTTCAATATTTCAATGACCACAGCACACCAGCTGTCTGCATGAGTCCAGCCATATCACACACAGGCAGCCCATCGCATGTTGCAGGCAGCAGACACACAGTCAGCCAACTCTCCACACCTCTCCATAGCTACGTGCGGCTACAATCGCTTCCCATTGTTGTCTGTCTGCCTGCATGGGCCATCTATTTATCGATCCATCGGTCTGTCTGTCTGTCTGTCTGTGTGGCTGTGGGTAGGTCAGTTGTTGGCCCTGTCGCTGGGGCGGGGTGACGAGTGGGCGTCGCTGCCCTGGCCGCCCTCACGGCTGCGTCTGCGGTCCCGCAACAGGTCATGCACACGGCTCAGAAGCTCGCTCTGCAACACAAACAAACCACACACAGAGACACAGATGCACAGAAGGACAGTGTAGTGGGTGTCTCGTATACGCCGACCGTACCGTGGGCTCGTGTGGTTTGCTGCCTGTCTTGTTGGATGCAGAGGCGGGGTGGCGGCCGAGGGGCGTCACTCGCTCACTGAGGGGCGAGAACCCCACCCCCAGCTCCTCCCCCGTGACCGTCGCCCCATGGCCGCCCGATAGCGGGCCGTCGCGACGCAGCGCCGCCAACTTAGCAGAATCCACCTCGTTGATGCGACTGCGTACAGAACTCTCGACATGTCTCAAATGGCCACTTGTGTGTATGGACACATACCTGCCAGTGTACACGCGGCTTTCGGGTGTAGTATCGGACACGACGATGGCGTCCCCACCAGTATTAGACATACCACTGCATACACACACGCAGGACAGAACACACACAGAAATACAGATCACACACCCCACAGTGGCCCATACCCACCCCACCGGCCGACATACCTATCCTGTTTGTCCGCCAGTTTTCCCTCCTCGCTGTCCTCCTGCTCCTGTATGAGCTTGGCCAGCCTCATCTGGTGGGGTGTGCCCTCGAGCTCCTCCTCGTCCAGCCACGCCAGCGGATTGTGCGACCGACGACTACCAACACCAACACCAACACCAAAACCAAAACCAACACCGTCAGCAGCAGCAACACCCACTGTCGTGTCGACGGTCGATGTGGGGCAGAGCGGCGGGAGGCTGGTGTTGTTCTCTGTGGTCTGCTGGGGCGGGGGTGGGGGAGGGGGAGGGGGAGGGGAGGTCTTGAGTGTGGTCTGTGTGGCGATGGGGGCTGTGTCGGTATGGCTACTCTTGACGGACGGCTCTGGCCTGAACGAGTGAGGGAAACAGAGAGAGGAAATGGACAATGGATGTGTTTTATATGAACATTGTCTGTCGATGGGGGTGTCATGTGCTGACTTGGTTGAGGCGATGCTCATCCTCGGCCCCCTGTTCCCCTCTTTCTCTATGCCACCCTCCTTCTCCTTAGCTATGTCTACGCCCGCCGCCCCACTAGCCAGTGTCCCCTCCGCCCCCCGCTGCCCCTGCTGCTGCCCCTGCTGCTGCCCCTGCTGCTGCTGAATGGTGGTCTCTACGGCGGCCAGCAGGTCGTACACCGGCTTGAGCTTGCGCTCGAGCGTTTCCTCCACCACCCGCTGCAGCAGCGACTCCAGCTCACTCTCGGAGAAGTCTATCAACACCATCTCTCGTGCCGTCGACGCCACAGCCGACACACTGAACACACACACACACACACACAAGCCGTGAGCCATCAACTGTGTCCTTCTTTCTCTCTAGACGGATCTCCTCACCGTTTGCTATTGCCCTCGTCGGTCCCTCCTTGCATCCCTCCATCGGCCACCCGCCCCTCCCCGCTGCCCGCGATCTGCGCTACAGGCTTGAGAGGCCGCTGGATGGGCAGCTGGTTGAGCCCCTTGGGGGTCTTGGACGGCGGCTCGGGAAGACCAGGACGGTACATCTGCAAAGAAGAAGCAAGAAAACATCATTGCAAACATGGCAAAGATGTCGCGCCTTGAGCTCACCCGTCCGGGCGTCCGATTGTCATGATCTCGCTTGGCGTCCTTGCCCACCATGGCTCTTAGATTGCCCGCACTGCCACTCGTCCGCAGCCCCCCTACACCACCACCATTCTGGCGAAGAGGCGCGACTCCGCTCCTCAGCCGCGCTGGCCCTGCACTCGGATCTCGCCGCTGCGCACCTGTGTGGCTGCGATCCCTGCGTCATACACACATGGGAGGTAAGATCAGAGGTTGGAATGCGGCAGAGGTGGGAGATCTGTGTTCGGATGGGCGTTCTTACCCTTCCTTGCCCTGTTTCCACTGCTGCAGACGCTGGCGCATGTCCATCGTACCCGACACCGAAGAAAAATGGCTGGGCGGGCCTTCCATTATTCCGCGATTCTCCTCCGTTTACGTGGCGCGAGCTTCTTCCCGAGGAGGCCCTTTGGCCCTTCCTCCTTTCCCCTTCCTCCTTTCGTACATGTTGCCGAGCAAGCTGGCTCAGGTGTTGCTGGTGGTGGCCAACATCCTGATCCCCTGCCTCTTCCTGGACTACCTCCAGACGTCATCGGTCTTCGAGGACATCCAGGACAAAATCGCTGCTCAGCAGCGCCGCGCACCCACACAGGATGACTATAGGCCACCAGCCACCGAACGCGACCTGAGGAAGGCTCTGCAAGGCGGCAATGAACACGATGATCAGGGGGAAGGTGGATGCGCCGATGGTGGCGCTGCTGCTGGCCGGGCCACGGTGGTGGAGAATTCGTCATACGCCGACGACAATCGTCGCGCAGATCACCCATATAAGGTGCAAAACTCCATTGCGCCTTCTTCGTTGCAGTGTTGGTCTCGCGTCTGGCCGTCAGGTTCCTGGCCACTCGAGCGTCGCGCCCGGCAGCGCTGGGAGGGTTGAGTGCCACTTGAGGAAGGACGAGGTGGGCGGCGTGTGGCGGCAGCGCTGCTGGAGGGTCGTCATCATACTCATCCAGGCCGCTGTCTCTTTCTTCGGAGGTCAGCCAAGCCAGAAAGAAAGAAAGTCGGACGGCTGTCTGTCTGTGGCTTTCAATCGGATGTATGTGTTTTCCGTGCCATGTGTGTGGGTGGTCTGCTGCATTCCGAAGCCCTCCCCCTTGTTGCATGAGTGACCCTCCTCACCCCACCCCACAGGATGGATGGATGCTGATGCTGTGCTGCACGACTAGGGACGGCTAGGGACGGCTAGGGCAACTAGGATGGACACACTCACACCCACACCCCACCCCACCTCATCCACCTGCCCCCGATGCAATGTTCACTCCACCTACTTAGGATAGGTAGGATGGTGTGTGTATACTTATGGGCTGGCTGCCTTAGCTGGGCTGTGATTTGCTTTCTGGCTGGCTGGCTGACTGACTGACTGACCGGCTGGGTCTACTGGGTGGGTGTCTTCTCTCGTGTGGTACCTACCGATAAGGGGTGCATGGCATGGTATGGCATGGATGGGGTCCGACAGAGGGATAACACATGGGGATGGATGGATGGGTGGGACAACGAACGCGCATTAAATCAATCGTCTCCAAAGCTTCGAAAGCATCCCAGTCGTATGCATGGCTGAAAACACAGGAAGCTATTCCATCATCTCTCTCTCCTGTTGGTTTGTTCGTGAACACCCGCCGTCAGACAAAATGAGACGCATTTCTATCCGACAACGGGTGCAGTAGGGGCTCAAATCACTCAACAAACCACTGGAACAAAAACTGGTCACACAATCGCATCGCATTGACCGGCAGAAACACACACATGCACGGGGATCATCCATCCATCCCGCGACACGCGTGAGTGACCTTCACGCCACTTTCCTCCTCGTGCAACCCAACAGCAGCTAGTGCGGCGTCGGCCCGCCCTGCTGCCCCGGCGTGGGTGCGCGCCACGTCCGCCGCCAGTGGTGCACGGCCAACGAACACTCGCCATAATGACGCTCACCCTACACACCCCCACACACAACAAGGAGGACAGACAAGTCGGTATGCCTCGCCTCCTTCACGCAACTGTGTCCCTTCCGGGCTATGCTCACCGGCTGCATGTGTTGGTCTCGGTGCTGCGTGTTGGGTGTGGGGAAAAAGAACCGCGGCGGGAAGACCACGCACTTCTCGCTGTAGTCGATGGGGGCGGGCGATGGTGCGGAGGCCGCTGCGGCCGATGACGACTCCGAGCTGCTGGAGGGTCCGGATGCGGAGGGCAGGGCGGGGGGAGGGTTGAAGCGGTCACGGAAGTAGCGCATGATGCCCCGCGTGAAGAAGCCGGGACCTGCCACACATCAGTCAGTCGTTTGCAGGTGTTGACCTCTCTCACCAGCTGCAGTAGGGAGTACCTGTGGTTGCGATGAATGGTGCAAATGGTTCGTTGGGCTTCCTGCCCGCCCCCGCCCCGCCGCCCAGGTCGGCCCCCATGCTCATGGCCACCTGCTCAGCCGGGGTGGGCTGCCGGGTGTCCGCACCCCCCACACCAGCCAGGCCCATCATCTCACGCGGCACCACACCCAGACTGTGAAGCATCTCCAGCGAGAAGGCCCTGACAGACAAAGGACAACAAGACAAGCACACACAGACAGACAGAAGTGGGGATGTGGAGGGGGAAGGGTGTGGTGTGGTGTGGTGTTGCCCGCCTCCCTTTATGAGTGTCTGTCTACTCTACGAACGCACCGCACCCTTTTTGGTTGAGAATGTGGAATGTTTGGTGTTTGGGGTCGACGTCCTCCTTGCCCCACTCCACCCACGCCAGCCCGATGCGCTCCAGCAGGTACCACACCAGCGCACTACCTGAACGTTCGAACCACATGTCATTCGTGTGAGGCAGGCAGGCAGGCAGGCAGGCACGCGCAGGGCAGGGACACCACACCCAGACCAGACAGACCACGCATGGCATGGCATGGCATGCACACCTTCCGCCCCGCCATCCCTCTCCCGTCCGTGTGTGCCAAGGGCCGACCAGGTTTGGCGGCGATGAGGCCGTTGTTGATTTCGAATACGCCGACGCTCGCAGCGCCGCAGTAGAAGTCACACCTGCAGGCACTCAGCAAAACAACGCAGCGGACAGAAGGAGAGAGTAATGCCGCCGCGCACGGCAGGCCAGGCAGGTGGGCGTCGTATAGCGGCGTAGGTACAGTACGTGTGGTGGAGTCGGTCCATCGGCTGAAGGCACTCAAAATCCACATCCACATACAGCCCACCAAACAGCCGCAACAGCTGACAGATAGCAGACACACAGGCGACAGACACATAGTCGACGACGGCATCCCTCTCTCATGCCAGGCAGGCTTCTCTGATGCCCATCCACCTCCAGCCGCAGTATATCGGCCTTCTCTGCCGGGTTGGAGGCCGATGCTATCAACGCACGGCAGCGGGGCAGCAGCCTGCACACAACCATCACACGGGCAGGTAGGCAGGCAGGCAGGACAAACGTCAATGCATTGCAACGTTGTGTGGTGCTGTTGGCTTTGCGTTCCTTACGGGAGATTCTCCAGGTCGCCATCTTGCCACAGCCTGACCACACGCAGTCCAATGCAGGAAAACCAGAGTAGTGCGCAATCCAAACTGTATGCCCACTTGTATTCCCAGTCAGGGTGGTAGCGCTTCCACGACTCCATCCACGGGATACTGAACACTCACACACACACACACACACACACACAGAGAGAGAGAGAAAGAGAGAGCGTTGTGTTCCCTGTGACAAGCTATGTGCGGATGTGTGTCTGCCGTACCATTCCGGCGGTATCTGGTTGCCTCCGAGCCAGATCTGGTGGATGATCTTGGGGATGCGGGGAGCGTCGCTGTGCGACGAACACCTGAGCGCCATGCTCTCCTCCTGATCACAAGAGAACCACACTTGCGGCATTGCTGCATGTGGCATGCACTTCATGTCAGTGTTTGGTCTCACCTCCCAGATCTGCTGCACCATGAATGTCCACTCTTGGTCGTTTGGCGACCACACACCCCAGCGCGACGGACAGTACACCTCCGGCCCGTCCTCGCCTGACCAGAACGGCGCGTCGAGGGCTGGCGAGGCCATGCCGCTTCTCAGTCACTCAGATCTATGAGTGCCCGATGCTGTACAACACGTCAAAGGAGCCATGTGTCGGTCGCCTCGCCTCCCCGCCCCGCAAAGCTCGCAACTGCAGATTGACTGCAGACGATCGGGCCGCCCCGCCTGCCCACAGAATGACTCGGAGGCGACGATGTCGCCCTGGTACGCTTGATCATGCATGGCGAAAGTGTATGGTCTATCTGTTGCCATTTCACTTTGCCCCAATTGCTTTGCCCTCAGGCAGCGAGAACGATGAAGCCTCTTCCTCGGGTCACCCCGCTGGCAACAATGCCTCTGCGGCGGACAACAAAGCGATGGCTGGCGTCTTCAAGGCAAGACACGTGACCACAAGCACCCATGCGTCATGCATCTCTCTCTCTCCGATACTTCGTGCAGGCCATTCGGATGCAGGGCTGGCAAGGCATTCCAGTGGTAAGAGGGACAAAGAGAGGACCCAAGACGCAGCCGATAGGGTGTGTCTCTCGTCTGTCGCCTGTCGATGTGCAGCCTCGTGAGCTTCAAGTCGGTCTGTACGCCTTCATCAACCCCGTGTGGTGTCTCAAGCCGCCCCTGCCCTCGCCAGTCAGCGGCATTGTCCTACAGCACCACACGGGGCTCGTCATCGACTACAGCAACACATGCCAAAGGAACTTTTGGGAGCAGATGACCCCGCAGACGGCACACGAGCTCGGCAAGCAGATGATCAACCTGACTGCCGTCACACACCGCTTTCCGTGTTCATGGGCTTCGAAGGACGATGACGATGATTCATTGAGTGAGGATTCTGATGACGATGACGACGACGATTACATCGATGCACCATTGTGGTGTTTCGGAAGCGTCATCGCGCTCATCGAGGGCCACGCGCTGGGGCAAAAAATAGCGCGACAGAAGCAGGGCCTGCCACCACGATGAGCGAGGGGTCCCTCAAGTCGTTGACCTTCGAAACGGTGCGGATTCCAAACATTGGGCTCCCTGAGATCGAGCGGGCCAACACTGTGAATGCCGTTCCTCCTGCCGCCGTCCGTTCCCAATCGATCAACCTCCCGGCCCTCACGGATTTCGAGTGCGTCCACGACGGCCACTCTGTGGTGAATGGGCGGGGATGGGCCCTGCCAGCGCTCGAGAGCGTGATGGATGTGGCGACCGAGGACAACGACTGCATCAGACCAGTCATTGCTTCAACCAGATCCCTTCAGCAGTTACACGTGAGGGTTCCCGCTGCTCCACCGCAGCTTGCTGAGCTGCTTGAGGCCATCCCTCCGGCAAAGCCGGGAACTGAGGGGCCTCTGGCAAAGCTTGAGTATGTCGACAGCATCAAATTCTATGGACTTGAACCGACCGACATCAGAGACGGAATCCGGCAGCTGCAGGTACAGACTGAGACACAGAAAGCAGGGAAAATGGTGGCGTCAGTAATGCCGATCTCTCTTGCTTCCCACTGTCTGCAGAAGTGTTTGGTGGACCGTGGGTGCTCGAAGTCGCTGGTAGACCTGGTGCTCGTTGTGTCGGACAGCGACTGCCATTCCCTCTTGCTCAACGACTACGATACATTCAAAGCCGTGGCCACCTTCGTAGAGCGTATTTGCGGCCCCCTTCGTCGATGTCTCCACTTTCCGTCCACCGTCCTTGTTGGTAACATCTCTTCAGTCGACGGCTTCTCTTCAGCCGACGGCAGTGGAGACATCGAATTTCCGCTCAACCATCTCCTGGCTTATACCCAATTCCCCGAGGTCTCCGGCTTCGGTCCACAACTGCTCAGTGCCCTGTTGGAGTACTGTAACGTGCGAATGGGGCCCCGAGTTGAGGACCCCGAGTGTCCTCTCGTCGAAACCGGACGCTAAATTGCGACCATCATCTGCTGCATACCACTACGTGTGGACCGTCACACAAGACCAACTGGACAGATCGAACGATACCATCGACGACAGCATGGTGGACGACCTCAGGCTTATCTGCAGCTTCACAAGGTGCACGATCTCCATCAAGTGTGCCGAGGGATTCACTCCACCAGCCAACGCCATCCCGCCAGATCCTGCCGAACTCAAGGCCTTCAAGAGCGATGGCCTCCTGGCCGTGAAGAGCCTGACGCTTTCGAGTCGCATTGGGCTGGGGGTTGCCAAAGCAGTGCTGAGCAAAGGGCCGCGTCTCGACAGCATGCATCTGATGGACTTGACCGCGACAGACGTGTTGGTCCTGCTTGGGCAAATGAGCACGTCGGGGGTGCCGAGAGAGCTGACACTTGAGTCGTTGCGGCCAGGCGATGGACAGCATGCGAACATCAGGCTGCTGGCCATCAAAGAGAAGCTCCAGAAGGTCAAGGTCCTCATCGTCAAGGAAGAGGCCGCATCCCGGCTCGCAGCCGTCATGAGGCCTCACATGCCATCGCTGGAGACGTTTGTCATTGGCGGCAGCGAGACAGAGGTGCGCCAAGCGCTCATCGGTGGAGGCCACGGTGGGTTCAGCACGCTGACTTTCGGGCTCATGTCTGAGGATCGTCGGGAGTTCGTCAAGGCTGAGAACGAGAGGGAGGGCATCACACTGGGCGATCACAAGGACCAGATGCCCCACATCAACAGCCTAGTCATACACCTGGATGGTAAGACATAAACGAGTCCGCTCGTTTTATTTGACGGCTTGGGGTTTCTATGTCTCTATGTCTCACTCACTGCAGTGCCATATTCGGATGCTGTTGAGCCCGGCACCTTCCTGCTGTCGAGCATATGGTCGTTGCTCGAGATCCAATCCATCAATAGCCTGACAATCGTCCTGCCCGATAGCCCCGATGTCTCATCCCATCTGGATGCTCTCAATATGGCCACAGAACGACGCTTCGGCCCTGACCTGGTCTTTTGGACATGGAAAGAAGTGGAGAGCCGCCTCGTCTTGACGGCCAGCGACATCAAGCGGGTAGGTGGGATCATATCGGCGCAGAAGGCATCGGACACCATGTCATTTCCCCCTGTCTGCCATCAGATGCAGGGGGCAGCATTTGCCTACTCGCGAAGCACTACTGGACCTCCATTCCCATCGCTCACAGCAAGCCAATCGCAGCAGCCGCCGCTGGCCACCTTCCAGAACATGACCCGGATGCCGGATCGCTACCTCTCCTCACTTAGCCCTGATGTCTCTGCGGGGATGCTTGTTCGTGACTTTGCCGGGCGAATGCGTGCTGCTGCACCCATGAGTGGAATCGACCCCCCATACGCGCCTGAACGTCTCAAGGCGTCACTTCTGTCAGAGATGGAGAGACACGGAATGGTGATGGAGCCCATGATGCGGCTGCATGGCGATGGGCCGTGCATCCCCAGCCCCTCTGTGACCGTCTCCGTTAGTCAGCTGATGGCCATACTGCAGAAGACGGGCAAACACATCACAGGCGTCGAGCTGCTGTACAAGTATTACGATACTTACGTGATCCGGCCTTCCTTGATTTGCTGCTGAATTCCTTATTCTTGCGCGTGGCGTCCTTGCAGGGGCACCGTGCATGGATTTGCGTACACCGATATGCTCAATCGTGTTGGCGATGCCAGCTGTCTCGTCTTCCTAATCCGCAGCGACGCGTCAATCCACGGCTGCTTCATCGACACCAGCCTGCATCCAGCGCCTGAGCTGCCAGTGGGGGCACGCCCGCCTAGCCTCGTTGTCTGCGATGGGCACAGCAACCGCAATTCCTCTGATGGACTCATCTTCAAGACGACAGGGGGTGCACAGATAACGTTTCAGTCGTGTTTCCCGAGTGGACCATTCTTTCGCGACCTAGCGTTGAGACGAATGGCACTGGATCATTATGGTAAAATGACGGTGAGAGACTTGGACGCAAATGGGTGTATGGTATTGCTGGGGCTGTGGGCACCGGATTCAGCAGGGACACCGGGGGAAGGGCTGTGTGTCGTGCGAGTGATGTGGGAGCCGACGAATAAGCTCATTCGCGCCGATGAGGTAGAGGTGCTACGCCTGGTTGTGCAGACGGGCGACTGACTGGGGGGCCATGTGATGTGATGCAAGGTGATGTGAGTTGTGTGGTAGGGTGTGGTGTGGTGAGGTGAATCAATGAAGGGCTTGTTGGATTTCTCTCTGTGAGCATGCTTTCAACGATTGCACTTTTTGCCGTGTCTCATGTCCCCTCAAGTCGCTGATCGACAGACTCAGGGTTCTCATTTCAATCGATTAGAAAAATCCGATCCGCTGCCCGCTCGTGCATTCAGCCGCCACTCAGCCAATGTCTCATTCATGGATGTGCCCTTCGTAGACATACAAACACAACTCACAGCTACCTGTCTCCCCTTCTGGCCGGGCGACTAATACGCATCAGTCCATCCAGTATTCCGTGTTGAGTCGCCGACTGTCGATGATGTCCCACTCTAAGTTGAAGGGCCTCAGCACCCGCCGCAATGGCGGCATCGCGACGGGCAGACGGGCGTCAGTCATCCAATCGGCGAGTCCGATGGGCACCTCGTTGGTGAGCAGACTGACGCTGCCGCCTCCCACCGAGAGAATGCCGCCGGATGTCTCGTCCGGTCGATAGCCGCTGATGAGGACATAGCGATGCTCAGCCGCGTCCGCCTGCAGGTTTCCGTTGTCGACGAGGCTGTCCGCGACAATGCCGTCCTCATCAGGAATGTCGCTCGTGAGCAGAGACCGATACCTCGGGTCAGCATGCCCCAAGAGTTTGTACAGCACGGTTCTCTCCTTGGGTGCGGGTCGGATATGCCAACGCTCACAGAGGCAGTGGAACAGCAGCGATGAGAAGGACGGCAGCAGCCGGGATCCCTCCGCAAACGGCCCTAGCCGCACCACAGGATCGGCCGCCTTGTATCTATGCGCATACCGATGGCCGGGGGGCAGTTCAGTCGGCGGCACCACACGGAACTCATAACTGCCGAGTCGATAGGTTCCCTCATCGTCACCGTCCCGCAGCGCCAGTGTGTATCCGGAGGGGTAGGTCAGCAGAGGCCCAATAAGCCGATAGATGGCCATCATCAGGGGCTGGTCGGTGGGCAGGGTGGGCAGCTCCTCAGTCACCAGCTGAGCCGACACCTTCAGAGGCAGCCCGCTGTCAGGGGTCAGCCGATAGCATGCCGCTGCACGGATGAAATGTCTCATCATCCGCCACTCGGTAGCACCCTGCTCCAGCAGATAACAGCACTGGAGCAGGGCTTGGAAAAACTGCAGGCCACCAATCCCGGCTCCTGTTGCTGCGCGTTCGATATCGATGATCCCCGTGAGCTTGTGGCCCTCAAGGAGAGCGTCAAGGCGATGCAGCATCTCCCTGGCGGAGACGATTGACATGCCGAAGCTGCGAGAGGTGGTCCGGATGGCCGCCAGATCCCTCACAGCAAAGCAGGGCATCATCAGCTCCCGCCAGACGTCGACAGGCACAGAATACACGTCTCGGCAGCTGAAGGTAGACGAGGTGTTGCGCAGGGCCACCACGTCGGCCAGAGGAAGGGACGACACCACCCCCTGACGCCACACCTCAGACGGAACCATGTGGGCACTGCTCTCGCCCCAGGTAGCGTGTCTCTGCAAATATACACACACCCATATCAACACAGACACGAAGTGCGGATAACCCCAAGTACGGACGAGTCAATCAATGCTCGTCCACCTGCGTATTGTTAGTCCTGCGCCTGGTCCACTTGAAGATGCTCCTGCGCTTGCTGCGCAGCTGCTGCTGGCTCATCAGCGGCCGCGGACTTGCAGGGCCAATCAGACAACGCGGTGGCGGCGGGACAACGTCTCTGGACCTCCACTTGCCGAACACAGGACGATCGTCGGCTGGCGCCGGCGTGACGGTCACCGGACCTGTCCGAGACGCACACATGACATGGTGGAAAGAGACAAGGCGATTCTGGAGTGGAAAAGACCGACCAGATGACAGAGATGCAGCTGCGGCAGGATGATGTCTCGTGACGGCTGCTTGTGACACCTGTACAGCCACTCGCACATGATGATGCGATCTGAGTCATAGACACACACAAACGACACAACAGCATTCCGAGGCATTGCCAGTCAGATGTGGGCTCCGTTTTCCTGCTGACCCAGCGAAAACAGCAGGCGAAATGGGAGGCCTCAGGGGAGGGGCGCCGACAAGAGGGGGTCTCACCCGCATGGCAGACGCGGGAGGGGCGACGGTGGGGTATGGCGGGACGAAGAATGAGCTCGGGGGGACGAGAGGGGGCCTTATGGCATTGGGGCGCCCGGCAAAGGGAGGAGCGGGCGTGGGATGCGGCGGCACGCAAGAGGGGCCTTGTGTGACGAGAGGAGGACAGACGATAGGACGCATCATGTGAACTGCCGGGGGAGGTGGGGCAAGTTGAGGCGAGGCGATGGGGAAACGGATGAATTGTGGAGAACCAGATGTGGGGGGAGGCGGACGAGCAGGCGCCGTGCCCATCCAGTGGCCTCTGTAGGGGTAGAAGGGCAGCATCCTCACTCAATCGCAACGCAGATAGACACCGTCTCACTCAACAGAGTCTCAACAGCAAGGGCCAACAGATGGCGAGAGAAGGGGCGGCCTGGGAAGGGTCAAATATCGACGGCCGGGGGGGCCGACGAAAATTGCGAGCTCAGAACTTCAAGAGGCGAGCTAAGCCGGGGAAGGGACCTTGCAACGGACAAGCGCTGAGCCGCAGGGGAAGGGGCCAGGGCGGATGGATGAGTGAGTGGGTAAAGGAGATTTCTTGCCGCCAAGCTCTTAGTTAGCTGTACACACGGGTTGAATGAACAACACGATGAACGAACGCATCGAGATGGACACCACCCCCCATACACACACACGCAAATGGTCTCACACATGAACACACACGAAGACACATGGATGGATGGATGGATGGATGGATGGATGGGTGGGTGGGTGGATGCATCCAGCCAGGCAGCGAATCTCCAGCAAGAGAGGCCTTCTGCTGGTAGGGGGCCCACGACACGTACTCGTCGGTCATGGGCGTGATGGGGGCACCAACGGCCGGCCACTCAACCAATAGCTACTTTCTGTGATCTGAAGCACACAGACAACCAAACACAGCCGTGAGCAGCAGCAGAGGAGAGAGGCCGGTGGTCTGCGAGTCGCTTGGCGTACCTAGCCTTTCAGATGAGCGGATCGCTGCTGCTGTGCTCCTCATCCATCTCATCGACACTCCTGTGAGAGAGACAGACAGACAGACAGCCATGTGTGTACTCATGCAGAGTGCCCCCATCCACCCCTCCCCCCTCAACTCACTGGTCGTCCTCAGTGTGCTGCGGCTCGTCATCGTCGTCGATCATATCGCCGTCCTCCTCTCCCAGGTCGCCGTCCATGCCGTCCTCGGCCATGAAACCCTTTACACATACACAGACCACACAAATCATGCGTGTGCACATGTGCCTCCTTCCACCTCATCTAGATCGTCGCCGTCCCCGGCGTCCTCCAGGCCGTCCTCATCCATGCCGTCCTGCACACACACAACAGTGGATCATCACATGCATGTGACTGTGTGCCCCTCCCTGCTGACCTCATCGATGTCGTCATCCTCATCTGAGTCGTCCGAGCTATCATCATCATCCGATGACTCCTCACTCCACAGCGCACCGGGCGGCCTCCTCTCACCCATGGCCTCCCACCTATCTATCGTCTGCACCACACACTGCCCTCCCCCCGCCCCGCCCACCACCACACGGCCATCGAAGGCACACTCGAATGGCTTGCCATTGCCGAATCCACTGTCGATGTCAGGCAGCTGGTAGTGGAGCGCCTCCTCACACCGAATCAGGTGGATCACGTCACGGAGGCCATACACGATGCCCTCGCCTACCTGCCCGCCCTCTCCCTCTCCCCCTCCCTGGCTATCTGATGTGTCCGTGTGTGTGGTGTGTGGCGTGACGAAGGCAGTGTGCCGAAACAAACGGCGCCGCTCACAGGGGCTGGCCACATTGCAGACACGTGAGACGAAGAAAGACAGTGCCGCGTTGAGCCGCCGCCCGAGTGGCGTGCGATCAGAGAAGGGCAGCGGTAGAGGCTCTACGTACGAGGCAATCTGACTGCACAACACACCCACACCGAACACAGAGTGGGAAGCCGACAGGGCAGACAGAGTGCGCAGAGGGGCGAGGGACGTGTTGATGAAGCCCATGGCGTGTGTGGGGACAGAGCGATTGAGATAGTCGTGATACACCGACAAAATGCGCTGCTTATCTCTGGCTGTCGTGGGAAGGTGGGTGAGTGCTCTGTCTACCGATGCCCCCAATTGGATCAGGTGCTGCGCAGCAGTGTCGTGACCTCCCCCCACAAAGCGGACAAGGGGCTGCCGCCACCCCCTGTCTACGTGAGCTCCTGCCTCACGCACCAGCAATGATATCACATCCACATCCCAGTGAGCACGAGAGAGTGCGTCATCATCAGCCCTCACTCCCTGCCTCACCAACCAATACACCACAGCTCTGTTCTGACGGTCGACGGCGTGATTCAACGCCTCCTTGGCGATGAAGCCCTCCAGCACCTTCCGCCCCATCCCCTCTACTAGTTTCTCGAGAATGGCGATGTGGGGGTCCGCGTGGCTGTCATACGCCCCATCTCTCTTCTGCTGCTCCTGCTGCTGCTGCTGCTGGTCCTCCTCCTGTCGGAATTGGCACCTACATGCCTTGCTGAGAGCGAAGTCTCCGCCGAGGCTGGGTGGTGTGGGTGCCGCTGCTGCGGCAGTGGTCAGCCGAGTGACGACCTCAAGGCACCCCGTGGCCGAGACCTCTTCCATGGCGGAACTGGCGAAGAGCGACTGCAACGCACCAGCACCACCAAAGTAGCACCTGGCGCCGTGCCTCAGGAGGGTCTCGATCATGGGCAGGAGGGCCAACAGCAGACGGCGGTCGGCTCGACGCAGGCGGGCTAGCAGGGAGTCCAGTGGTCTCCTGTTGTTGCCGGCCTCAACAACATCAACGAAGTTCACATCCGCTCCAGCGTCCTTGATGAGGCACTCCAGCATCGCGGCACCATCCTCTCCGATACACTTCTCGGCAGCCAGATGCAGCAGAGAATCCAAACGGTCGAGGGAAGTGTCGTAGTACCGCCCGTTGGGGTCGGCCTTCTCTTGCGTCAGGAGCTGGGCCGCTGCGTCAGGTGAGAGGGAGCCATCGTCAATGCCGAAGGCCAACTCTTTGGAGGCCGAGAGGGCAAAGGCTGGCGCTCCACCGCGTGAGAGGGTCACGGGGAACGGCTCGCCGGGCTGCTGCTGGTGCGACATCGTCAGATCTTACGGCGGGATGGGTCACGTGGAAGCGAGGCTGCTCAGACACACATACACCAGGCAAGAGAAGCGATGACGAAGCTCGGGATCTGCCTGGGCTGCCTTCTCACTTGTCTGCCACCATGACGCTCCTTTCCTTCCCATCGCATACGAATGCTAACTATCGTCATGTGTAACTATCGTCATGTGCGCACCATCCAGCGGGGGAGTTCATCTCCTGCCGCTCGACCACTCCCCTTCCCATTGCGAGCTCAAAAATGCCCAACGAGATTACAACCAACCTTGCCAACCAACAGCTATAATGATCCCATCAGCCGTGCATCTTTGCTTTCTGGTCTTGATCTTCGTACCATCCCTCTCGCACGCCTTCACAGCGCCGGCCGGCATCTGCAGACATGGGAGGAGCTGCATCAGCCGGCAGCAGAGGCCTCACCGTCTCGCCGCAGTCGCAGATGCGTCAGCTGAGAAGGTCGGAAGCATGCAGATCTCATGACAATGAGGCCTGTGACTGCACCAATCTGTGTGTATCTATTGTCTGCTGCAGCCTCCATGGGCTGGCAAGAGCATGCTGTCAGACGTCGTCAACGCGGTCATCAACAACAAAGTGCTTGGCGGCATTGCAAAGCTCGGCGCAAGACGGGTCGGTCAGCAGCTCGATACGATGACTGCCACTGCCAGTCAACTTGTATGTTTGTCATCGTGCCGCTGTCTGTCTGTCTGCAGGCCATGATATCGACAGCCGAGGACAACGGCATAGCGTGGTCCAAGGAGGTGGAGAGAATGGCGCAGCCACAGGTGCGGGCAGAGCTGGAGAGTGCCATGAGGGCCGTCGATGGGAACATCGCCTACCCCGACTACTACAGAGAGTCGTTCCACGGCTACGACAGCCCTGGCAACCTCAACTGGCTGGTTTGTCAGCGGAAGGAATGGCCACGCCCGTAGCTAGATGCATATGCACATCGCGATCCCCTGTGTGGTGTGGTGTGGTGTGTGTGTGTCTTGGCACGGTTGGCAGGCTGCTTCTGAGGCAGAGAGTGCGGCGTACGTCATGTGAGTGATCGTCAGGCCATTTGTTCTTCATTTATGTGTGTCATCCGGTGCGTCTGTCTTTATTCTTGGGTGTGCGCCTCCTAGGAGCATGAGGATATGGCCGAAGGAGGGCCTCACACCGCCAGCAGCGCAGCAGCGGGTGCGGGCCGAAGTCACCGACGCCGTCCGAGACTTCGCGGAGCGACACCGACAACAGGTAAGCATCGACCACACCTGTCCGCTCCGCGGCTGTGCCAGGCCATGTCACACCCTTGTGCTGTCTGTCTGTTGTTCAGCTGGGGGGTGTCTACAACACACTGACCAACCAGGTGATGACCCCCACACAGCGCGGAAAGAGAATGATCATGCATTTGTGTTCGTGTCCTGCTGTGCGGTCTGTCAGGGTACCAATGGTCGCATCCTGGACGTTGGCTGCTCCGTCGGGCTCTCCACGCGCTATCTCCGCAACGCATTCCCACGTGCCGACCTTGCTGGCGTCGATCTCTCGCCGCACTTTCTGGCGGTCGCGCAGATGCGCGAGAAGGAGGCCAAGACGGCGAAACTTGAAGGGCCGGTGGGTGCGGACGAGGGCAGCTGGCTGGCCGCCGACGCCCCCCCCATCCAGTGGGTGCACGCCAAGGCAGAGGACCTGCCGGATGCGGCCGACTCTGTCGATTTGATGGTTGTGTGGTTCCTTTGCCACGAGATGCCCCAGCACGCCATCCAGGCGACGCTGAAGGAGGCGTACAGGGTGCTGAAGCCTGGCGGGGTGCTGGTGGTGCACGATACTGACCCCAGGAGCCAGACACTGAGGGTCGGTGTGATGGATGGACGCAGGCACCCAACCCAAATTGTGACTGGATGGATGGATGGATGTGGCTGTGGTGTGTTGGTTGCTGCAGAATCTGCCTCCCCTGCTATTCACGCTGATGAAGAGCACCGAGCCATGGAGCGATCAGGTGAGTGAGGAGGAGCGGTGGGAGGGAGGGGAAAATGCCATGCCCACTTGGTAGCAGGCAGGGGTCCGTGTGTTGTGTTGTGTTGTGTTGTGTGTTCCTGTCTGTCAGTACTATGAGTTCGACATGGAGGGCGCGATGCGGTCACTGGGTTTCCACGGTGTCGAGTACCAGGCGGCCAACCACAGGCATCGAAATGTGCTGGCCTACAAGCCAACAGGCTAGGCCGGGCCGGTGGTGATGCGATGCCTGTACAGCTGTGGGTGGTCCCATGGAGTTTTTCTCTATCTGTGGCTATCTATCTGTGTCTGCGAACGAAGTATGTGTCATGTCTGTGGGGGCAGAGAGGTGGATGGATGGATGGATGGATGGACGACACGAGAGACATTCTGTCGATACCGATTTGTGTATGCGAGTGGGGGGCTGGGCTGGATAAGGGAGCAGTGTGGGGCCTCCGCCGACCGGACCGACAAGGGATTTCATCAGCATCAATCAGCATTTGTGAAGGCTACGTGTCTGTCGAGATAATCCATACATCATGATGTAATTAATGGTCCACACCGATGCAGTCATGCACCGCACCCATCAATTAAGCACCGACTGAACAAGGGGGAGCAAACGCACACAACAGAAGAACGAGAGCGTATGAATGGTACACACAGCGCCGCTTCATTATCCCTCTCTCTGCACAAGGCGCACCCACCCGTCGCCACACCCAGCAAACACCAACCAACATGAAGGCACCACAGCCATGCAGCTACCCCCGCCCACACATGTATGCCATCCTACTCCCTCCCTCCCTCCCCGCCCGCCCGCCCGCCCCGCCCCGCCCTCTAAGATGCCGCTTGTCTATCGCCTTCACTGCAGGCTGGGGCTCTCATTGGCCGCGCGCAAGGCCGTCTTGCTGGCCATGTGGGCGGGGCGCACGCCGCTGCTGCTCTGCACTGCAGATGCACCCTCGGCTCCGATGCGCATTGCCTGCAAAGCAAAGGATGCGATACGTCCGTCCGTCGTGTCCTTTGGTGATGATCCGCACCGAGATCCGCAGCCCCAAAGGCTCTCCATCAGCCTCAACCTCAATCCGCACCAGGATACCCGTACTAGTCACCGACTCCGTGGGCGATGCCATCATACTCCGTGCAGCTGCCCACACATGGCCTGCTGCACAAAGACCGACGCGGAGAGGGATGGCGGGCGGGATGCTCTGCGAGATCTTCGCCTACCTGGTGACACTGGGGTGCTCATTGCCATTGTCCTCTATGTTTACAATGAGAGCGATCGCGCTGGCGGGCGCAGCATGAACGTGGCTCATCTCCGTTGCCGAGATGCAGACACTAGCCACGACATCCTGCAGGTACATGAAACAAGTCCTCTCGGGGCATCATTCAACTTCTCTGCTCTGATCTGGCAGATCTGCGTCCATCCCAGGAGGAAGCTCATCGCAGCCCTCACTTCGTCAGAGGTGTATCTCAACGCCCTGCCATCGGCCGCCGCGTCGGAAGAAGCGTCGCACAACGAGGGCTTCTGTCGGTTAGATCTGGGCAGCAGGCTTGACGGGAAGGCGCTGTCATGCTGCTGCTGGAGCGCATGTGGCGACTTCTTCTTCGCTGCCACGCCACAGGGTCCGCAGAGCTTGATGTGCTGTGCTTGATGTGTGTGACTTTGTATGTGTGTGTGGGCTTGGTTTCTTTATCACATCAGGCACTGTGATGGTTTTGCTCCTCGTAGCTGCTTCAGAGAACTCGTCTGCAGAGAACGGGCCATGTGGGAGGCTGGAGTTCTCGTGGAAGGTCCACCTGCCACACATGGTATGGTGGGTACTCTACGCCGCACCCACCCACCCCCGATGGATGGCCATCGATACACACAGGCAGGCAATCAGTGTCGTGCGTGTGTGTGTCTGTGTGTGTATGTGTGGCGGCACTCAGCTGAAGCTTCTCGGTTTGCCCCGTGCGTCGGAGTTACTGTCGGACGACTTCCGGGTGGCCACCATGGCGTGCTGCTTCAGGACCAGCCTCGACGGCAGTTTTCTGGACAACAACAGGTAGGAAGGTGTTGGTTGTCCTGGAGCCGTTTGTGAGTCCATCTAGATATCTGCTGATGTGCTGGTCTGGTCTCTGTTTTGGTCTCTGCGCAGTCCTGCAGCAGCTTCCTACCAGACACTGCTGGTGGTCCTAGGGGCTGGGGAGCTGTTGCTGTGCGGCAACGTGGACCTTCAGGAGCTCAAGACACAGCGGGCGGACGAGAGGGAGAGGGAACAGGTCAAACAGAGGATTGCCAGAAAGGTCAGCGAGCGAATGGTCAGTCAGGTCAGGGCCTGGAAGATTCGTCGGGACAACAGCGGCGTCGGTTTTTATTTTTCTGTTCAGATGACGTTGTCGTCGGTGTCGTGTTGTGGTGATGTGACGGGGATCGCTATACTACCGGGTACACCGCACATGGCCACTGAACTGAACGGACCCTCGGATGGCTGCCAACCAATCAGCCAACCAACCAACCACTGTTCCGTTCCGTTCCGTTCAGGCAGCTCCCTGACACAGGGCTACGTCTGTGTCTGGAGCAACACCACACTCCAACTTTTACACGTATGCTTCTATCTACAGGCAGCACACTCAGACACCACGCCACCCACACCCTGACTGACGCGCTGCACCTACCGACCTTTCTTGCCCACCTGTTGCCGTCACGTCACACACAGGCTGGGTGTGACGGTCCCTACATGCTGTGGGAGCAACAGTGCTGGCCGGCCGGCAACGGATCTGTCGGTGGCTACACCCATGTGGCCTTCGTCGAGGAGGGCGGGGAGGAGGACAGAGCGCCGGGTGCGAGGAGCGACACGGAGAGCGTCACGTCAGCGGGGGAGTCGTCCACCGGCACAGCCACGGCCGCCATGCAGACACAGACCACCGCCACGGCAAAACAGCCGACGTCCAAGCGTCGATTCCTCTATACCGTGCAAAGTAGGCTAGGCTACACGCATCATGCTATGCTACGTCTTTCTGATTGTCCGGTCGTTCTTCAGGTGAGATTGGCGAGGATGGCCGTCCGGTTGTGGTTGTGATGGTGCACGACTTCGCGGCCTTCCTGGCGCTGCCCCTGCCGCAAAAGATACGCAAGATCGAGCTCAAGGGTGCTGAAGCATTCCAGAGTAAGCAGGAGAGGGAAATCCCTACAAAATGTGTGGGTGAAGTCATCGCCCCTTCCCACCGTTGTGATCCAGGTGTCGCGTTGCTCAAGCTGCCTTTCCGCCAGGGTGGTCTTCCCTCCCCCACAGCTGGGCCGTCAGCCGTCCCCCAGCCCCCCTCATGGTCGTGGCGCACCTGTGCTGCCGTCCGGCTGCCACACGAGGTCCAGATCTGGGGCCTGCAGCACCAGACACCCACCCAGCTCCTCTCCATCGACATGCCGCCAGCAGCCAAGCCACCAGTGTGCCCCATGGCGCCACTGTGGCGGTCCCTGCCGTATCCCACGTGTGTGTTGGAGGGGGACGACGAGTGCGAGAGAGGGGGGGGCGGCAGTGTGGGGCTGCTGGTGGCGGGGGCGCCGGGCCACATCGTCATGGCGAGCCCCAAGGAGCTGCCGAATGAGGTGAGTGAGGCCGGATGAAGAGAGAGAGAGAGGGGAGGCGGTGGGTGGAGTTGCATGGCGTTGCATGTCATGTGCATCCATAGCTTGGCCACACAGTTTGTTGTGTTGGTGTCAGGACATGGGCGAGGAGTCGGCCATGCTCCAGGCGCTCAAAGCCGCTGGCTCAAACGAGGCGATGCTCAGACTCAAGGTCAGCACAGCCTAGTACAGCTAGAGGCAACCCGCACCCACTACGAGCGCTGTCCTTCCCTCCCTTGCTTCAGGTAGAGTTGATGCTGAAGCAGCTCTGCGAGGGTGCCAAGGACACACAAGTCGACGACATCATGCCCCTCTTGGAGGAGCTGGCGCCCTCCAAACCATCCTTCGTGGCCAAGCAGGCTTGCGAGGCGTCGTGCAAGTGAGTCAGTCGGCCAGCATCCCGACGCCGCACAGACAGACGTGCACAGGTCTTGGTGCTCCCGTGTGTGTGTAGGGATGCAGTGCAGACGAAGGACCTGCTGAAGCGCACAGCCGAGGTGCTGCGTCGCTGCACCACGGCCAGGGGCGGCGACACATCAACGAAGCCGCTCATGACGATCCAGGAGACCATTCACAGGCTCGCGACATTCGAGCTGCTCCAAACAATGCCCACACAGGACACCACAGGTGAATGACTGGCTGACAGACAGTGCACACACACACACGAAGGCACAGAGGCGATCCGGTGTATCCTGGTGTCTACACGCACAGGCGACTTCAGGCATCGTTGGGGTGCCTTTCGCAAATCGTCCCTCCCGCGTCTGTGTGTGGAGCTGGCGCAGGGCGGCCGGGTGCAGGAGCTGGTGGCTGTTGTCGGCAGACACGCCACCAAATTCGGCAGTGACGATGACGAGCGGTCATCAGAGGTCAGCAACGACGGTCACTGAAGGGATTGGCACCGTGGCTGTGGTTTAGTCCTTTCTGTCCGACCGTCTGCCTGGGTGTGCGTGTGCAGCTGTTGAGCATATTGGAGGAGTTGCCTGCCGACCTGTCGGGTCGGGACGAGGCCCTGCTCCCCGGCTGGCTGCGGGCACACGTACTGCCTTTCATCAGACACAGGTGCCTTGTCTGACGACGACAGGCAAAAGCTGGAATGGATGGAGTCGACAGATGCCCCTCCTCTCTTGCCGTGATGTGCTGTGTTGTGTTGCAGGGATCGTTTCCTGAGCTGGCTGATGGATCGCGCCAAGCTTCTGGAGGAGCAGTGCAGCAGCCCCACCGCCTCGCTGCTCCTGCTGTCATGTCTATTCTCTCACAGACAACAGGTGGGCCACCGAGAAAAGACAACAATCCGTTCATCCATCCATCCATCCGTCCATGTGTGTGCATCGGTCAGTCGCCGGTCGTTGGCAGCGATACTCGGACAGCAGCTGATGACGCCGATGGCGGCCCGGTGCTGCCGTGGAGCCGCCCACTTCAACACCATCGTGAGCACCGGTGGTTCCCCTTACAGGCTGTGAAGGACGGGGTGTTTTGGAACGGTTGCGGTCCGTCGGGAGGCGACGTGTCCATCATCCCCTCCGTCATGGCGGCCGACACACGCAGTGGGGGTGGGGATGATGGCGAGAGGGGGAGAGACCACTTCCACGAGATCAGCATCCTCTACTGCCGACTCGTTGAAAGCGCACAGCTCCGGTACACACCAACCGCAGCCACCCTTTCATCCTCTCTCTCTCATTTCTCTCCTTTGTGTGTCTGTTCATGTGGTTCAGGAGTCAGTTTCAGCTGCCCGTCCGGCTGAGCGACCTGGAGGGCGGCTCCTGGGAGCGTGTGGCCTTCTGGCTGCTCAATCGTGCCCTGTCGCCCTCGCTGATAGCCGAGGAGGTGCGGCAGCACGTGGCGCCCTTCTGCGTGGCGCACCGTCTGTCGTGCGACGGTGTGGTGCAAGACTACGTCATGCGGATGGTCGAGGACCTCACACTCACCACCACCGCATCGGCCGACATCGACTGGGAGGTGCAGAACAGGTGAGGGAGGGGTGGGTGTGGTGGGTGGGGGAGGGAGGGAGGGAGGGAGAGGGTGATGGGATCGTGTGTGTATGTGTAGGGCTGTGGCGTTGATGCGTTGCATTGGCGACGAGGACTTGCGTGCCGAGTGCCTGCTGCAGCTGCTCACACACTGCAAGTAGACAGACAGACAGACAGACATCCATCCGCACCACACACAAAGGAATCACGTCGAGCTAAGCTCATTGCCCGGCTCACTGGCTGTCTTCAGGCAGGTGGGTCTGTCCCAGGACGCCGAGGTGCTGCTCGAGGAGAGCATGGCCTGGAACACCAAGAAGGTAAGGTGCCAATCGTGACACACACAACAACACTGCTCACACCTCACACACACATGGATGTCTGTGTTGTGTTGGTGTCTTGTGTGGCTGTGTTGGTTCTTCGTCTCTGCAGGTGTGTGGGCTGAAGGAGCAGATGGACTTGCGGGCGGCGGCGCTGATCCTCAAGAAGTACCACGTCGACAAGACCATCATCGCATCAGAGCTGCACGGGCAGTACTTCGTGTAAGTAGGGCGAGGCGACAAAGACAACAGAACACCAGCTCTCAGCTCAGGGTGCCATAAGTGATGGCCATCCATGTACTGTGTCGCATGGCCATCACGGCTGCAGGAATGTGGTCAAGCACGTAGTCTGGCTGACCGACATGGGCCAGCAGTCGTTTCAAGACGCCATCAAGTAACTAACACCATGGCATGCACCGAATGAATGCACCACACAATCAATCCACTTCTCTGTTGCTTCCAGGCTGGTGCGCACCTTCCCCCACTACTGCGTGACGTTGCGCGACCTCTGCCGAGAGCGCCTGTGGGCCATTGTGCACCGCTTCCGACCGGACAGTCCCACCATCAACAGCAGCGGAGAGGAGCACCCCCACCACTGGAGAGAGGAGCTGACCCTCAGTCTGTGTGAGATCTTGGACTGCTCCGACACTGCGGAGGACACGTAAGGAACCAACAACAACAACACACACACAGTGTTCACCGTAATCTCTATGTGTCTGTGTGTGTCAGTGTTGCGGTGTTGCAGGACTTCGTGTCCAGTGTGTGGGTGCACCTCGACGACATCGCCACCAGCATACACGCCGCAGACCCCACAGCCATGGCCCCACTGCACGGAGCACCGCAGCTCCACTGCCTCGTCAGCCGCACCAGCAACGTACAATGAAATTTCATCCAGACAGACATGAGCCCATTTCTCGTGCCATCCATCCCTTTGTTTGCTCATCAGGCGGCCCCCCCTTCCTCCAGCACCAACGAGGCCCCCCCGTCAGCCTCACCCACAGCCGACCTCGAGCGACTGGCACGTGTCGTGGCCGTCGCTGCCACAGAGCTGCTGCAGGCGCACCTGGAAACATCCGATAACACCATGCTCCAAGACACCACCACCACCACCGATGGGTCGTCACCCAAGATCCAGCACCCTCTCGACCACCACCAGCAGCACCAGCAGCAGCAGCAGCAGCCAAGTGGATCGCCGAGTGCCCCGATAGCGTTGCGGTGGAGCCACTGGCAGACCCTGGAGACACTCAGCCGGGTGCGCAAGCTTCAGGAGCAGTTCGGGCTGTATGTGGGGCCCAGCTGGATCGACAGCAAGCAGGATGAGAGCGCCGAGGACGAGTGGGCGGCCGACGGGGCCGGTGAGGCAGTGGTGGACGACGAGGAGGCGGCAACCGGTGGTGGTGTTTTCATCACCGGCGAGCAGCTGTTCGAAACGCTCTGCAGAAAGGAGGACCTGCTCACACAAACGGTACTTCCGAGAAAAGAAAAGAACAAGGTCATGGTGAGTGTGTGAGCGCGTACGTGCATTGGTGTGCCATCCATCCACCGTCAGGGCGCCATGCGCGATGCTCTCGGAGTGGCATGGCCCTCTCCCGACTCACCTACAGCCGAGGAGTCTACTTCAGCCTCGCTGCTGTCCTTCACCCACTGTCTGCGGCTGGGCAGCCTGCTGGGTGTGAGCGAGGCGTCCATACGGCAGCAGCGTGTCCGGACGGCCGTGGCCGAGGGCTCCACCAGCAGCTGCCTCCGCCTGCTGTCAGAGCTCAACAAGAGCCCCTCACCCGACACTGCTGTCGCACTGGTCAGTGAGCAATACTAAGGACACACACACACACAGAGAGAGAGAGAGAGAGAGAGAGAGGGGTGGCCATGACGTTCCAGCGATTGTCAATAACCAGGTGGATCTGGTGAGAAAGATAGTGGCCGATTTCCACCAGCAGTGTCGCGAGGAGCGGGCGCGGCCCGCGAGTGTGCTGCAGGGGCTCGCGCAGCTGGTGGAGGTGCTGACGGCGTGTGTGCCGCTGCTGCCTTCGTCGCGGGTGCAGGGGACCGTGGCATACCTCAACGACCTGCTCTGGAGCTTCGACTACCTCCTGCACACAGACATTCTCGACACCGCAGGTCCGTCACACACACACACACAATGGTCGCACCCGTCACTCTCCATCTGTGTGTCTGTCTGTCTGCTGTGTGTTGACAGGTGTGTCACTGGAGGGTCCGTTCTTCCTCACAGGCCTCGACAACGAGTGTGCCACCGCTACCATCACAACCAGCGGCCAGTGGGGCGAGCACGAGGACCTATCGGACGCCACGGCCCTCAGCACCAAATCGCCCAACGAGATGCTCCGCCGAGTGAGGAGCCGGCTGTTCTCGCGCCGCTTCCGGGAGCTGGTGCACCTAGCGCGTGGCCCCGATGCGCTGAAGCGTGCACTGGAGTTCATCGCACTCAAGGAGGGGCTGCGGCGGGCCACTGGGGGACTGGAGGCTGGTCAGAGACGGACGAGAGACGGTGTGGAGGTGATCTCTCCTCTGTGTGTGTGTGTGTGTGTGTATGTGTAGGATGGGTGTGGCAGACGCTCGAGAAGACCATGCCAGAGCAGCAGGTCAAAGACGTCAAGGAGCTCGTGACGGTCAGCCGGCCGCTTGTTGGTCTGTCTGTCTTTGTCAAGGATGGATGTGTTGTGTGTGGTGGGTGTGCTTCAGGAGTGCGCCAACACATTGCGGTCCGAGGAGAGCATCAACCTGAGCATCGCACTCATACTCCGACACCCGCTCCTGGTCGACGTCAGCGAACTCACTCTCGCATGCACTGACGTACACACGCACAGACACACACACACACAAGATAACCAGACACCGAGGCCGATCAATGGATGGATGGATGGATGGCTTATCCACTTGTTTGCTCAGATTGCGCGTAAGCTGATGCGGATGCCTCACAGGATCGACAACGAGCTGGCCCTCGGCTACCTGAGCGGCCTCATAAAGCGACACGCCTTCTCGGCGGTCTTCAAACCCACCATCCACCATGTGGGCGACAAACAGCACCTCATACAGTGCCTCTCCAGGCTCGGAATCGACCTCTTCGGGTGAGTCAGTGAGAGTGGGGGGCGGGAGAAAACACCCATGTGTGTGTGTGGTTTCCCATTCAGGAACTTTTGGAAGGACAGTTTGATGCGGCTGGAGATGGAGCGTGTGCAGAAGAACAGCAAGTGGTGCCAACACATGGACCTTCTCAACATCGACCTCAACCTCTCCGAGTCAGCCAGCTCACCACACACAGACCACACAGACACACAGACACGGACAGAAATGTCCACCTACAGCCGTCCGTTCGTTCTCTCCCCCTCTCCCCCTCTCCCCCTCCCTCGTATATATACCGGGCATTCAGGTATTACGACAAGGGCGACCCGAAGCAGCCTGACAGCCTGCATCGGTACCAGCGCCGTTTGCTCAAACCATTGCTCGAGAAGAGCGCCTTCGACCTCGACACCGCCCTTGAGTACGGCAACGACTACCTCATACCAGAGGAGGAGGTTGTCGGCCTCTGGGTCCAGCTATTCCTCCTCACCCCACACACAACCGAGAAACAGACACACAAGAAACACAGAGCACATAGCAGCAATGCCGCCGGACCGATCGGCCACAGTTGCAAAGGGCACATGGTGAGGGAGGGAGGGAGGAGGGAGGGAGGGGAGGCATAGATTAAACCACCGACGTCCCTCCGGGCAATTAATGTTTGGCGGCTCGGCTCGTGTGTGTCCTGTCTGTGCAGGCACCATATTCTCGCCTTACCCACACCACCACCCACGAGCTGGACCCCTACTACATGACGGCCATCCCGTTGGGTCTGGCCATGACGGACGCCCTCGGCTCCCAGCGGCTGGAGACCCTGCTCACCCAGCAGTGCTACACCCGCGTGTCGCCCTACGACTACCAGCGACTGAGATTCATATTCGGCCTGCTCGACGACATCGACAAGCGGCGGCCGAGGGACCAGCGCTGTGACAGTGACAGTGACTTCTTCGCCCTGTCGCCCGACTCCAGCCCTGCGGTGTCGGTGATTCACAACCTGTCGCCATCGGTGCCGCACGCCGTCATCCTGACGCTGGCGCAGCGGGGGCTGATGGCGCTGCAAGTGCTCGAGACATACAAGTGAAGCAGAGAGAGCGGGACGGAGGGAGGGAGGTGTTTCATGTGCGTGTGTGTGTGTGTGTGTGGCAGGCGCGTGTGTCCGCCGAGTGGTGTCGAGCTGAGCGGTGCCGAGGGCATGCCCAACACTCGCAGCAGAGAAGCCGAAGAGGTCAGACAGACAGACAGTTGACCGCCACCCACAGCCCACAATGAACACGTGGAAGATAGTCAATGTGCCCCTGTGTGTGTGTGTGTGTGTGTGTCAGATATTCAAGAGCCTTGCCTACGAGCGTCTCCCCCTCCATCCGGTGAGCTGCTGAGTGCCGGACTCACCGCTCGCTCTATCACTCTGTCACTCACATGTGATGTGATGCACTCACTCACTATTTTTGCAGCTGCTGAGTTCGCCTCACGAGGCGCTGCAAATCCTGGCGCCAGAGGTCGACCTCACCAACATCGCCACCCTGCTCCCACTCACCGAGCCCCTCTCCCTCTCACCCGACACACTCCACCTCCAGGCTGTCGACAACGCCATCCGAGATTCGCACACGCCACTCTTCCCCCCGCTGCCCGGCGGCCCATCGCCACAGCCACCTGACACCGCATTGGACCTGGCGGCTGTGCAGCACCACCTGGGGGAGGTCAACGACACCATGGCGGCACGCACCATGGCCGACAAGGTCATCAGGCGGCTGCCTTTGGGTCCCGCCAAGCTGGCCCTCACCAAGTGGGCCTGCCGATTCGACCCCGACACTGGTTCGACGCCCGCGCCCGTGGCGGCACGGGCGGTGGATGACGACCAGGCCACGGTGGCGAGCGCGGGGTCGCTGTATGGGCGGCCGCGTGTGGCCCCCCCACCGCTGTGCCCGGCGCCTTCCCGGACGTTCAAGCAGATGCACGACCTGCTGAGTGCGCAGTGGGAGCTGCGGCAGCACCACCTGGAGCTGTTCGAGGACCTGTTGCTGGCCGACCCGCAGCTGGCCATCAAGGCCCTCTACTTCTACCTCATACCCATACTCATGCGGCCCACACACTACACCCTCGCCACACCAGTCCAGCAGCGCATCCACCAGACCCTCTCCCCCGACCACTGCCGCCAAGAGGCGCAGTCGCTGCACACGGTGGCCGAGAACCTCTGCGCCTACCTCAGCATCGACGCGGCACCGTTCCGCAAGAGCTGGGTGGAGGAGTGGCTGTCCGACGCCCAATGGACGCCGCGCAAGGCCGCCCTGGCGAACGAGTCCCAGCCCCCGCCGGCAGACCCAGCCGCCAGTGCTGCAGCTGTGCCCTCTCGCCCACTGGTTCCATCTGATTGTCAGCCGGGCAAAACGGCCCTGCAGGCGATCGACGCCATCGAGTCGTCGGCGCTGCTGGAAGGGCTGGACGCATTATGCTACCTCGACAAGGGCAGCGTGGGCAAGCAGCGGGCGACCAGTCCGTTTGGGGCGATGAGGCGGGGCAAGCTGGGCAAGGGCCTGTTTGCACAGGACACGGCGGACCTCCTGTGTGTGGACCGGGTGGCCTTTGTGGTGGGCGGGGGGCACCTGGACCCGGCGGTCAAGCACCTGCTGAGCCTCAGCTTCAAGGCCGAGACGCGGTTCGCGCACGACGGCAAGTGCCGGGCGATGGCGGTGATATTCCGGGTGGCGCCGACGGACGTGATAGAGAGGATTTATGGCAAGCCATGGAAGGACCTCGAGGTCATATGGATGCACTACTACTACCTGCACTGCCTCCAGAGCCTCGGAGTCGTGCAGGTCAGCTGAGGTGGCGAACGAACCACACCCTGCACGACCACAGAGCGATGGGATGCAGTGACGGCACGGCCCCTGTCCTGTCTTGTGTGTCACCGCATGGCATACAGGAGATCAAGAAGTTCTACCACTGCGAGAAGGCCGGCCTGGCGCGGTCCCTCTGGCGCGGGCAGAAGCACCGGTCCGACCCCCCCACCCTGCAGCTCATCGCCAGCCTCTGTCTCGACTTCCACATCGCCGACGCCTCCCTGCTCGCCAGTGTCCTCACATCCCTCCTCGCACACACAAAGACGCCCAGCCACGAGACACTCACGGCCGAGGGCGACCTCAACACCAATGCCGGCTTCATCCGGGAGTTCGTCGGGGCGCTGCAAGAGGGCCTGGCCTTCGCGCTGCCCGCAGATGACGGCGAGCTGCTGCAGGCGCTGCAGGCTGTGTTCGAGGCCCCAATGAGGGCGGTGGAGGCGTATGCGGGGCGGGTGCGGGAGGCCATCGACGAGGCCAGGGCACCTGGGGGGCCGATGGACAGGAGGACGGTTCATGCCCAGGAGGAGGGCAGACGACTCGTGCCGCCGTCGTTCACGTGCTGGTCAGTGAGGGACACACACACAGGTGGAAAGCAGCCCAGAGATTGGTTTTGCGAGATGGATGGATGGATGGATGGATCAGGTTGGATTCGCTGAGCATGTCGATCCAGCGGTCGCCCTCCCTGCCCTACCTCAACATCGAGGCCCTCATCGCACGCACCATCGCAGCCCTCTCATCCCTCGTCGCCCTCTCCACACCTGACGACGGCCTCCCACACGCACCCCCCGCCCTCATCCAATCACTGCACAGCGACATCCACGGCCCACTTCACGCGGCCCTCGGCACACCACAGCTGACGTCTGCCGTTGCTGACTCGGGCAAGCTTCTTGCGGCGGTGCAGGGGGATCTGCGAGAGGTGGAGTGTCGGCTGGCGACGGTGCTGCTAGCGTTGCTGCAGCTGCTGCCCTCGTCGGTGGATGTGGGTGTGCTGGAAGCGCAGCTGGTGCAGAGGGAGCCGCTGGTGGCGGTGCGGTGCCTGGGCTTCTGGAGCCAGGCCTGTCCGGTCGCATATAGAACCATCCTAGTCAAGGTACTCACTTGTCTGACCGTCGGCACACATCTATCTATCTCTGTTCGGCTGTTGTGTCAGTGTGTGGTTGACGGGGGCCACTACAACGACTTGGTAGCGGTGCTGTCGGGCCCTTCTTCATCGCAGTCGTCTGCCGAGGACGACCCGGCGCTCCTCACAAGCAGGGGGGCGCTTAGCGAGGTGATGCATCACGCCGTGTCGACGTGCCGAGTGACGCTGCTGCTGCAGCACCTGCTCGGCCGCTTCCACGTGCGGCAGGCCACCGCCCTGCTGCACACATACCTCAAGACACATCGACTCACGACCTTCATCCACGACATCATGTAAGCAGGGCAAGGGCAACAAGGCATGATCAACACCACACCCCAGTGAGAGACTGTGTCTGTGTCTGTGTGTGTGTGTGTGTGTGTGCAGGAAGGTGTTGACGGAGGGCGGCAGCCCCGAGCAGCTGTTCCGCAAGTGCCAGTCGGCCGACCAGGCAGACGGCGGCAGCCGGTGTGGCGCATTGGAGCACCTCCAGGCCAGTCTGTCTGAGCTGCAGCATGACCATGATGGTGGTAGTGGTGGTGGGCAGGTAGCGAGGGCCCTCAAGGAAATAGTGCGGCCAGAGGCGTGGGAGCAGCTCATGGTCGAGGATGGGGCGGATGACAACCACCAAGACCACCACCACCAGCAGCAGCAGCAGCGGCGGCAGCCGAGAGTTCGAGAGGAAGAGACCAACTAGCTAGTATGTGTTGAGAGGGATAGGAGGGAGGCAGGCAGGGGTGAAGATACGTTCGTTAGATAGTTCCGCTTGTGTGGGTGCGTATCGTATGAGACTCATTTCCACCACTACCACCATCACATGTTAATATCCACATTGTACAGAAATCAAGTCGTCTCCCTCCCCCACCTACACTAGTGGCCGTCACATCACCTCCCCTCCCCAGGCTCCCCTCCCCTCTTCTCGTACAAGGCCTCATACCTGGCCAAAGCGGGGTAGTCAGCAATCACATCCACCAGCACACTTTGTCCGTCCTCCGACACACGGATGCCGCCCTCTTCGTCCTCATCCTCCTTGGCGAAGGTCTCCCGCCACCCCTCAGAGTCGGACGTCATCCCGGCGTCCAGCGACCGGCCGTAGGAGATGGTGATGCCCAGCCTGTTGAGCACACGCATCCTTTCCTGCACCTCACGGACGGGCAGCCGTAGTGTGATGGTCGACCGGGACAACACCGAGTTGACCACCTGGTCCAGCAACTGAACAAATGAGCCAAGGAAGGGAATGAGTGCAGCGCGTTGGTGGATGATGTGGGGTGGTGTCGTTCTGTCCCGCCGTGGTCATATAATCACCTTGAGAAGGACGTCGAGGCCCGATGCGTCCATGGCTGACACGGGCACGGCGTTGGGGGGCAGCTCTGACAGCATCGACCGAAACCCCTCCTACCACACACCACACACACACGCATACAGAGAGACCTCCCGAATACATGTGTCTCTCCTCACCTCGTCGAGGAGGTCGACTTTGTTCCAGACCTCAACCACATTGGAGCTGAGGCGTTCGAGCGACATGCCGCAGTCGTGCAGAGAGTCGAGGACCACCTGCTTGTGCATCTCCCACTGGGGGTGCGAAACGTCCCTCACGTGCAGCAGCACGTCGGCGTTGATCGTCTCCTCCAAAGTGGCCTGGAACGCGTCATACAGGGCGTGAGGCAGGTCTTGGATGAACCCAACCGAATCAACCTACACACACACGCCTCGCCTCGCCTCCAGCAGACACGTCACGTGTTTTGCTGAGCCCGCCTACCAGAATGGCCTTAGTGCCCGAGGGCAGGCGGACCTTCCGCATGGTTGTGTCGAGTGTTTGGAAGAGCACGTCCCGCACACGCAGGTCGCTGCCCGTCAGCCGGTTCATGATGGCCGTCTTGCCTACGTTGGTGTAGCCAACCAAAGCCACCGTCCCCGCCCCCCTCCTGGCCTCTCTCTGCAGCTTCCTGGCCTTCTTGACCTCCTCCAGCTGTGCACGCAGCTTGGTCATGGCTATCTCTAGCAGGCGCCCCTCGTACTCGCCGATCTGCTCGCCGTCTCCCAGGTGGTAGGTCGTGCTTACGTCCTCCACCCAATCGGCATACTGCACACATAAACAGAGATACACTCCTTGCCACTTGTGCGTGTGGCTTGTTGTGTTGGTGCTTCTGTCTGTCTGTCTGTCTGTCTGTATGTGTGTCTCTGGTGCTTACGGTGCTTTGGACACCTGCAGCTGCCTTGACGGACATGAGCAGCTGCTTGAACCGGTTGGGCGTGTTGAGGGAAAGGCGAGACTTGAAGTAGTTGGTACGAGCGAGAGCAACCTACACGACACACAGCAACACACAACACACAACACACACCCAGACAGCAATGTGCCGCCACATAGCATCTAGGTGGGCGTGCGTCTGCGTCTGACCGACCTACCTGCAGTATGGCCTGTCTGGTTCTCGCTCTCAGAGCGAATATCTCCAGCACCACTCTGTTGCGGTCCACCACCTCCACCCTCGTCGCCGCCCCCCTCCTCTCGTCAATCTCTTCCTCAGTCTCATCCACCGGCGCCACCGCCTCGCCCAGATGGTCCGCACCGATCTGCGCAAGGGCGTCCGCCTGCCCCTCTGTGCCGACGAGTGCCTTGCCGCTGTCGGCCTGCAGCTTCAGCCGGTCCTGTGCGAGAATGTCGAGCTCTGTGGTGTTGGCGGCGATGCTGGTGGCGGAGTGGACGAGGCCGGCGATGGGCAGCTCCTTGCGCTCCATCTTGCGGGCCGCCCACACGTTGAGGGCGTTCTTGAAGATGAGCTCGAGGTTGCGCTGCTGCGTGCCGGTGAGGGACGAGTTGACGAAGACGTAATGGGCCGGCTGGTACGTGTAGATCATGGCGAGCTCCTCCAGCTGCAAGCAGAGGAAAGGACAAGTGCGCGGATCGTCGGTGTGTATCTGTGTGTGTGTCTTTCCTCCTTACTTTGCCTTTTTGGAAGAAGTTGCCGGGGTGGACCTGCCGCACTCTGACACAGCACGACTCGGCCCACTGCCGCCTCAGTGTGGAGTTGCGCCACGCCGCCTCATTGGGGTCGAGATCTTCGTCGCCGCTCTCCTCATCGGTGTTCTCGTCATCGTCACGCATCGTCCTGATGGGAAGAGAAAGGACCTGGCTGATGGGGCAGTCCTGCGCGTGTCTTGGTGCCTGACTGACCGATGGAAGTGCCATTCCTTGGGCAGCGTGAGGTTGCCCTCCTGCACGAGCCGTTGCAGGTGACCCACTTTGGCAAGCTCATTCTGATTCCACCCATCTGCACACACACACACACACACAGGCTATGCAGCCACCGTCATCTTGCCTTGCCTTGCCACCCCTACATTTCACGCACTTGCAGGTTCAGTAGGTCCAGGCAGCGGGTCCCAATGCGCTGCCCTGACCAGCCCCAGCGCCTCCTCAGCGTCCCACAGGATCTCCCTCTTCCGCTTGCCCTTTAGCACCGGGTGAATGACCATGACCAGCGGCCGAGAGCCGTGCAGCTTGTGCTTCAGGTTGCCCGTCACGTCCCAGCTCACGTCGGCTGAATTCGATGAGTCGGAGGATGCCTCCTCGGGTGATCTGGCAGCTTCCCTTGCCGAGCTGAAGCGACGAAGCAGACGCGCTGATGTCCTCTGGTAGATGCTGTGGTGGCGTTGGAGTCCGCGCCGAGCGACGGACAGTGCTCTGGCGGCCATCTGATTGTTTGTTGGCGAACAGATCTGCCAAAGAAGACGAGCTCGCGTCGAGAATGGGCTAGAGTGTGCGGACGCTCGTATGCGGATATGCACCGGGGATTGAATGAGAGATGGTATGCACCATGGTGCAGGTGTTTATGTCTGTTGATCGTCCATTCGATGCGACACCATCAAACCCCATCCACCGCCTTGCAGTGCGTGAATGCAGTGACCGGCATCACAACGGACGGACGACCCAAAGACACACACACACACACACGCACATGCTGACGCAGAGAAAAAGGCATGATACGTCCTCTAAACACAGATATATACATATGGATCAAACACGAAGGCCCTTCTATGGACAAGCCCACCCCACCCCGCCCCGCCCCTCCCCCCATCTACCTCATCATCACTGGACCGCCTCCACTGCTTCCCTTTTTGTCGGCCCCGCAGCAGGGGCAGCAGTCTGTGGGCGCGACGGGCTCCAGCTGCGACCTCAGCGTCACGCACGTCTCCGACTCCAGCGTGCCGTCCGCTAGCTCCACCAAAGGACCCTCTACCTCCTCGCAATAGCCCTGCACACAGCAACAAAGCGATTTCTCTCTCGCTAT
This sequence comes from Vitrella brassicaformis, assembly GCA_001179505.1. Classification (NCBI taxonomy): domain Eukaryota; family Vitrellaceae; genus Vitrella; species Vitrella brassicaformis. The sequence continues at coordinate 60,384 of CDMY01000324.1, read as the reverse complement.
CTCTCTCTCTCTCTCTGTGTGTGTGTGTATGTGTGTACCGGGAAGGGCATGTCGATGGTCCTTTGCATGTCTGGCGAGTACTGGGGGTTGAGCACGTCTATCTCCTCCTTGACGCGGGCGTACTCGTCATCGGTCATGCAGCACTCGTACGCCAGCGACTGTCGTCCTGCGCTGTTGGTGTGCATCTCGTCGGCATAGTCGATCAGGTGCATGCGAAACAGGTCGGTGAACGACAGCGCCGCCTCCATGAAGACGTGGCGTACCTCATCGGCCGCCACCCCCATCTGCAGACACCCTCACATTACATGGGCGGGGCGGCTGTCGCCATGCCTTCTGTTCGCAGATGGCGTCGAGGCCGACCGCGCCGCCGTCTGTGGCGATGCGGTTGACTAGGTTGCGCTGCCACGCCTCACGCCGCAAATAGTCCTCTGGTATGCTAATAATGCGATGGCCACACGAGGCCCATCTCTCTGCCAGGATCTGGCCAAGCTCGTGCCCGAATACCTCGTAACTCGCCTCCATCTGACCACAAGACACACGTACACAGAATTGCGGTGTCTTTCTTATTCGCGGCAGCCCCCTAGACCTTACCAGTGCATTGCTCAGCGTGATGTCGATCGACGGCCGCAAATACCACACACGATTCTGGAGGCCGCTAGACGTCCACATTTCGGTGATCACCACCTCCTTGCGCCAAAAAAGGGTGTCACACGCGTCTGTGACCGTCACAAACGACACGGGAAACACCCTATGCCTCGGGTCCTTCATGCAGGTCTCGATGGCCGTCTTGAGCGTCCTGCGCGCTGCCTCCAGCATCACCAGCATCTTAGGGTTGCGGGGGCAGCAGGGCATCTCGGCTCCTCGCCGTGCCACTGGGGCTAGCATGAAGCAGGGATATATGGCCGCGCCGTCCTCGCCCGTCGTGTATGCGCACCGAGGCCGCGACCCCTGCGGATTGTCCGGGTTGTGCAGCCCAACGACGCTGCAGACAGACAGACAGACAGACAGAGAGGGCACATATACACAGGCACGTACTCATTGCGATGGCACCGTGACAGCCGTACCAGAAGCTGCGGTCGTGGAACTGGCGAAGTCTGAGCATCAGCCAGCCGGAGTGCTGGCCGGCCGTCACGAACTCTCTGAGGATCTCCTGCTGAGACCCGCGCTGCATTCAAGAAGACGAGAGAGCCATGTCTTGTATTCCCTTTCTCTGTCGAGAAAAGGCTCTCTCACCTGCAGTGAGAAGAAGGCATCCTCGTCTAGCCACCCGTAGATGAACATGACGGCCGCCCGGTTGTGGTGCAGAGGGGGACGGGAGAACTCCTTCTGTGCACTCTTACACTCCTTCCTATGGCGCCTCCTCCAGTCATCTACCTGACACTGACAGACAGCACAACCGAGAAACAACAGAGATACACACACATCCATGGATGGATGGATGCGCCCCTCCGCTTTTGCCTTTCTCACCTGCTTCGAGCAGTAGTGGACCAGCGAGCACTGCTGGCACATCGGCATCGGTGATCCGGCAGGCGCCGTGGCGGTGCAGCCCATCGCCGCACACCGCTTGGGGTAGTCGTTCTTGGGTGCATTCTGCCGCACCTTGTAGCCGCTGATCTCATCCGATGAGTACGGCAGGCGGTGAGGCGCATCTTTCGCGTCGTCCTCATCGTCGGAGCATGCGATGTCATCCCACTTGGAATAATCTATCGGCCTCGCCATGCCATCTGCCTTAGGGTATCTGCGTGTAACCGTTCCGGCGCGTCATGGCCACGCCGGAAGAGAAGAAGGCTGAAGGGGTTGCGATGGAGGAGAGGAAAGAGGAAGGGGTGAATCCCTTCGCTGGGGAGGTCGATGGCAAGGCGGAGGAGACCAACCCCTTCCCAGAGGCCGCCGAGCCATCCGCAGAGGAGAGTCCCGCACAGCAGGCACAGGCACCCGCTGCCCCTCAGAGCGGCTCATCCAACCCCTTCCCCGCATCCCAGGCATCACTCGAGAGAATGGAGAGAGACGACGACAGAAGCGCCACCACCGAGGCCACAGGAGCCACAGGAACCGCTGCAGCCGCCACGCACACCAACATTTTGCCGATTGGCCACACCCAGGGGTCCACCGAGTCCAGGAGCCGCCGTTCGTTCAAGATCAGCTTCCCCTGGAGCTTCGGCGGCGGCGGCATGCCCGACCTGCCGCCGCCCAAGCCGCCTGTCGACGAGGAGGAGGGCGCCGAAATCGACGGGCCGGGGTGGAAGCTGCTCTACAGCGGCCTGGACCTCAAGGTGACGCCGTCGCGCAAGCAGAAACGAGAGTACGAGAGGCGGGAGTCTGCAACCTCGTCCAAGAAGCCGAGCGTCGATCTGGAGCCGGGCGTTGTCCGTGAGGGGAGGCAGCAGCCGCTGCAGCGGGCGGACGAGACCGAGCCGACGCTGCTTCGTGCCGACAGGAACACGCAAATCCACGCATGTGCCGACATGCTCGAGGGGTAAGCACATGTGTGTGTCATCCATCCCCTTTGAATGAATTGGTGTTTGTCGTGTGTGTGGTCAGGAAGCTGTCGTGGCGCTCTGCGTTGCTGACGGGTGCCCCCATCCTGCTGATTCCGTGGGCGATCGTTTTTGCCATCGTGCTGTCGTCCGAGCAGCGCGCGAGGAGCCAGAACAACCGGTCTTTTTTCATCCCGCTGCTGCTGATGTACATTCTGCTGACGGCGGGGATGGTCATTCTGCCCCTCTTCTGGCACATCTTCATCGCCAAGCCGCCGCTGCTGTGGAAATACCACCGATGGTTCCACGTGTGAGCGCAGACACACAGCACAGCCACACAGAGAGAAGGAGACAAAGGCAGTCGGTCGCATCGCATCAGTCAGTGTGTCAACTGTGCTATATATGCCTGCAGGTCGAATGTGTTGTTCCACGTGTGTGGAGTGCTGTACGTGATCCTCATGTGCGCCTTGCTGCACGGCATGTATCGCGAGCCCGCTTGGTGGGCCATGTGTGCCGTGCTGCTCGTGTGGGGGTGGATGCTCTTCTACGGCACACCCGTCAGGCTCTGCAGCTGCCCGTTCTTCGTCTGTGGCGGTGAGTGCCAACCCAGCCCGGCCACCGGATGCGTCTGGCTCCCATTCATCTCCATCTCTCTCTCTCTCTCTGTGTGTGTGTGTCTGTGTGTGTGTGTGTCCAAAAGGCGTGCGAACGTTCCGCCGTGCTGCGGTGCGTTATTCGGCTGACGCGGACAGGATTTATCGCCAGATCCGCGATAGGCGGTTCGGCAACGGCAAGAAGGAAGCCACACCGGAGGGCGGAGAGCGCAAACTGTGGATGTGGTACGTGTGTACCATGGATCGTACATACACACATCCGCCTGTCCGTCTGACTGTCCGTCTGTGTGGTGTAATGTAACTGTCTGCAGGCATGAGGACCGCACGGAGGTCTATTACGTCGACACCCACGGCAAGCTCTGGCAGCTGCCCGACGTTGTCCCCGAGTCGGGCAGTGCACCAACAGCTGCAGACAAGAAGCAGCCGCCCAGCGGCATCGCCGTCAGCACCAAAGTCTGACTATTATCTGATTGTGTATGTGCTTTTTTCTCTCTCGGCCGTGTGCGTGTCTCTCTCTTTTTTCTGGAAGGACGGGCGGGGTATTCATTTGTTGACGGATGTGATGTGGATGGGGAGAGATGAGGGCGGCGGCGCCCATTTGTTGGAGGGTCCATGGACAGATGTGATGGATGTGTGGACCAGTGTTGGCCGGTTTTGGCATTTTTTTTGTTTTTCTCCCTGTCGGGGGATCTGGGTGCGCCTGTAAGTTTATCACTTGAACGTGCCGGACAGCCAAGCAGTGGCGCACAAGCTCACTTTATGGAAGCGCGTGTGGGGTGCATGGGGAATGCAAGTGAGTCGCGCAAGTAGGTAGGATTTTCTGTGGACGGATGCGTGTGGACGGTAGAACGTAGGCACTCTGTCTCTTTCTTTTGTTTAGCACGTCGGTGACACCTGTCATGTACCATGGATTGAAACTCAGCGCGGAGTAATGGAAGATCTGCCGACGATCGACATCGGACACGTGTGTGGTTGAAAAGGACAAGTACGGATGGATGAGTGAGTGGGTGAAGGGGATTTTCTGGCCACCAGGTTCTAGCTGTACACACACGATGAACGCATCAAGACGGACACACACACACACACACACAAATGGTCTCACACATGGACACACACAGACACAGACACATCGAATGTGTACCATGGATCCATCCAGCCAACCAGCCATCCAGCCAACCAGCACACAGATATGGACATCATCTACACAACAGCCGCCCTCCTGCAGCAGCAGCCAGGGGGCCACGATACGTACTGGTCGGCCAGGGGCAATCAGTAGATGGACGTTATGTGTGATCTGAACCACACAGACAACCAAACACAGCCGTGAGCAGCAGCAGAGGAGAGAGGCCGGTGGTCTGCGAGTCGCTTGGCGTACACAGCCTTTCAGATGAGCCGATCGCTGCTGCTGTGCTCCTCATCCATCTCATCGACACTCCTGTGAGAGAGAGAGACAGACAGACAGCCATGTGTGTAGCCATGCAGAATGCCCCCACCCACCCCTCCCCCCTCAACTCACTGGTTGTCCTCCGTGTGCTGTTGCTGCTGCTGCTCGTCGTCATCGTCATCGTCGATCACATCGCCATCATGCTCCTCCTCTCCCGAGTCGCCGCCCATGCCGTCCTCGGCCACGGAACCCTTCACACATACACAGACCGCACACATTGATGAGTGGGCATGGATGACATGGCACGTGTGTGCGCGTGCCTCCTTCCACCTCATCTAGATCCTCGCCGTCCCCGCCGTCCTCCAGGCCGTCCTCATCCATACCATCCTGCAAACAAACAACAGCGAATCGTCACATGCATGTGACTGTCTACCCCTCTGCTGACCTCATCGATGTTGTCCTCCTCATCTAGGTCGTCGTCGCTATCCAAGATATCATCATCCGATGACTCGTCGTCACCCCACAGCGCACCGGGCGGCCCCCTCCCACCCATCCCCTCCCACCCATGTATCACCTTCACCGCACACTGGCCTCCCCCCGTCCCGCCCACCACCACACGGCCATCGAACGAGCACTCGAATGGCTCGCCATTGCCGAATCCCCTGTCGATGTGGGGCAGCGCATAGCGCTGCGCCTCCTGACATCGAATCAGGTGGATCACGTCACGGAGGCCACACACGATGCCCTCGTCTACCTGCCCGCCCCCTCCCTCTCCCTGGCTGTCTGATGTGTCTGTGTGTGGTGTGTGGCGTGACGAAGGCAGTGTGCCGAAACAGACGCCGCCGCAGAGACGGGCTGGCCACATTGCAGACACGCGAGACGAAAAACCGCAGTGCCGCATTGAGCCGCCGCCCGAGTGGCGTGCGATTTGAGAAGGGCAGAGAGGGGGGCTCTATGTATGAGGCAATCTGACTGCACAACACACTCAGAGCGAACACAGAGTGGGAAGCCGACAGGGCAGACAGAGTGCGCAGAGGGGCGAGGGACGTGTTGATGAAGCCCATGGCGTGTGTGGGGACAGAGCGATTGAGATAGTCGTGATACACCGACAAAATGCGCTGCTTATCTCTGGCTGTCGTGGGAAGGTGGGTGAGTGCTCTGTCTACCGATGCCCCCAATTGGATCAGGTGCTGCGCAGCAGTGTGGTAGCATCCCTGCACAAACGCGAGAAGGGGCTGCCACCACCCATCATCTACCTGAGCTCCTGCCTCACGCACCAGAAATGATATCACATCGACATCCCAGTGAGCACGAGAGAGCGTGCCACCATCAGCCCTCACCCCCTGCTGCCTAACCAGCCAGTACATAATGGCCCTGTTCTGACTGTCCACGGCGTGATTCAACGCACCAGTACCCCTGTCCGCCTCGACCACCTCCCGCCCCATCCCCTCTACTAGTTTCTCGAGAATGGCGATGTGGGCGTCCGTCTGGCCATCGTGCGAGCCGTCCTGCTGCTGCTGCTGCTGCTGCTCCTGTAGCTGCTGCTGCTCCTCCTCCTGTCGGAACCGGCACTTGCACGCCAACTTGAGAGTCGAGTACCCGTAGAGGCTGGGTGGTGTGGGTGCTGCTGCTGCGGCAGTGGTCAGCCGGGTGACGACCTCCAGCCACTCCGTGGCCGAGATCTCTTCAATGGCGGAACTGGCGAAGAGCCACCGCAGCGCACCATAGCCACCATTCTCGCACCTGGCGCCGTGCCTCAGGAGGGTGTCGATCATGGGCAGGAGGGCCGACAGCAGACGGGGGTCGGCACAACGCAGGCGGCCTAGCAGGATGTCCAGTGGTCTCCCGTTGTCGGGGTAGCTATTGGTGGCATAGTTCACGGAGGCTCCGGCTCGGAGGAGGCAGTCCAGCATCGCGGCACCATCCTCTCCGACGCATTTGTGGGCAACCAGATGCAGCAGGGAAGGCCAAGGCTCAGGTCGACCGCCCAGCCAGCTGCCCTTGCGATACCGCCCGTTGGGGTCGGCCTTCTGCTGCGTCAGCAGCCGGGCCGCTGCGGCAGGTGAGAGGGAACCATCGTCAATGCCGAAGGCCAACTCTTTGGTGGCGGACAGGGCAAAGGCTGGTGCCCCGACGCGTGACAGAGTTACGGCGAAGGGCTCGCTGGGTTGCTGCTGGTGCATCTCAGAGTCAGACATCGCGAGATCTCAGCGGACAGGGTGGGAGGAAACCATCAAGTGAAATCGAGGCTGTGGCACAGATACACACACACACACACACCAGGCAGGCAAGAGAAGCGGGATGATGGCGAAAGGGGATCACATCACTGCCTTGGCTGTCTTCTCACTTGTGTGCGCATCGCAGGACCTCCCGCGATGGTGATGCATTTGGCGTGAGAAGGCAACGCCTCGCCCCCATCACTGACATACAACCTGACACACCGGGACGACTAGCTGGGCGATGCATTCCTTTCCTTCTTACGTGGCTGTGTATGGCTGTGGCCAGCTGTTACGCCATCCTGTCATCTGAACGGAACGCTACACGATGGATTTGGCACGGTGCGAAAGATGTGCTAATCATCAACAGATCGTCGAGAAAATCGCGCCGTTGAGACAAGCTCCTTTAGCTTTGGCTCAAAGTTCACAATCGCTCCTCGCAAAACGCCATCCGGAGAAGATCGCCATCGCGTGGAGCGCTTGTGGCTCTGGCCTGCAGACGCCGCCCTGCTCGACTTCATCAGGGGAGCAGCTCGCCGAAGGGCCATGCGCACCTTTCGGGGTCGGCTCACCCCAGTGACCGGCGGCAGCAGCACACTGCGCAGCGCATTTGAGGAACTCGATGACGTCACGGTGGAAACCAGCCGCCCCCGGTGGTACAGCGAGGGGTGGAGAGGCCCTAGCGGACCAGCGGGCCATCGTGGCCATCAAGACCGAGCACATCACCACCCTGCGCCGCCAAGTCGCCGAGAGAGAGGCCGCCGCCCAGGGCCAGCAGCTCCAGGTCGACAGCCTGGAGAGCTGCCTCAAGGAGGAGGTGACCGCCGCGAGGGCACTGCACCAGCGACTTCGTGCCTCTCAAGACGGCTTGGAGGCGGCCGATTAGAGGCAGACCACTCTGCGAGAGGTAAGGCAAACAAACAGCACACACACGAGGGGCGGGCCGCTCACTTCGTCTGGTGATCGATCTTCTCATTTTGTCTGCAGCTGCTGAACAGTACCATCGCCCGCAACGAGGAGCTTCTGGAGAGCCGCGCAGAGCTGTTGCAGGAAAACTTCGCCTCTCCAAGAACAACGAGGAGCTGCAAGACCTGCTCGTGGCCGCCATCCAGCAGCGGCCCAGGGACGACGAGAGCGATAGCAACGACAGCGATACGCCTGCGGTAAGTCACCCCATACCACACGCACACACACGTTCGTCACTCAATCATGGTAGGATGGGCTGTGCGTGTGTGTTTGTGTGGGTTCGTTGCCTGCAGGATGTCGATGGTGAGCCAGGCAGCCAGCCACCCTCGCCGACTGCGGACGAGGACGAGATTGAGTGGGGCGAGTTCCAGTCGGCGTGTGTGCGACGACCGCTTAATGCTGCGCTGCCTGCTGCTGCGGCTGCAGGTGCCGGCGCGGGCGGCAAGGGTATCGGTGAGGTGTACGTTCGCGGCCTCCTCTTCTCGAGCGGCCTCTTGCCGCCCGTGCCTGATATGCCGCCGCCCATGCCAGAGGGGTACGAGCGCATCTCTCGTGAGCGGGTCAGTGAGGATGGCAGGGCAGGGCAAGGCGAGCAGCTCATTTATCCGTTCACTCACTCACCGCATTTGTCTCGGTCTCTGTGTGCAGTACTTCTATACCGAGGGATATGAGCGCATGAGAAGTTTGATAAATGCCAAGATAGCTGGCCTGGAGAGGGACAAGGACAACTACCGCCGCCAAGCCAGCGAGGCTGAGGGAGAGGCGCGCGAGGCCAACCGAGACTTGTTTGCCCTTCAGCAACACCTCGAGGAGCTCAACTACCAGGTGCACGACATTGTACGAAGAGAGCAAGCAGCAGGAACGGGTAAGCTCCCTCACGCCACACGCCACACGCACCGCAGCACAACGCGGCCATCTATGTGTCTGTCTGGGTATGTCTCCATGTCTGTGTTGCGTCTGTTGCCTGTCGTTCAGGGTCTGGAGGAAGCTCAGGCCGAGATCGCCAGACTCAATGAGCAGATCCGATTGTTGCACGAGCAAGAGGTACTCCACGCCAGGAAGGAGAAATGCACACACTGGCTGGCTATGGTATGTGTGGATGGCCTGTGTGTTCGTTCCTTCAGGAGAGCCGTCCGTCAGCAGTGTCCCCGCTGAGTTCCTCTTGCTTCCGGCCTGGACCACGCCTCCCGACTCGCCTCGCCTGGGCCGGTCGAAGCCGACCGCCAACCCTGCCGCGCCGCCACTGCTGCTGCATCCTAAGCCGCAGAAGGGTGTACGATCGCAAGACCGCCGGCGCGAGCTGAGGGGGCAAGAATCTGATGAGGGCTGAGACTGTCTCGCAATTGGAGTCTCGCGTTTGGTTGACTGGGACGTCGTCAGCGCCTCTGCCTGTGTCGCATTCGGTCAAGATGTTGGGTGCTCGCCTTTCTCGGCGCTTTTCGCGGCTTGAAGCACTCGACAAAGGTAGAGCCCAGTCAGTTGCTGTCCAAGCCGTCCGTCAAAGTATCAGCCAGGCACTGACCCACACACACTCACCGCCCGCCCACCCATGCTGTTTATTCATTCATGTGTGTGTCGGTCAGAAATGTTCGGGCGAGGGGAGAGCTTGCGACTTGCCGCTGATGTCGGTCCCCTAGTCGCAGTCACTGTAAAGAGGACGAGCCCTACCTCCAGATTGGCCCCCAATCAGCTGTCTCTGGGAGCACTCAGAGCGATCAGTGCGCTCCCCACCTCCGATGAACTTCTGCAAGACGGGGCTTACCCGAACTTCGCCCTCGATCAAGACCGCGGAGGATCAAGAGAGGAGGGAAGAGCGTGGGCAGTGAAACCAAGACACCGATCGCTGCCTGCAGTTTATATTTGCTTGAGGATATATATCCAGCTCGATATATGTATGTGCGTTGGTGACATATTTGAATCTTGATTGGATGCCATAACAATGGAGACACGGATTTCGTCTGGCCTCATACACATTATACACAGGTAGGCAGCTCACATATAAACATAGACCATGGGACACAAGCGCCAAAACGGTGCTTCAAGCCAAAGCGCTGCCCTTTCCCTCTTGCTTGCCCCGTCGACTCAGTCGAGGCGGCAGCAGTTCTTGTCTCCATCATCCTTTCTTTCATCAGCATCCTCACATCCGTCTCCGTGTCGCATCCGTTTCTTCCTCTTCTTCGTCCAGCTGCGTCACATCACATCTAGGCAACCATCAGCTCGGTCCAGCCATCCTCCACTCCTGCGTCGGCCTCGGTGAACTTGTCCACACAATTTATGGACGGCTGTTTCACACGCGCCCACCACCCAGCCACTTTGTTGACGAGCAGGGCGGAAAAAGTCGTGTGCGGCCGCCTTTCGGTGGTATCACAATTCGACGGACCACTGCAGCTGCAGCAAAAGGGTTTGAGGCACACGCGGCCAAAATATGAGAACAGCATCCGGAGACACGTGTGTGTGTGTCCTTGTGTACCAATTCTTGTGTTTTCCTCCACGGCTGTCATTCTCGTCAGAGCATTCGGTCTTGTAGAAAGTGGGCCTGCAGAGACGGACGATGTATATATATGCAGCATTGCAAAAGGGACCTGTTGGTGAGCACCAGGTATCGCAGACGGACCTCTGCTTGTTGCCGGAGGGGCCAGCTGTTGTTGCCGCCAAGCAGGCCTTCTCTGGCTGGTTGGCATGGGGCAGCGATTGCCACCATTCGTCTTGACTGTCGTTGTCCAAAGAGAATGGCGCCTCGCCAGGAGAGAGGAGCGTCGACAGCGACATAGTCGCGGGGGCGGCTCTTGGCACCTGAGGCTCCTTTGGCTGCAATGGGGGTTTCGGGGAGAGCTGGAGCATGACAGGGCTGGCGATGGGCTTGCTGCGGCCGAGGAGTGGGGAGCCGGGTGGTGTTGCCCATCCCGTTGGAAGGGAGGCCTGGAATCTCTCCTTCTGGGCCGTCTTTCTTGGCGGTGTCGTCACCGTCCTCCTCTGGCATCAAGGCTGTCTGAGAGCTGGTGGCGGTGCCGAGCCGGGTGGGCGAGCCGACCGCTTCTTCGGCAGCCTCGCCCTCATGAGTTCAGTGGCGAAGAATGGCACTGCAACAGGGAGCACACACTCATTGCAGCTGTCGTGGGACCTCATTGCCGGTGCTGGGCTCTTACCCTTGTCGAGTGCTTCCAGCCGCGAGAAGCGTCGGGAAAGACGAGCAGTCAGCATGTTGACCGGACGCGAGACAGCTAGAGGCGCTGACAACGTGAACGTCACTACAGCGAGACTCAGTCTCAGCCCCCATCATACTGCCCCCTCCAGCTCGCACTGCCGCTGATCTCCGCAGCGTTCGCGAGCGCCGCTGACCGCGGGGGACGCCAAACGTCAAAAGAGGAGGCGTTTGAGCCGCTCCCCGGGTGATGAGCGACGTTCCCGCGGCTGTGGATCTTGCCTCACTCGATGCCAACTGCGTCCAGAAAACCTCAAGATGGCTGCAACGCTGGGTACACACGAGCGAACAGACGCCATCTCTTCTCTGCTGCATTTGTCGTGGCTGATCTTGCTGATCTGCTCGCAGGACTGGCAAGATCTTCGGCTGGCGTCGCGTATCTTCAGTCACACCATCAACTCGGCGTTCCTCAGAGCGCGGCTCGCCGAGCAGACCCAGGAGGCGCTGCAAGACGGCTCCGAGATGCTCACCGTGGTGCGCTTCGGAGGGACAACCGCCGGCAACGCAGCGAAGATGATGGCACTGGTGGCCCACCGTGACACGTGGGAAGAGGAGCGCATCGGAGTCAACGATGTGAGGTGGAGGGATTGGGCGGACATCCTGGCGGTGCTGCACCATTTTGGCCTGCCGGCCTCCGACCTGCAGCTGAGCGACGATGACATGGCGACCATCCCGCCACTCATGGACCTGCAGTACGACATGCCGCGGGTGTTCGCTCAGTACGCGATCTTCGGGGCGTCACTCGGCCGTCACATCCGCGAATACATCGCGAGCAAGACGGCCACAAGCACCGACACCGCCAGCTCATCGAGTGCCGACACCACCCGCCCCGCGACACCATCCGCCTCGCCCCCTCCCCCTGTCGCCGGTCGCTTTGAGCTGCAGATTGGCAGGGACCCCAGCGTCTACCAGGGGAAGGCGACTGCCGTCATGGCCTCATCCACGCTGCGGCTGACCGCTCTGGAGAGCTCTGGGCGGTGTGCCATCGCCCAGATCGGCTCTGGCGACAGCGACCCACCAGACAGCGTCTTCAGCGACGAATGGGATGACGAGGACGATGATGAGGACGACGATGACGGCGAGGAGGACGGCGAAGAGGACGAGGAGGACGACAGCGACGGTCAAGATGAGAATGAGGGTGCCCCTGTCGATGAGGAGGGTGCTGGTGGCGAGAGTGCCGGAGACGACGGCAGCGGCGCCGGTGACGGTGAGGGCGAGGGAGAGGATGGCAGCAGTGAGGAGGCTCCACAGGACCCGGATCAGGAGGATCAGGACGAAGGCGACAGCGATGGCGGCTCGGGCGATGGTGGTGGTGATGCTGGCGCTCTCGATCGACTCCTGGATCTGCTCGAGACCATGTCGGTCGGCAACTTGGCATTCGGTACGTGAGCGAACGGCACCCCACCCCACCGCACGCCACCTTTAGGCTATCTATGCATGGATCTGTCTGTGTGTCTTGCAGATGACGTGTCAGCGGTGGACAGCGAGGACCCCAAGAACCCACCCCTCTACATGCTCCGTGACCAAGCCATTGACGTCCTCCCCACCGATGTGTCCCTACCGCTGCAGACCCCCCTGCCAGCCATCGTCGAGCGTCACGGCTCCCTCACGCAATACGTCATGCACCGCGCCATCACGCCGTTGCTGCAGCACGCACACGACAAGAGGGTGGGCAAGTTCGTCCTCACCGTCACGGGCCAGTATTCACACCGACGGCTGAGTCAGATCACGGTCACTTCCCGAGGGCGCGGGGGTGGGGCTTGGTGGGACGTTGTATCCTCATGCCGTGTCTGCGTGTCTGGTGCTGGCTGTGTTACAGGCGAGCGGCAGGAGCAAGCAGGTGCTGTGCAAGCTTCGCAATCTGATAGGGTGGGCAAGATGGTCGTCCTTCAAGCCCTTCCGCAGTGGTGGCCCCTCCATTCCCTCCCGGCGGCAGGGGACGGGCGTCACATCGACCATCACCATGACCACCATCATGAGCCGTGGCCGGAGCGCCCTGCTAGTGTCAACAGTGCTCGAGCACCCACAGGCCCTCCCGCTGCTGGCACTCGAGACCACCATGACGGAGACGACACACTGCCACACCAAGGAGACCACCGTCGAGGCCACATTCACCCTCTACAGCACGGAGGATGGCACCTTTAAAGAGGATGAGGACGGAGAGGGCGAGAGGAACCCTGGGAGGGAGGGGGAGGGTGAGGAAGAGAAAGACCCATTGGAGGGGTTCCCTGTGCCGCGGGGCAGCGGCTTTCCTCTGGCTGTGTCGTATTTGAGGGCGCTGGCGAGTGAGGCCAGGCGGGTGGCAGAGCAGCAGTTCGTGTGGGGCAAGGAGCTGCACCCCAGATGCAATGCGCGGCTCGCATACCGCGGGCCTTGACAGACAGACAGACAGACAGACAAGTAGGCAGGCAGAGAGACAGACTGGCGAATGCGGGAGGGAGGGAGAGGGTATACACATTTATGCGTCGTACTATATATATATCAACCAAAGTGTCTGTGCCTAGCTGAGTAGAAGTGGCATCTTTGGGGGTCAGGGGAATTTTCTTCGGGTTCCTCATCTGTGTCTGCCTAGTGAGTAGAAGCTGCCGATGTATGTCTGTCTGTCTCTGTGTGTGTGTGTGTGTGAGGTGCTCGCTGTGGCGCTTTTCCTCCAATTGACGATAGACTCTGCTTGCTCGGCCGAAATCATGACCACACACAGACGCTGGCCCATTCATTGAAACGCATCTTTGGCCGCCTGTCGGCACCAAATCTGTCTCATTCATTCTCAACTGTGTGACACATGGTTAGGAAAATCGGTTGCCCTCAGCTGATGAGAGCGCGCAACACCAGCCAAAAGGAAGCCAAGGAGCCCAGTGAAAAGCAGCCAGGCAAGTGAAGTGAGCAGCGAGATGATGTCGTTTGTGTCTCAGTCTATCCACACGGCGCAACTGCACAAAGTGCACATATCAACAGAGAAAGCGGCTGGCTGTCCGTGCTGTGTCTTCCCTGGAGGCCTCGGCGCGCGAATGGCTTATCCAAGCGAGCAGAACTGCTCAAGCCTAAGCAACTACACTCACACAGCCGGGCCGTCACACAGGGAGACAGCCGACAGACAGCCAGGCAGGCAGGCAGGCAGGCAGGAGGGCAAAGTGGAGTGTGTGTGAGGGGTGGACGGGGTGCTGACAAAGCCACACCAGTGAAGTCAAGTCATGTCAGTGCATTCGTTAGCCCAGTTCTCATACAGATGTGTGTGTACGGCTCATGGTCTATCCGTCAAGTAGCCCTAGCTGCTGCCGGCCGTCACACAAGTCATTCAGTCAGGTCAAAAAGTCGCTTGCAGCATGCCGGCTGGCTCACATAGAAGGCCATTCATTCGGCGGCCGGACTCACTACCAAGCACACAAGCAAGCAGAACAAGGGAGAGAGCGACGGAGTGGACTAGAGTGAGTGTGTGGAGGCAGTTATACAGTTGGCTTCACTTGGGTGTCCGTCTACACGCACGCACACACACACGCACACACACACACACATCTGTCTCGCTAGTCGACAAAAGAAAAATCCCATCGACTAGTCCAGCAAGCACCACTCAGACATCGCGAAGCCACCACCCACCACATCATGTGTACAAGGAAAGCACGAACGATCCAAAAATCGTCCAAGGAGTGGCGTCACAAGGAGGGATCGGCAACGCAAAACTGACTGGATGGTCTCGTCTCATCTCATCGCATCACATAGCCATCACATAGCCATCACATGCATGGACACCACATAGCCCCTCTCGGCCGCCTCCTCCTCCCTCTCACTCTCGGTGGGCGCCGAGCTGCTCCGCCGCATCAGCAGTGGCGGCAAGGGCACAGCGATGCGGTCCATGGCACTCTCCCGCTCGCACCGCTCACACCGCCGCAGCACCGCACGCTGAACCGTCTGACGCAATCCCTCCCCACCCGTGAAGCCATACGACTGGCTCATGTCATGGAGGGCCCCCTCGCCCCCCAGGCCCCGCTGCAGCCGCGCAAATGCTCTTGTCGACCAGTGGCGGCACATGCAGGGGTCGGGGGCCATGGAGTGGTCCGAGTGGTGTGAGGGCAGCAGGTGCGGCAGGGAATGGTGGCTCCTGGGCGGCAAGCCTACCGACAACGGCCCATCCGGCCATGCGGCCGGCAGGTCGTCGGATGAAGCCCCTCTGCTGAGCATGAGGTCCACCCGCTGCCACTCCTCGCCCCTCTCGCGAACGGTCCTCTCTCTGAATCGGCTGGCGGGCGAGTCGTCGATGCTCCTGCTGCTGCTGCGGGGACTGGAGCCGGCCACCGTGCTCATGCTGTGCTGGTCAATCGTCGACATGAGCAGGGCTCTGGTGGGCGGCTTCACCACGGGCGCAGCAGGGGAGGCGGAGGAGAGTGGGGCGAGCGACGCTGCGATGTGCGTGGTGAAGGCACTCTGGACGCCCAATATGCCTTCAGCGAGGCCCCAACACACACCGATGCCGGCTCCCGGCGCGCCCAACATGATGAAGAACGACCCTGCCGCCGTCGACACGAATGCGTCAAGCACCTGGTGCAGCAAGGGAAGGATTTGACAGACAATTGCCCGCTGCTGTTGTGTGTCTGGGCGTGGGTACCTCCTTCAGTCCCTCTCGTGTGGCGCTCTCGCCTCCCTCTCGCCATTTCTTGAGCGCCTTGGCCAGCTGCAGACCGCCGAAGAGGATGTTGAGGGCGTGCCAGAAGGTGGCCAAGCCGACACGCGAGATCCAGCGCACCATGGCAGGCACCCCCTCAACCGTCTCAACAGCAGCCTGACACACAAGAAATGAAGAAAACCTCAGTGAATGGATCCCATTCGGCCCTCATTTATTTCAGACTGACCTCAAAAGGCACATAGCCCTTGAGCTTCTTGAGGTGCCCCATCACGCGCCGCATGGTGGCCAAAGAGAAGTCTGGCAGAGATGCGCCCCTCTCGACGGCCCAGTGCACGCCTGCGATGGCGGCCCCCCAGCCGCCGTCACGGACAGTGGAGTGGCAGAGGGCCCGCGCAATGCCCTTGAGCCTGGCACGTGGGGTGGGGGTCTGGGAGAAGGGCAGCTGGTTGAAGTTGGCCAACACGGGGTCGTGCAAGCACAGCAGCTCACGGCTCCCCTGCACCACCAAGTTGTACACTGACAGACACGCACCGCACACGACATGGGCGAGGGGAAGGGACACAACAAGACAAGCAGACCGGTGTGTGAGTCCCTTTGATGAAGCCATGCCATGCGTCCGTCCGTCCCGTTGGTTTGCTCACTCACCAGCAGAGAGTCCGGCATTGGTGAGCCCCTCGCCCATCATGCGCCGCCCAGGCCCTCTCAGCGCCGACTCCCACAGCACGTGCACGCCCTTCTGCACAACCACTACCCGCAGACGACCTCGGGGCACAACACCGCCAGGCCTCACACGCACGTGGCGGCCGCCGACACGAGCAGACGACCGACCCCTCGACGCACCCGGCCCACGGGAAGAAGCCCGACGCGCCGAGGTGGCCGATGCAGCGCTTGGGTTGCTTGGTGGCTGTGTCCTGCTGCGCCTCGGCGCCTGTCGCGTGCTCGGTGCCGGCTTGGCCGCCTTGCTGATCGACGACCCAATGCTCATCATGCCGTCAGGGGAACGGGAGGCCGACGCGCCGGATCTCGACTCGATGGGCAGCGACTGCTGCTGGGTCTTCAAAGATGCGGATGACGCCGACTTGCCGTCGAGACCACTTCTCTTTTTCAGGTCGACAGCAGGGCCGCCTCCCGGCTCTGAGCCGAGGTTGCTCCCTGACCGACTCAGCTGCGTCGACAGTGACCCCTTGGATGACGCACGCTGTACGGGATCTCCACTCTTGTTGCTGGGCGACTTGGGTTTGGTGCCGCTGCTGCTGCTGCTGCTCTGCTGTGACGAAGGGGCGGTGCTTGTGCTCTTCTTGCTCGTCACGCCGGCATCTCGAGAGCCGTCGGTGGCCTTGGTGGAGGGAGGGGCTGCGTCGGACCGGGAGGGTGCGGAGCTGGAAGAAGGCGCAGCGGCCTTGTCCTTTGAAGCTCCGGCACCCTTCGGGCTTCCCGGCGGCGCCCTGCGCGACTGCGTCGGCTCTCTCGCTCTCTCATCAGTAGCCGTTTGCGGCTGACCGCCCGAGAAGGTTTTCTTCGTCAAAAAGTCGTGTTGTTTCGCCTTCACACGGCGGACCTTCGGGCGCTTGCCTTGCCGACACTGGTAGTCCTGCTCCGCACCGTCATCATCATCCTCGTCGACGTCGGTCGTGAGGGAGGTCTTGGACTCGCCGCGGTCCAAGTAGGGCATCACCGTCGCCATGCTCTCCCAGTGGGCGTCCTCCATCATCGCGCGTTCACCTTTGAGGCAGGCGGATTAAGCTCGCAGACCTAGTCGCAGACGACGTGCGCGCTTTTTCCAAGGCGACAGAGGGAGGCAGCACATACATGCATCTCCCTGTGCTGCTGCACACACGCACGATTTCGAAAGCCTTTCTTCGGCCGGCTGCTCTCTTTTCGTCGGCAACATACTCCATGGGCACGACAAACACTGGTGCGAAGAACGTGTTGGGCGGCCAACTGGAGTGCTGCTGCACGTCGCCAATGACTGGCTTCCACAGGTACGCCCTTTTGCCATAAGAAGAGGACAGAAAAGACGTACATCTTCGGTTGAGTGTGTGTCGGTCCTGTCATGTGAATGCCTGCAGGGATGGGTTCTGCAACACGGGGCCGATGGACATCGGTCGCCATGTGGTGTGCGCACAGGTGACGGCAGAGTTCCTCGCCTACACGAGAGCCCAAGGTAGGTGCGCCCACTCGTGTCTGCTGCTTGATGTGATGCCTGCCTGCATGCCTGCCTGCAGGCAACGATTTGTCGACGCCGCATCCTCCCCACTTCCCGGGGCTGCGACCGGGTGACCGCTGGTGCCTGTGTGCTGACCGATGGGCCGAGGCTCTCAGAGCTGGGGTGGCTCCCCCGAGTGCGTATACAGAGAACGAGCGCACAACAGACCGCCACACACGCTGTATCTGCCCTCTTGTCTTTTGACTTCACAGTTGTGCTGAAGGCTACGCACGAGAACGCGTTGCGGACAATCAAGCTGGAGGATTTGATGCGGTATGCCATCGATGCTCCTGAGAGAGAGCCGGCCACCAACTGATGGACATGCGGCGTGAGGGGGACAGGAGAGGAGGCGTGTGTGCGTGTTTTCCGTGGCGTGTGTGTGGATTGGCGTGTGGCGGCGAGTTTTTGACGTTTTGTGTAGTGGGGGCGTGGGTATGTAGTTGCCTTACGACTGACCGACACACGCACTGAGTGAGCAATGGCACACGTCCAACTGACGGCTGTCGGTCTTCGTGAGGACGACACACACACACACCACAAGACACACCAACGACCCAGAGAGTCCAGCAGCAGCAGCAAGAAACAAGCAAGGCACAGATGTCTAAAGCGTACCAGACTCCCTGCCAACACCACAACCCCCGCCCCCCAAAGACACACACGTGCCATCCTCACAGCCAGAGAGAGAAGAGTGCAAAAGCCACAGCAGCTGCAGAGCAGGCCTGCACCACCAACTGTCTGCGCGAGAAGTATGTCGCGCCACTTTTCTTTAGTTTCGGGAAAGAGATCTCCCCTGCCAATTCCACCTTTCCTGCACACGAGATAGTGAGACATTGGTGTTTTTCCTCTTGCTGTCTGAGTGCGTTGAGTATGTGTCTTGAGCCACCATTATATCTCCCCTTGTCCTTGATCGTCAGAGACAGTTTTGGCTTGCACAGGACGTCCTCCGTCACGAAGGTCTCCGTCATCCCTGCAACCGACAGACGAGCAATCGGGTTCGTTAAAGCACATGTGCAGAGGCTCCCTCCCACTGAGCCCACTCACTCACCGACATAATCGTCCGATATGGTGTCGTGCTCAAAGAAGGAGAGGTAGAACCTCTGGCCCTTGACATATGGCAGTTGAAACTTCTTGTTCCACGTGGCGACGCCGTTCTTGCCGTCGGCCTGCTTGGTCTGCATCTTCTTGTTCTCCTTGCAGGCTCCCTCCTCCAGCTGAGACTCGCACAGCATTCCCACAAACTCGCCGTCGCACGTCAGGTCCATCTTGGGCAAACCTGCCCAACGCCATGCATGTGTGCCGTCTCGAGAGAAAGGCTTGGATTGTTCGCTTGTTGGCTGACCTGAGGCCTTTTCGACGGTGACGAGGAACTTGTCGGGCGGGGTTGTCTCAGACTTGTTGTAGAACTCTTGTGCCGCCTCGCACTCTGGATGGACACGAGACACAGACGTGTGTGATGATGGATGGCGGTGGGGTAGAGTAAGCCGTCTGATTCACCTTCCTGCCTGGCAAGCATTTCTTGCGGGCCGCCGAGATACTCGCCGGTGACCTTGACCCTCCCTTGAGCGACAAGGGAACCAACCATGGATGCCTTAAGGCTCCCTGCACTGCATGTCTCTCTACCTCCATTGGGTGACAGGCTGAACCTCATATCGCCCGTCTTCTGCAGGCAGACAGACACCAAGAGAGTCACGCGCACGCACACAAGACACAACACACATACAAGAGCACACAGACAAGCACAGCGCCCAACCAGGAAGGTGTCGAGCTTGAACGGCTCTGTCTTGCCTAACAGACAAACAAGTAAGGTTGACATCCGTCGGAGCATGCTCTGTTTCTCTGTCCTTGTCACACACACCAACATAGTCGTCTGACGCCGCGTCGTCTTCGTCCCAAAAGGCTGCGTAGTACTTGGTCTCCCTGTCGAAGGGAAGCGGACCATCTGACCCACCCGCCAAACATACAATCGACCCACCCTCTGCAAGCCTTGACTCACTGGAATCTGTGTGTCGTTGCTTCCTTACGTACCTCCGTGTCCCATTTGGCAATCCCCTTTCCGTCTTTCTCCTCGCCCTTAATGACAGGCAGCTTCCAAGTCGACCTGTCCTTGCACCTGTCCTCAGGCATCTCCCCCTCACACAGCCGCCCATAGTAGTCACCCACTCCACTCTTGGGCCAGCTGTCCATGTCAGGCAAGTCCCTGGCAGCACCCATACACAGATGACCACACCCACCACCAACACCGTGTTGTCACGGTGCATTGGGTGCACGTGTGGCCTTCATCATAAGTACCATCCTTCGAATGTGAGGATGACTTCCTTCGGGTCGTCGCTCTCTTGAGAAGTCATGACGCCCGCGCTGTTTCCGCTCATTCGCGAGTCGGCCTGTGCAAAGGCCCTCCTTCTGTGGTCGCTGATGGGCTGCACTGCGGTGCCACCCCCCCTGCAATCAATGCCGAGAGAGTGCCATGGTTGATGAGTCAGAGTCCTCCAGCTTCCTCTCCTCTGATCCCACCTTTCAGAAGCTTCAATCCGCCCCCCTGCTGTGACGTGCATTTGACGCTCTCTTGATGGAACAACTCTTGTCATCGCTGCAGCCAACAACGAGTGAAATGGAAACCATGACGCGCGCCACGAAGCATCCTCTGGATGGATGGCCCGCCCCACCTGTATTAGCGGCGAGCAGCAGCAGCAGCAGCAGTACAAATGACCAGGCCCATTTGTGCATGGTGGGGTGTTCATCAAACCATCGATGTCCGGGAGAACCACTGGCACACCAAACCCAGGGGAGAGAGAAAGTCGAGACGGATCGTCGCTACAGAAATAGTATGTACCGTCCTTCTATTTCTCGGTCTGACTAATGACGTCATCCGAAGAGACCATCCCCGCCTTGTCGCGTGCCCTTCTTCTCCTGGCTGTGGCGGCGTGGCTGCCCCGCCCACTGCAGGGCAAAGCAAGGGACGAATGGGTGTCCTCTCGCAGAGTGGTCTATCACGTCCTGACGGACCGGTTCGCCGTCACCAGCCCCAAGGAGGACACGTGTGAGAAAAGCCTGAAGGAGTGCCCCTCGGGGGGCTACTGCGGCGGCTCGTGGAAGGCAATGGAGGAACACCTGCCGTACCTCAAAGAACTCGGTGGGCTGGCTGCTTGTGATGGCTTGCTTCTGTGTCGCGGATAATGCTATGTGACTTGCTGGCCTGCCTGGTGTGTTGTGTTGTGTGTCCCTCTGTCTGTCCGCAGGGATCAGTGCGATATGGATCAGCCCAATACAAGACCAGCTGCAGTGCGGCTACCATGGTGAGTGAGTGATGTCACAAGACTGAGTGCGTCATATCGGCCGCGTGCGTGTGCTGCTGGCTGGGTGTGCGGGGCAGGCTATCACCCGCGGAACTGGTCTGCCGTCAATTCCCACTTCGGCAGTGAGGATGACCTCAAGAGCCTCATAACTACCAGCCACGGCATGGACATCTGGATCATGGCAGACGTCGGTAGGCCGGCCCGAACGCGCCGCGCCCTCCCATCACATGACGCCCTCCTCCTCTCTCTGCTTGCGTGTGTGGTGCAGTGATGAACCACGTGGCGCCTGTGGGCAAGGAGAACCTCCACCTGATAACGCCGTTCAACAGGACCGAGTACTTCCACGCCGACTGCAAAATGGACTTCCAGAACCCAAGCACCTTCGAGACCTGCTGGCTCTGGGGACTCCCAGACCTCAAGCACGTACACATACACACACACACACACACAGAGGTCTGTCTGTTTCTCGGCACATCTGTCTGTCTGTCTGTCTGCCTGTCTGTCTGCAGGAGGACGCATGGGTGAGGGAGCAGCTGCTGCACTTCGTCGATGACCTGGCTGTGCGGTGGGAGTTCGACGGCTTCCGAATCGACGCCGTCAAGCACGTGCCCAGGTGGTTCTGGCAGGACTTCCACGAGCGGCTGCAGCGGCGCGTCTTCACTGTGGGGGAGGAGCTCAGCCAGGCGGCGCAGGACGTCGGCAAGTGGCAAGACGGCAAGATGTTCGACGGCGTGAGTCCAGTGCAGATGGATCAATGAGGGAACACCAGTGTGTTAGAGTGTTGTCTGTGTTGCAGATGCTGAATTACCCGATGTATTTCGCCCTGCGAGAGGTGTTTGTCAAGAAGAGGCCCATGCACCACCTCAGCAGAACACTCACAGACGTCAAGAACAAAATCAGGTCGGTCCAGTCCACACGCTCACCCGCATGGCGATGGGGGGGGGGGGATGGACACAAATCAATCTGTGTGGCGGCAGTGACGTGGCGGCATTGGCTCTGTTCGTGGAAAACCACGACTTCGCTCGGTTCCTGTACGCCCAGCCCGATGAGGTGCTCTACCGCAATGCACTGACCTTCATCCTCGCTGCCGAAGGCATACCCTTCATTGTGAGCCTCTCACACACCAACACACACACACACACACATGAAATCCCTTTGCCTCTGCTCGCTGTGTGGTCTGTGTGTGTCAGTATTACGGCACCGAACAGGGATACGGTACACTACACATCAGCCAGACGGCCGTCCATCTGTGTGTGTCTGTCTGTCTGTCTGTGGTGTGGTGTGTGTGGGTCATGCCCCCATGTCAGTTGGTGCCAGGGAGGACGGCAAGTGGGACGACAATTCGAACCGCTCCCCCCTGTGGCTATCGGGCTACAACACCACACACCCAATATTCCGACTCATCAAGCGGATGACATTCCTCAGAAGCCAAGGCATATTCGACGGCAGACAAGAGGAGCTCATCGTAAGCACAGGAAACCCACACACCACCACCGTCGCTACCTGTCTGTCTGTCTGTCTGGCTGGGCAGGTGCGTGATAACACGTACGTCTTCACGCGCAAAGGGGCAGAGGAGCAGCCCATCATCATCACGTCCAACACAGGCGGCGGGAACGACCACCGCGGCCAAAACCAGGGCAGCCGAGAGGTCCACATACCGCCCAGCAAGATGCCCCACAAGCGGGGGACGCTCCTCTGCGACGCGTTGGCGTATCTGCACGAGGGCGGGGGAGGGCGGGGGTGCTACCGAGTGACCAAGAAAGGCCTCACGGCCAGAATTCATGACGGGCAGCCGCTGGTGCTCATGAACAGCGACATGGGCGGTGAGTGAGGGAGGGAGGGAGTGGAGTGGAGGGGGCCGGCGGGCATATGCATGTGTGTGTATGCCGCGGGAGTGGTGTGGTGTGGGAATGGAATGGAATGCAGGTTGCTTTGAGAGTGCGGCGTACATGGGCTCTCCCGACATCAGTGCAGTGCACGCCTTCTCCGCCGAGCACTGCCAGATGGCGTGCTTCACGGACAAGAAGTGCAGGCACTTCACCTTCTACCCCACACGGAAGAATGAGAACTGCAACCTCAAGGAGGGCAACATCGTCACTCGCCAGCTCATAGGGGGAGGGGGGGTGGAGTCGGCCATCAGCGGGCCGAGGAGCTGCGGGGGCAGGGGCTGCTTCGAGGAGACAGCCCTTGCCACCAAGACAATCGCTTCCACTAGAGTGAGTCACCTCACCCACTCACTTGACGCGCCTTCCTCCATCCATGTGTGTGTCGGTGTGTGCAGGTGAGGAGCGCGTCTCAGTGCCAGACCAAGTGCATGAAGGAGGACATGTGTCGGTTCTTCACCTACATGCCCACACACGAGGCCGACACAGAGGACAACTGCTTCCTCAAGAGCAGCGACGCCAAACGAAGACCATCCAAAGGCAGCGATGTGGCCGTCAGGTACACCGTCTGTCCGTCCGTCCACAGACAAACACCTACACAGACAGCCGTGCACACACCCGTGGCCACCATGCCATGTGTGTCTCTCCTCTGTATCAGCGGCCCTAAGTTTTGTCCATCGAGTGGCGGCTTTGAGCTGGCCTACTACGACAGCCCCACCATCAGCACCACCGACAGCAGCACCAGCAGCAAGAGTGATAAAGAGGTAGAGGTCGCCAGCAGTCGTCTCGAGGACATCCCCTCAACAGAGGCCTGCCAGCGGCGCTGCCAACGCTCCCCTGCCTGCCGGCACTTCTCGTACATCGCCTCCAAAACTGACAAAGGCGGCGTCAACTGCCTTTTATTGGACAGCGACAGAGACAGACAGCCACTGCCAGAGGCAGAGGGAGGCGACACCGAGCTCGGCACACACATGGTCATCTCGGGGCCGAAACACAGCTCGTGCCTCGAGACACAGACGAGATATATTGGGGGGAAGACAATCAAGGCGCTGAGGAACGCCCCGTCGGCGATTGCGTGTCAGTCGAGGTGCGCACGGACGGCGGACTGTGTGGCCTTTACGTACCGGCCGGAGCTGCGGATCTGTGTGCTCAAGAGCGACGTGGGGGAGAGGGAGAGGGTTGCGAGGAGGGAGGGGATGGCCATATCGGGGCCGCCAGTGTGTGCGTGAGGGGCTGAAGGGCCGAGGGAGTGAGTGGGTGGGTGCGTGTGTGTCAAAGGATGAATCGACTGACAGTGTGGTTGAGTACAGTACATGTGTGGTAGATTCTGTCTGTCTGTCTGTCTGTGTATAGCATTTGTACAATGTCGGTCGGGCTGACTTGTGTCAGTGACACGAGTGTTTGTACGTTGGCTGCATGGTGCCTGGTTGGATGGATGGCTGAGAGGGAGATAGTTGCTCGTGCGACAGACAGACAAAAAAGACACCCAGATCGACCTTTGATAAGCTCATCCCTGCATGGCTTTGGAAGTGTCCGTTGTTCCTCCCTCACGTGCCATTCGCAATTAATACAGCCGCGCACGCCACACAAAAGCATCCCATCACCACCCGTGCAAAAAACTGGTTTCGAGTGTGTATGTATCAGTCACTGCCGAGAGCTCGACTCAGTCATCCTTCCACTCACCACGGCGACCAGTCCTCGCTGCTGTGTCACCACTCTCGCGCTTTCCCCGGCTCATTATTACCCCAAGACGTCCGGCCCTACGGCCAGCCGACTTTGCGTGCCGAAGCGTTGGATAGGGCAGTATCGACTGCTCCGATGGCTGCGGCAGCACACACATCCAGCAACCCAACAGGCCGAAGCCCACAGATTTTTAGCGGATTTAGTGCGAAACCGCGTCCATTCTTATCTTTTCGCTGCCAGATGGCTGGAGTGGTTGTGGATAGATCTCTGTGCGGGACATGATACATGCGACGCTCTCAGCTCTCCAATCACAGCGCACGGCCGAGATCTGCGACAGATCTGCCTCCACCCCGTCTGCTTGTTGGATCTTTTCATCGGCACCCAGAGGTCATGAGTTCGATCCATCATGAAAAACGGCCAACACAGCGCCGCATTCGTGTTCCTCAGCACACGGCGGATGCACACACCCGTCCCATCTGCTCTCCCGCCACTTCCTAGAGACTGCTCAGCCCCCACGCCCCGCACAAGCTCGCGCATGCGCATGCCGCCAAAGGAGCGACTACCAGCGGAAAATGGACACGCCGTCCTTCTCCGGCGGCCCGTTCTCCCCTCCCTACGGTGCCTCGTACTTCCCCCTCAAGCACAAGTGCCTCCTGTCCTATGCTCGGCAACAGCCGCCTGGCGTGCAGTTCTTCCGCGAGAGGCTGGCCAGCCGGAGGAGTCCGACGCAGACACGAGGCGAGCGATGCGACGATGTCTCCAGCCGGACACTGCAAATGGAGGTACCTGACGAGAGGAGGGGGATGGAGCCGCCGCGTGTCCAAGTGGGTGATGGTGAAAGCCGGTATGGACTGCAGTCGCCCACTGGGAGGCTGCTCGATGATGTGCTAGAGGCTGAGAATGACGACGAAGACAAAATGGGAGACGCCGATGGGGAGGAGGACTCGTGTGTGGCTTCGTCCTTGCCGTCTGTCTACTACATGGACTCTGCCAGCGTCGTCTGGTGAGCGCAGACACGCAGACGCGCCAACATGGAATCGAATCATCCTTCCTCCCCCTTGGATCTCTCTCAGCGCTCGTCTGGCTGCCGAGCGTCGCCGAAGACGCCGTGCCCGTCGCTCCACGGACACTGTCGACCAAGAGAGTTCGGTCACATCGGCCGCCCCTCTGACACACGCACAGAGGCAACAAGTGGCCCCCCCCACTCCCCCCCGACCGTGGAAAGCGGCCCACGACTGGGGGCCTGTGCCGGGCAGGGGTGTGCCTGGGCCGAGACCCAGGAGCCCTCGCGAGCGGCTGAGGGAGCACATGCAGCTTAAGCGGCTGCAGCTCATGCACATGATGGGTGACGGCAGAGGGGGAGACGAGAATGTGGCGACAGAGGGGAGGGGAGGAGGGAGGAGTGAAGGTCATGAGGGCTCGCGGCTGATGGTGCAGACGCGGGAGAGACACGAGAGAGCGGCGAGGCCAGAAGCAGCCAAAGCCGAGAATGAGAAGCCCATTCGGCAGCCTTCGCGCCAAGCATCGAGGCCATTGACAAGCGAAGAGAAGCATGCCAATATCCAGCCCCTGCCTACTGCCTGCTCCGCGCACGCGCACACGACACACGAGAAAGAGAAACCGCAGCCCCCCGACCCCTCCCTCTCGCCCATCGTCCGCCGACGCCAAATACACATGACACAAGCCGCTCTGGCCCTTCAGCGACCATCGGCTCTGCCGTCCTCGCACCGCGGCTATGCCCCGTCTGTGCAGCAGCCCAGGACAGAGGAGGAGGGCGGCATCTCGTCGGCTGCATCGATTGGCGTGGGTGGGGCAGGGGCGGGGGTGAGTCCGATAAGCAGCAGGGAGAGGGAGGGGGAGAGGGAGATGGAGTGGCGGGCCTATCTGGCTAATCGACTGTCGGAGCGACATGATTTCGTCGCCAGGAACATCGCGCCGTTCAACCGACAGAGGAGGGCGTTTGCGCCGCGGGCGAGGTCGATCCAGTGGGTGCCTGACTATCTGTGGGCGAATCCCCAGGTGAGGCCGACTAGGAGGGAGGACAGAGGGAGGGTGCGGGGAAGGAGGAGGACACGTGCGGATGAGGAGCATGACGATTTGTGGCTGGAGGGGCTGCCGGCTACGTGACGTGGATGCTCTCTCTGTACGTGTGTGTGGGGGGGGGGTTGG
>CDMY01000324.1:12797-28213 GCA_001179505.1 Vitrella brassicaformis | reverse complement strand
CCCCCCCCCCCCCACACACACACACAGAGACAGAGAAACCCATTTCTCACCCATTGCACACACCTCTCTCTCTCTCTCTTTCCTTCAGTGTGCACATCGATGGCACCATGAGCAAGATGTGTATGTCGCCGCGGGTCTTCATGCCGTCCTTCTGGGTCTTGGTCGCACCACCAACCTGACACACACACACACGACACATACAGAGGAGCGGGATTGCGAGCGGTGTTCGTGTGTGTCTGTGTGTGTCTACGAGCAGCAGCAGGAGGGCTCGCTTGACATCCTCATGGCCGTAGATCTCCGGGGCGATGGACTGCGACAACTGCACAAACAGGGGGAGCCAAAGAGAAGCCTCACCCCCCTCCCCCCTCTCTCTCTGTGTGTGTCTGTGTGTTGACCCGTTCCAACATGTCCACGCCGCTGCGGCGATCGGCATCCAAACTGCATGCCACACACACAAGGAAGGGAAGCAAACAGACGGCCGTGCAGGGATGTCTGTGTGTGGTGTGTGTCGTTGGCTGACCGTCTGAGGTCATCTTGCGACATGACGTCCTTGTCCTCGTAGCCCTTCTTGTGTTTGTTGATGTAGTGGACCTCCAAGTAGCAATCCTGACACACACACACACACACATGTGGATGGATGGATGGATGGCTCGGTGAGTGTGTTGGCTCACTTACCGAGACCATCCCCTCGACTAGCCCCTGGTAGCCCGTCTTGCGCTCAGGCATGTAGATCCCAGCTACTGTCGCGCAGTCGCCTGCACACCACACCCACCCCACCCCACCCCACCAGACCCCACCACAGCACACAAGTCAACACCCCCATGCCGCACATCCATCCATCCATCCATTCCCACGTCTGCACATCACATACCCGGCATGAGTTTGCGCGTGTTGTGCCCCTCCAGCACACAGGTCATGGACCGCGGCACGTTGCCCTCGGGCACCTGCCAAGCGGGCTCCTGCACACGGATCTGCTGAAACGACGAAAACTTCGAGAAACTGACACATGTCACGTTAAGACGACACACACAAAGGGTATGGGGGTGTGTGTGGGGGGGGGTAAAGGGGTGTGTGGGTACCCACCGGGCGTCTAGGGCCATCTGTCCTTGGTTCTTCCTGGCCTTGCGGCACCGCTCCGTCCCACACTTGGTCACCGGCATGAACTGTAGACCCTCCGACACCTACACCACACACACACACACACACACAACGACGCAGAGTGAGGGAGGTGGGGCGTGCTCTTGGTCGGCATGCACCCCCCGCCACCCACCCACCCCCACTCACCACTTGGCACGACTCAGCCCCGCAGGTTTGGCAGACGTACGCGGCGACCACCGTCTTGGGCTTCACGCTGTCCACCTTGGTCACCGTACCCTGAATGAACAAACAAACGACCAAACACACAGAACACAGCGAAAGTGATGAATCGGTTTGTGAATGTGTGTGGGTGTGGGTGTGGGCTCCGTGGGCTAGATCTCACGTCGAGCTTGACGAAGGAGCCGACGCACTGCGACCGAACCTCTGCTCACAGAACACACATATACACACAGACAGAGACACACAGAGAAGGACAGAGAGGGGGGGAGGGGCTGTTTCGGTGGATTCGTATGTGTGGCTGTGGTGGGGAAGTTCTTTACGTCTGAGGTCGAGTGTTTCGACTTTCTTGGCGAGCTCTGAGTCGGGCGACATGGGAGGCACCAGGTGAACCTCACTGCACACACACACACACACACACACACACACAGGGATATGTGTGCCCCTCTGGTCTATGCTGTGTGGGTGTCTTCTCTGCTGTACTATGTGCGGAATATCTCCGGTGGGTACGATGCCACTGCCGCCTCGGCGTCCATGCCGTCCTCTATGGCTTTTTTGATCTCCCTCTTGCTGCAGAACACATAATACATAGACAAAGGGGGGGGAACGTGCCAACGTGCCAATAGTGACCGCACTCACCGCCAGAAGTTGCGGAGGTCCTGTGCCGTGGGGTACTGCACACACAACACACACACACACACACACACAGGGCCATGCATCCAGACATCATACGACCGACACATACGCCCTCCCCGTGGCCATCTCTCCCGCCCTTTCTCTGTGTGTCGCGTGTGTGTAATGTGGTGTGGAAGCCGCCACACCTGAGGAAGGAGTATCTCTTCCTCCATCTTCATTTGCTCGAGCTCCTCGTCGACGGCCTGGTAGATGAGGCTGAGGTTGCGCTTGGTGTTCTGCAGCAGCTGCTCCAGGAACGCACTCTCGCCATCACCCTGCTCGTACTGACGACAAATGCCACACACACACACATACGTATACACATCCGGGATGCGTTCATTGATCGATGGATGGGCGGATGGTGTCGTCTTCTTCTTTGTACCTTTTCATAGTCGTCTAGGAAGAACTGCAGCACCTTGGACTCGCCATCTATGATCCCTTGCTGCACCCACAGATGCGTCCCACAGACAGATGCATCCATCCCCCGACCCATTGCCCATTGCAATGCATCCATGAACTCAACGCATCCTCCAGCGAGTGCATTTTTGCTGCATTGCCTTCTCCTCTCACCATCTGGGCGCGGTATTTCTTCCTATCGTGGACGCGGTGGCGGCGGTAGTCGGGCTCGGTTGTCTCATAGGTCCGCAGGAAGTCCTTGAGTTTCTCCTTGTGCTCGCCGTACTTCCCATACGTCACCGACAGCCTGTCGCGGTAACGCAACACAGGCAGGTGCGTCGCCATCTATCCCCAACCCACACCAACAACGCCAACGCACCCCGAGGGCTAAGAATGCATCATATACACAGCACCGCGTCGCCCTCTGTAAATCCACTCGTGCGAGCTTTTGTTGCGCAATAATGGACGCAGAGGAGATAGATCTGCAGCGTGAGGAGGGCGAGGAGGAGGAGGATGGCCAGCCCGCCGAGGAGCTGCACGGCGAGCGCGCCAAGGAGGCCAAGCAGCTGGACGCCCTGACGTCCGTCGAGAGGGAGGAGGACGAGACCGGGGCGAGACCCATCGACAGCCAGGAGGCGCAGCAGTTCCTCACAAACCTCCAGAAACTCGAAACCGACGAGGAACTCAAAAAGAAGGCCAGGTGAGTCAGTCAGTCTACCAACGAGAGAGAGAGAGGAACCGGCACGGCAGACCACCACGGAATACATCCCTCTGTGCTGCTTGATGCGTGTGTGTCACCATGTAGGGAGCGTGAGCTGGCCAAGGTGAAGCTGCGGCGGGAGGACGTTGAGCTCATCTGTCGCGAGATGGAGGTCGACAAGGAGGTGTCGGAGCGGGTGCTCAGGCAGCACCACGGCGATGTCATCGCCGCCCTCCGTTTCCTCGTCAGCGACTTCCCCGACTTGGCTGCAGCCAAGATGCAGGCGGCAAGATGCCTCGCGCAGGCCAATGCGTGACTGACGGTGTGTGTGTGGTTGCGTCTGACACCTGTCTTCCGGTGTTTTGTTCGGATCGAAGTAGACAGGGTCCCTTGCAGCAACGGGACGGTTTGCTGCTGAGGCGCCTTCGCCACTCCGGCACGAACACACCGGGAGGCACTCTGAGACGCACCGGTGTGAGTAGAATGGCTGTTGATTGATTGATTGGACACACTGGACCTTCGCTGTTGTGTTTTTCGTGTGAAGGGCCTTATGGCTCGATGCTCATACCACATGTAATCACATCCCACACGCCCACATCTACCACCGATTGTCTTGTCCATGCACGTCTTACGACACACGTCACACGGCTGACCAGAAGCCACTCAAAACTAACTGTCTGCAGCACCTATCACATCAGCCAATACCAAGTCAGCTCTCATCTGTTCTGTTCACGCATACGAGTCCTCTTCCTCCGGCAGCATAAGGTCGGTGACGGCCTCCAGCTGCCCCTCCTTGAAGTGCTGCTGCCAGTGTGCCGCCTTCAGGCCCTTGACGTGGGCAGACCTGAAGGCCATCAGCACATAGAGGGCGATGTCGCGTCCCACTGCAGGGTCAATCTCGACACGGACGTCACTGCACAAACACAAACACACAACTGAATGAGCGCTGAGTAAAGAGTTGATATGGCATTTTTGTCTCATCTTACTAGGTCTCTTTGATCAATGGGTCGTCCAGTGTGATGTAGAGCCTCCGAGAGTCCTTCGCGGGCCGGAAGCGGAACAAATTGACGGCATAGACCCGATGGCTGATGACCTCCTTGCCTTGTTCACCCTCAGCAGCCGGCGGCTCGTCAGCAGCCTTCTTTCCCTTCTTGGTCGCGCCTTTCTTCTTGTCGGCCTTGGCGTTTTTCCTGACTCTTTTGGCCTTGTCGTCCCCACCGGAGCCGAAGAGGCTGAACCCAAGGGCCGAAAAGTCGAAGCCGCTCCATGCCGTGCCTGTCGTGTCTCGGCCTTTGTCGGCCTTCTCCTTTTCGCTAACGACAGATGCCCACAAGAGGGTCAGCTCACCTGAGATGGAGAGAATCGATGCCTGATGTATTCGTGTCCTCTTCAGGCAGCGACACACCTTTTGCCAGGTCTGTAATTACTGTCCCGGGGTATTTCAACTGGACGGACAACCCACGGCCGTCGTCGCTTTTGTTAGGTCTGGGTGCTGGCCAGCGTACCTTGGCATCTGCAGACGAGGCCTCGCTTTCATCCGTCTTTTCATCGGCCTCGGACTCGTGCTGCTTCGGCCCTTGGGAGCTCCGTCTTCTCCCTGCCCTTTTGCCGCCACTCTTGGAGGTCTTGCTCTTGCTGCCGCTCTGCTGATCGGTTGCCGCATCGTCAACATTTTCCTTGAGAGCCACAGAAAGAGTGGTACCTGCTGTTCCTGCTATTTTTTTGTCCCTTACTGGTATCCTTTCCACCTCTCCCCTGAATCGCACAGCACAGCTGCACGCACGTCGGAGGCACACCATCCATAGCGATGAGGGCATGAATCCTCAGCGATTCATTCCTGACCTGAAGCCTCCCTTGGCGAGTGCCTTGAGCGCCACGTACGCCCACGAATCGGCGAGACCTATGGGGCTGCCCAATCAGCACAATCACGATGCCGCACTCTGTTATCGGCAGCAGGCATGCTTACCCACCCGGCGACGGAAGTCGACATGACGTCCTAGGGTGGGAGACATGGCAGTGTGGGAAGCCGACCAACTGCACTGCGTGTCATTCTTTTCGTCTCACCACAAAGCGTCTCCCTTTCGTTTCGGTGGTGTGGGGTGTGGAGTGACGCACATGCGTATCGAATGTTCCACCCTCTCTGTGACGCGCAAACGTCGATGCCATCTGGAATGGCAAACAGACACAACGAGGAAGAGATGCTTGTAATTGGGGAGACACACAGAGCGGCCGGAGTTCTCACCTGGTCCTCAACCCTTCTGGTTGCCTTGACTTGCACGTATCGCGAGAAGCTGTGCGTTGGCAGGATAAAGTGGGGCTTGTAGGACATGGGGATGGGGGGGAAGATGGGCGGCTGTCGGCTGTCATTGGAGATGCTCCTGGGTGAGAGACGCCTGCTCTAAATGACGGGCAGCGTGATGGTTGGCTGTCTATCGTACCACTCGACGTGATGGACGGGGAACTCTTTCTTCCACTCAGACAGGTCGACGAAGGTCACCTCAGTGCCAACCGTTATGTCACCTGAGAACCAGAGAAAAGGCCGAGATACCGCCACTCATTTGGCTCAATCGTTCGTGCCTCCCGCGCTGTACCTTCAACAGTGATTGGATGCGTCATGGGGTCATCGATCTTCGGTGGCGGCCTCACAGCTTCCTGCAGTGACAGCCGGGCATACATTAGGGACCATGAGGCAGCGGCGGCTGGTACCATGACGACTTCATGTCGATAGAGAGCGATATCCTCATCGAACATGAAGTCATCGAACTCCAACTCGCCTGGAAAGACGAGAGAACCTGACTGCAGTCGCCATCCCTGTCCCCCATCCACCCTCTCTCACGTTCCGAAGCGGGCGGGGTCGGAGGCTTCTTGAGGTCAAGCTGCAAAGAACAAGATCCAAATGGGCTCCTCTCTCTCTAAAAAAACATGGCGGTTGGCCTGTCGATGACTGACCTTCTCCACAGGAAGTTGCTCCTCGGCCTCTTCAGCAGCCAGGCCGAGGTCGGCCTCGGGCACATAAACCTCCCTCTTGCGGAGCCGTTTCTTGGGCTCCTCATAGATACGCCGAATGTGGTCCTTGACATCTACCAGACACATGTACTGAAGAAACAACATACCGTCGTCAGACCGAATGTCGCAACGCACTGACTCCTTGGCCAACCTTATCCCTTCTCGGCCTTTCTTCCTCTTCACCAGCCTGTACGTAACGAAGGGAAATAGCATCACTGACTCATCAGAATGCAGGGATGTCCTTTCTGCGTATACCTCCCTGACTGACAGGTGGCCTGGCACGTCCACTGCGTACTCGCATCGTGGAGACTGGCTGCTCCCAGTAGATGCCATGAGGTGTTTTCCCCCTCTTCGCCCCCAGTCTGCATATCATCTGAATTTGCAGACGGCCAGCTTGGGGGTCGAGAATTTGAGACGTTTAGAAGCCTAAAAACGCAGCCACAATGCAGCCAAATTACCTGCGACGTTCATGACTCGACTTATGGTGATGAGTCGTCTACCAGTGTGGGCAACGTGCAAGTTGAAGGGACACAAGAGCTGAACACAACTGGTGATGCAAAGTGCCCATCCCCAACTCGGTCTGCTCGTCCACTCACGCGTGCCCCCCTCCCTCCGCCCCTTCCTCTCAGCAGCCCGCTTGAGCGCGTTCGAGAAGACCAATGACGAGGGTGTCGCGACAGGAGGCGTCCGGCCGATTGCCATGGGAGAGACGATCCGTCGCTGGGATCTCCGAATACTGTCTGGTGTGCATGGAGGAATATCCAAAGGACACGTGGGTGCAGTGCCCGCATTGCAATGCACGATCCTGCGCGTGGCAGCTGAAGCGGCAACCTGTCGATTCAGCAGTGGAGGGAGAACATGAACTAGGCTGGTCGACCGCTTCCAGCAGCTTGGGCGTTCACGGCAGACCAGCCACGGCGCCATGGCAGCCCATCCGTTTCTGGTCACAACTACGTCAAGTGGATGCCGGGCATGAAGGTCACCCCGTCCATCATCAGGAGGATGAGCCCACAGGACCAACAGCGGTGGCGAGAGTCGGACGTTGCTGAGGTCGACAAACTCGAGCAGTACGAGACCTACGTTTGGCGCAAGAGACGTGACGTCCCTAGGGGCGCGCAGAAGGACGACCAAGGCAGACGGGCGGCAGAAGACACGGCTTGTCATCAACGGCGCATCCTCGCTCAGCAGATTGCTGCGCAGCTCCCTGCCGACGGGCAGAAGCTGGCGGGCATGAAAGCCGTCATCAAGCAGCTCGTGACGCAACTCGGCGTTTCAAGCACTTTCTGCCAACTTCGACGATACCATCAGGATCGTCACGGCGGCCGTGGTGGTGGGTCATGATATGCTCTGCAAACGAGTGCCGACATCGTCTGAGACACCGTGGCAGACGTCCAGGAGACACTGGCTGACTCGATGCGCGACCTGCACAGCATCGTCAATCACCTCGACCACAAGCACGAGCAGCTGCTGGTCGGAGTATGCCGAGCAGTCGCCAATATAACCACGAAAGCCACCGCCAGACCGGCCCCGCAGGACCCGTGGACGTCTGCCCGACCATGAGCGAGGCTCCCTCATTCGACTGAACATGGTGGACATCAGCCAGCAAGTCCAGCAAGGATATACACTCAGTCTTTCACGGCAGCATTGCTGGGCTCGATTCAGTCCGTCTACTGCCCCCGTAGCTGTGCAGAAGACAAAAGTGCGCTCACTTGTAGACGAGTTCGTGAATCCCTTTCAGTTCTCTCCCTTGACGTAAGCAAGGAAGTTCGTTTTCGTCAAAGCGGACACCCATGGACCTGTCTGTATGCTTGCAGGGGAGTGTCGCGGGTGTGTCTGGGAGGAGACATTCACGCCTCCATCACCACCACTCAACTTCATCCCTCAGCCACCCTCGACCCCCTCGTCTCTTTCTCAGGGACACCAGCTGGAGCCGGTCGTCGCCGAAGTTCCTCGATTATCTGCAAGGTGAGGAGTAGAAAGAAAGCCAGTAAGACGCTCGTCCGGTCTATCTTGCAGAGCGAGAGTTGACGGCTATAGATGGGGACGGCACGACCGCCGTTTCGTGCGGACGAACAACGCTGGCCGCGGCGACTGTTTGTTTATTGCAGCAGCTCAGGCCCTGAATCTCGTCCCCCGCGAGGAGGTCATCGACATGAATGTCGTGCATGACTTCCGTCGCAACACTGTTGCAGCCGTCAACGAGCTCTGGTGCGAAAACTTGTGTCTCCATGTCTCCTGCTTGTGTTTGTTTGTGTCTCGAAATTTGTATTAATGTGTGTTGCCTGCGTGTATGTACAGGCCATATCAGTTTGCGTTGCCCAAGAGTTTTCGCTGTTCTCGCTGTTCTCGTTCGTTACTTTTCCTGAGATCGTCGCCATCAACATTGTGTGTCAATATATCCAACATCGACAGCGAGAGGGCCGACGCGCACCGGTTCGCTCAGCTCCGCAGCGCACTCCTGGCGTGCTCGGCCGCACACTGTCACACGCACATGTGGGAAGAAAGCATAGTGGCAGCTATTCGGCAGGCGAGCGGCCTCTGAGCAGGCGGCCGCTTCTCCATCACTTTGGACCACGGAATGGTCCGCCGGCTGGCCCAAGTCGCCCCTACCAGGCCCAACACGCCGCCGGCCGTCCTGGCTCCTCCCATCAACCCACTGCGGACTCTCGCGGCTCGCCCTCGCCCCATAACCCCACCAGCGTTCCAGCAGCACACCACGGCAAGCGCGGCGCCAACAGAAGGAATCGTTTCAGCCGGACAATGCGCAAACTGCAGGACACGGCAAACGGCGCAATACCACAAGCACAGCGTCCGCAACTGCCCCAACCCGTGCATGATTATATGCAAATTCTGCGGGAACACTTCCATTATGACTGTCCGAGAAACCCAAACAGCGACGCAAACCGCGATAAACAGTGAGCCAGCCGGACAGGGCAACACACAGCTGGGGTCCATAGCCACACCCAAAACTCACCCCCTCCCCAATACCAAGGAGCCCCAATACCAAGGAGTTGTTGTGTGTCGCCCTTTCAGAAGACGAGGCAGTATAGTTTGAAAGAGCGGAAAGGCAATCTCGCGTCGGACACAGACATGAACTTTCTGGCGTGAGCGTAAGGAGGGTATCTTGGATGTCTAGGGTTTGTGTATCTGTTGGTTGGCATTTGTTTGCTCGCAGCATCACAACGGTATCCGGCCAGGTGATCTCTGTGCAGTCCGAGGGCACCCAGGACCTGAACATTCTGATGAACTACACAAGACTGGAACACAGCCGGCTGATGCTGTCTGATGATTGCATCCTCTGTGTACCGAAGATCTCCAGACACATGAAGGACGAGTAAGAATGCACATACATATACACGCGAGGTCTGTCACGGCTTGGATTGAATTGGCTCTTTGCAGTACACCGGTAGACGTACCGGTAGTGGAGACAAAATATCCCCTTATTCCCGTGAGGCTCCAGAGCCCTCTGTGCATACAGCAGCCCTTCACCGTCGAGGCCATGCAGATGTCGGTGTTTCGCGCGCAACGAATACATCTGAAAGCGATTGAGGTAATGTCGATCGATTTGGAGTCCTAGCGAGTAACGGCCTGTCTCTTTGATGGCCAATTTGTGCTTCAGATTGAGCCCACTTGTACTGGACATGCATGCGATGGGCGTACGTATAAGGCGATCAAGAACATAGCGGACCGGGGTGTCGCGCATGCCCTGTGCTTCTCACTCAGGTATGCACCCTCGTGCTTCTCACTCGGGTGAGCGTCGGCATACTTCTCCCTCTCGGGCGAGCGTCGGTGTCCACCCCAACCCTCCGTCCAGCACGTCTTATCGGTGAGGACGATGAGAATGGACAGCCGGTGCAGCCCTCGAGAGGTCAGACTCAACAGCCCCACACTGATGCACTTGCTGTCACTTCTCCATTTCCCTGCTCTCTGCGTGTGTCTGTGTGTGTCTCTGTGTGTGTGTCTCTGTGTGTGTTACTTGTGTGTGTTTGTATGTTTGTGTTCAGAGGGCGGCGACCCCATAGCCATCCAGGAGATCCCCGACGAAAGTAAGCGAATGCGTTTGGGGTGTGATAGTGCATCCAGTGCTGTTGTCTGGTTCCCTCTTCAGCGAGGCAGGGACCTCTGACCTCGTTTGTGGCCCCCTGCTCATCCGCCACACGGCGTCCAGAACCATTCGCGAGAGAGTCGACCGCTTCCTCAACACAGCTGAGTACGACCGGCGAAACGAATACGAGCTGGTGGGGTTTCTCTACTCCAAGGAGCAGATCATTGACGAAATAGATGAGCGGCAAGCCCCAAGAACAAGCGCAAGAGGTGGGTTGATTTGGTTGACGAGAGACACGGCTCTGATGCTACTAAAGGGCCGAGTCGGCTTACAGCATGCGGCACTGCCCCGACGGCATAGCGTTGTTTGGCTTTGAGAATTTCTGTCCTGCGAAGAACGTGCCGTATGACATCTTGCATCACTGGGGGCAAGGAGTCTGTCTATACATTATCAAGCCCTCGACTGGCGGCAAGGAGTCTGTACATCTTCAACTCCCAAGTCGAGGGCGGAAGTGGTACATGAAGGAGGTCGAGCACACAGTCAGGAACTGCCCCCTTCCGTGCCACATCACATGCAAGTTCTGCGGTTTGAAACGCTTTCATCACGAGTGTCCGAGGAACCCGAACAGTGACGCCAATTGCGACGCCTAACAGCATGGTGCCCGACCGCATCGCTGGCGTAACTCTGACCCCGACCGACGGCGGCCAGCAAGAGGCATTCCGTGTCGAGGTCAGTCAGTTGGGGAGCTGACGGGTCGGCCGGCAGGGCCTCATTCTCTGTCTGTCTGCTTGTATGTATGTATGCGTGGTGCAGTTGGTCTTACTGTCGCCAACCCCCCTCGTGTCTCGTACTGGGAGCGGCCTATGGATATTGACGAGAAGTACACCACCCACAAATACCCCGTCAGGCGCCGTGCCAACCACCGGCGGCGCCTATGAGTGGGTGCGGTGCCCACCAACACGAGATGCTACAACACTAGCTTCGCCTTCGGTGGTCAGGGCCACTTGGTGTCACTACCCAATTCCCTTCTGGTCCCACAGTTCCGAGTCACCCCTACCTCAACAAACTGCAGCCAAACTACGGCGGCAGCCAGCTCAGCAGTGCGTTCGGCAGGCAAGGAAGGCGGCCACACTTTCTCAGCCATTTGCCCTCTGGATCACTGACAGAGTGAGCCGACGGGTAGGAGGTGGTACAAATGGACATCCACTTTAGCATCCATCTTCAAAGAGACCGACGATTCATTCTTTTCCCATGTGCTAGCACTTTTTCTCCGCACGGACGTCCATGGTTGAATGTCAAGGCGTGACATGTTCGTGTAGAGAGAGACGTCACTGATATCATCATCACTGACATTCAAGTGACAAATATGAGCAGTGTCTCCGTCAATGTACTCTCTGTCTGTATCGCCCGCACCACAAAGGCTCATGAAGATACAGACAGAGCACACAATAATTGCAACCAGGTCACAGAAAAACACACATCACATCATGCGATTTCAGCACAGCCACATCCATACTCAGCACCGACCAGCAGCAACTCAACAAATGTCACCGAGCTGCATATTGTCTCTGATGCCCCCTCTTCCTCTCCCTAAAGTGGTGCCTCGTCTGCCACGGAGGCGCATGATGGACCTGCCTCTCCGTCGTGCTGATCGGGACATCGCTTTGGAAGGCGTCAAGGCGCAGTCGCAGAGGCTGCGGGTCAAAAAAGGCCGCCAGAAAGATGCTGAGAAGGCTGCACATGCCGATGCAGAATGTCACGCCCGCCAAGCCGGCAGGGTGGTAGGTATATGCCAAGAGGGAGGCCACCAGTAGGGAGCTGGCAACGCGGGCTGTGTAGATGAGCCCGTAGTTGGGACCGAAGTGTTGCGCCCCAAACGTGTGAGCAGTCGCCTGCAGGAATGACAGCGACACACCACACCACACCACTTGGCTGCCGATATGCATGCCTGCTGCCTCCCTGCATTGGTGTGTGTCTGCACGCACCGCAGGGAACATGGCAAAGTTGCCTGCACTCACCAGAAACGATAGACACAACGACAGGAGCGAATGGGTGGATGGTGACTGACTGTTCCTTCGTCTGTGTGGTGTGTGTCCGTGTTTGCTGATTACTGATTGATTGCCTGACCTCCGACACAGAAGTAGAGTGCGAACAGCCAGACGAAGAAGGGCACCACACCCCACCTGGCCGCCCAACGGATGCTCAGCCCAAAGACACACACAATCAGCGCCAATGCCATCTGCACACACATCCATCCATCCATCCATTCCCCCATATGTGTGTGCTCTTGTCGCCCTATATACCACGCAGAACTTGAAGGTGAATTGGTCCGTGAGGTAGCCCCACCCCACCCGCCCCAGGCAATTCGCGATGGCCGCCGTCGTGCTCCCCATGTAGGCCAACGTGTGGTCGCTCAAACGACCCTCGGAGTGACCCAACACCTAACACACACACACACACACACACACACACACAAGCAAGGCAGACACAGGTGCACCATAAGCACCGCCCACATACTGATCCTGTCTGGTTACATACCTTCCAGAAAGTGGCCAGGAAGGACACCACATGTGAGTTGAGGAAAAAGAGCGCCCACAGGAGCCAGAACTGCGGCGTGGTCAGTGCCTCACTCGGCGACAGCTGCGGGTCGACCACACGGTGCAGCATGTGCGCCTCGGACGACTCATCCGCCTCAGTTGACACACGCTGATCGAGGTAAGACACACAAATGGAGAGGAGGGGAGGTGGTACACATTCCGTGTGGTGGAGGAGTGGGTGCTACCTTGCGATGGCTGTAGGGGGGTGGGGACGGCTCTGGCGGGTCGATCAGAAGACACGCACCAATAAACTGGATCACACCGTAGACCAAACCACTGACAGCCGACACACAGGCATACGCAACATACGTGACGAGAATCCTCATTACGGTGTGCTATGTGTCTGGCCTGACCTCCAGAAGAACAGCTTGGGCAGCCTGTCGAGCACCTGAGGGTCGTCAAAGTACCTCTCCTCGGGATGCGCGGCATAGGGCGCCACATCCGGACGAACATTGTCAGGATTCACATACCACGTCTGTCACACAACAGCCAGCCCCACAGCACAGACAATCCATAGCGATCCTCTCCCCATCCCACACACCCAACGCACCTATTCACCTGTATCGGCCCCAACACGAGAGCACTCAGCCCCACGCCGGACAGAATGACCCCGCTGGCCAGGCCCCTCCTCTTGGGCATCCACCGGAAGGCGCATGCAAGTGGGCATGGGAAGGCGATGCCGTTGGCGAGGCCGAACTGGATGCCGTAAGTGAGGAGAAACAGGGGGTACGACCGCACTGTCCATGCCGACAGCAGGACGCCACTCGACATGAGGAAGCCGCCCAGCAGCGCACCCCATCTGCAGAGTGGGAGGGAGGGAGGGAGGGAGGGAAGGAAGACCACAACGAGGGTGAGGTGAGATTGTGTGAGATTGTGTGGTGTTGGCTGGTGTCACCTTGGTCCGATTGTCTGCTCCAGTTTGCCGCCGAACGGAATCATCAGACCGCCCCCAATCACGGCTGCACAACACACACACACACACACACATGCGAATGCACAGCAGGCACACGAAATGAACGAATCAATCAGTCGGTCGCGCCTCGCCTCCTTCGCCTCGCCTCGCCTCACCAGAAGTGGTGATCCATGCGGTGTCTTTGTATCTGATGGGGATGTGGCTCTTGTGCCGCATGTAGGAGGTGATGTACAGATTGAGGTTGCCGAAGGTGTACATGCTACCCATCGTCAAGTTGAAGATCAGACCCCCCGCAAGCTGACATGGCAGACAACGCACACGCCACACGACACAGACACACACATGGATGGATGGCTATGGAATGCGGAGGAAGATCAGCAGCATCGCGGCTCACCACAGCGACTGTTTTCCACCTCGGCGGTTCGCCCTCGCCCTTCGTCCGGGATGATGAGTTGTGCCGCGCCATTGGCTGAGTGGGCTGGCCCTTCTCACAGAGAGCGGATGCTGCTGCTGCGTCTTGTCCACTTCATTGACAGAGCAGACAGGCAGGCTTCAATCAATCAGCGAGATCCTCACTCACAAGATCTTCGCCGCTGCAAAAGAGGCGGAAAAGAAAAGAAGAGCACAACTGAAGG
The DNA here is from genome assembly GCA_001179505.1 of Vitrella brassicaformis. Taxonomy (NCBI): domain Eukaryota; family Vitrellaceae; genus Vitrella; species Vitrella brassicaformis. The sequence continues at coordinate 13,932 of CDMY01000324.1, read as the reverse complement.
ATCTGCGAGCTAAGTTGTGGAGATGTGGATCGGACTCATTCCCCATCGTTCAGTGGGTTTCAGTGCAAGCCATACAGGTACAAGCCCGCACACCCATCTCGGTGTGTGTGTCAATCAATGTACAAGAGCACAGCCCCCCGCCAAACAGCCCTTAACCAACCGCAGGACTAGCTGCTACTGACCACTCCACAGGCAGGGAGGGAGGCCCCTACACAGTCTCTCCAATGACCGGCCTGTCTGTCTGTCTGTCTGTCTGTGTGTTCGTGTGGGGTATATATTTCATGAGGTGACATCCTCGACTCTGTTGCTGGTCGGCCTGACTCGGTAGCACCGCACCTTGTACGACCGCTCCATGTAGTTCTCCTCTGCTATCTCGGCAGCTATCGCCTTGTTCCTGCACACAGCACACAATCACACACAGACACGATGAGTCTCATACACACACACACACAGACAGAGTGTTCAGACCTTTCGGGGACATATGAGGCGACGGAGAGCTTGTGCAGCCAGTGCCTGGGGTCCCGCTTGCCCGGCCCCTGCAGCCCGACGAGCAGCTCCTTCAGCCTGGCCTCATCGGCCGGCTCAGACAGGTCCGACGGACGGATGCCCAGCATGGTACCCTGCACACACACACACACACACAGACAGACAGACATGGGAGCAGCTGAGCGTGTGTGTGAGTATGTGTGTGTGTGGGGCGGTGGGGGTGGGGTGCGTACGTCGTCGTCTAGAATGACGACCACCAGTTCGGTGCCGCTGGGGTCCTTCACTCTCACAATCATGTACCACCTGAAGGACACACACATCCACACACAGGCACACAGATCTCCCGTGTCTGCCGTGTGTGCCGTGAGTGAGTGAGTGAGTGGGTGCCTTCGACACCTCACGTACAGGTATCTGACGTCCGAGTGGCCGCACTTGAGCACCACGGGGCCCTCACCACCCGACTCGACAGACGGGCCGCCAAGACGGGGCGACCTCTGATTCACGCAAACACAACGGTTGGGCTGGCTGCTGGGCTGTGCTGTGGGTGTGTGGGAGCGTACCCGGGCCGCCGTAGTGAGGGGGTAGCTGACGAGAGGGGGGGGGGATGGGAGAGAGAGAGTGTGTGCTGGATATGTGTGTGTGTTGGGGG
>CDMY01000324.1:0-12497 GCA_001179505.1 Vitrella brassicaformis | reverse complement strand
GTCGCTCTTCTCGCAGATGTTGCACCGCACACGGACCATCTCCTTGGGGCTGATCGGTTGATCGACACACACACACACACCAAATGAAGGGTGCACCATCCCTCAGTTGCCCTCCCTCCCTCCCGACTCACTTGTTGATGTAGTCCTTGGCATAGGCGATGCTCACCTCCGGCAACAGAAAGTCGCTCACATCCTGCACACACACGGACACACACATCGTCAGTCAGTTGAGTTGTGGCCAGGTGGCTGCCTACCTTGTGGTGCTGCAGCACCATGGTGATCGACGTGGGCTGCAAGTTGGACTCGCTACTCGTGAAGCGATACCGACGAACACCCATACCAACCTGCACACACACACACACACACAGAGGACACACACACGGATCACTTCTCCATCCACCGGGAAGATGCATCCATCACGTTGGCACGAATCTCACCCACCTCCTCCCCCCTGCCCCGTTTCCTCTCCCTGTCGTTAGCCGCCTCGCCGCCCCCCACGCCGTTAAGCATGCCCTCGCCCGCCTTGCGCTTGAACGCCGCTGCACCAACTCCACCACCAGCCGCTGCCGCAGCTGCTGCCGCTGCAGGCGCTCGCGGCACAGCCTGATGGATGGATGGATGGATGGGTGGACAGGCAGGGAGAGAGCGAATAAGGGCTGTGTAAGGGTCTGTGTGTGTGTGTGTGTGTACCGGTCTGGCCTTTGGGGCCGCCTTGCCCTTTGCTGCTGCTGCTGCTGTGCGGGGGGCGGCATCGGGGGCCGCGCCCAGGTTGCTGATGAGTGAATGGTTGACAGAGGCCGGGCACACATGGATGGATGGACGGATGGATCTCTCTGTGTGTGACGTTGTGGTGGCTGTGGTGTTGGCTTACATAGCGCGGTCCTGGACGTCTTTGCACCAGAGCGGGAGCCGCGTGACCCTCTCATGGTTGGCATGGAGCAGATGCACTGATCAACGGGAGGCAGGGAGGGAGCCACACACACACACACACACACACAGAGAGAGAGAGAGAGAGAGTGGTCTCGTGTGCAGCGCCTCTGTCATCTCCCTGACTGGCTCCACCCGTACGCTCTTGTCCGGCTTCGTCTTTGAGTTTCTCATCCATGAGGAAGATGTTGCGCAGGCGGATCCAATCGAACGGCTGCAGGGCGCCCTGGGGACACACAGACACAGGCAGACACACACACACGCAGGACATGCGCATGATGCACGGCTGCGCGGCTGACTGTCTGGCTGGCAGACCGGCTCGCTCATGAGGAAGGCCGCCGTGTCCTCAGAGACGCCAGATACGTGAAACCTGTCACTGCACACACACACACACACACACACAGAGAGAGAGAGAGAGAGATGTCCACGCCCGCCGTCCTCCCTCTTGAGTCAGCAGGTTGCTCACGTGGTGGTGCCGTCCTCTACAATGAGTCTGAAAGCGTGGCGCCCGTGGGCGTCCGTCATGGGCTGCTCCACGACGCCGTTGGGCATGACGCGGGGCAGCGGGGGGGCAAACCTCACCTCATACACCTGATGCACACGAAATGGGAGAAGGGATTGGGGTAGGCTCTTTCTCTCTCTGTTACCCGTGCGATGACGTCGAAGTACTTGTCGGTGGTGTTGTGCAGCACGTCGCTCAGGCTCTTGACATAGCGAGAGGAGTACACTGATGGATGGATGGACACAGACATGGAGCAGCGCAGTGAATTCATGTGGAGCACGTTAGTGTGTATGCGTACCGGCGTTGTTCTCCATGTGGTCGTGTGCCCATTTCTTGAGCTGCTGTATGGTCGTCTCGTCGTCCTGCTCGAACGTCGTCTTGATCTGACGGCTCCCCACTATGCCTTCACACAACACACAGAGGTGACCGCGACGCATTCACCAGAGGATGGATGGATGGGTGGACGCTCACCGGCATTGGCCTGTGTGGGCGTCGAGGCGGCATCGCCCGTCCAGTAGCGCACGCTGGTCTTCCAGTTGTCGAACTGGAGGTTCATGTAACGCTGCCCCAAAACATTCTTGAACAGCGGCTGAGAGAGAGAGAGAGAGAGATGCAGAAATGCCTCCGTGGTCATATGGTGCGATGGATCTAAGTGTCGTTGGCTCACGCGCGTCCTGTGGACCCGGACGATGTCGCCCGCTGTGAGGAATGGCAGCTGGTCTGGCGTGTCACAGGTGAGCTGCAGCGAGTGGATGGGCTTCTCGGGCTGTGGCTGAGCCGTCGGAATGCCCGTGCTCTCGTCAACCAGCAACACGTTGTAAAAAGCCACTGCAGAGGCGAGGGAGCAAGGAAGGAAGGAAGGAAGGACACAAACACAAAGCCAATCGTGTGCTGCTTTTTCCGCCCATGTGCTGCATGCGTACCGTTCCCACTGGACGGTCTTTGGGGCTTGTTCGAGTTCTCCCAAACGACGCCATACAGATTACTCTGCCGACAGCACAGCACAGCACAGCACAGCACCGCACCCACACACACCGGGTCAGATGCACATCCCTACCCCGACAGACAGACAGAATGTGCCAACATACATCCCTACCTCCGCCCGCTCATTGAGTTGCGCCAGCTGCTGATAGTAGTACTTGCGCGCCTTGGCAGCCCGAGCACCGCCCCCCGCCCCCCTCCCTCCCCCTCCCGGAGCCGTCCCTGCACTCGTCGCTCCCGACACACCTGCTGGCGGGCGGCACTGCTGGGTCCACTTGGGCAGGCGGAGGACGATGGCTGTTGGGTCGGATGTGGCCGCATCCTCTGCCTTGACGCTCGCGGGGAAGCCTTCGTAGTCCTGACGAACCACCTGCACCTGCATGGATGGGGAGAGCAGGTTACCGAATGTCATGAGTGTGTGAGTTTGTGGCGTACTCTGGCCTCTGGGTTGGCTGCCGTCGGGTCCATGATGGCGTAGTTGTCGTTGAGCTGGTGCTGCTCCTGAGGAGCGTTGCGGAACTTCCACTCAGCGAAATCAAGACGGATCTCGTCCTGAACCAAACCACCCGCCCACCATATTGACACAGGCACACCAGTGAATGGTTGAAAGGAAGACAGACAAGTGTGTGCTGCGCGCGTGTTGCCTGCCCTGCCCTGCCCACCCCTGCCTTGACGAAGTCCAACACGGTGGCAAAGTTCCCAAGCAAACGAATCTCTACCTCAGGACGGTCTGCAAACACATCACACATTAACACGGCATCATCACACCCACACCCTCTGGGACCCCAACAATGACTCCTTATGCATTCCCGCTGACCTTCCAGCGTCCGATAGATGCTCTTGACCTTCGCTATGTGCCCCGACCCGCCTCCCCTCGGCGTCGGCACCGAGTTCTTGACGAACACGCGCAGCGTCTTGACCGCCATGTTGTTGGTCTCATCCCGGATGGTCTCAGCGTTCCATCGCTGCGTCACCTTCCCTGTGAAGGGCAGAGGGTCACCCTGGGACATCGCACGAGAAGATGGGAGGGAGGCTGACGGATGGATCGGTGTGACCGCTGGGACGGATGGCGTCACGGCGGACGACGCTGCCTCATCGGAAGCATGCTCTCAAGGAAAACTATGCAAAACCACGAGGTACGTGATCGTGCTCAATTCTTGACTTTGTAGGGGGTCAAGAAGGAGAGCCTCTGGTGTTTCTGCGTGTGTTTGATGAGCTTCTTGCTCGCATGCAGGGAGGGTGAGATCAAGGCACACACGTAGGGCTGAGGGACACCGACACACCGGCAATAATCCACACACAACAGACACAAATCGTCGGCAGCGAAGACTCTATGGACGATGCCACACTATCTATCTATGAGACAAAGGGCCCTATGACGTCAATCAATATCTCTCAAAGAACCGCCCCTCTTTCCCTTCCCCCCCTCCCTATCCTGGCCGGTTTCTCAGTCTGAGTCGGCGGAGCCAGGCGATCTGTGCAGCAACGGGATCATTGGGGGGGGACGGGGCTTCGGTTTCGGCCGAGAGGCGACACCGGGGGCAGCTCCAACAGAGGATGATGATCGCGAGACAGATGCTTTCTCAGAGAACGTGCCACTCGGCATCGATGCCATTGGAGAAGGCCGATGGGGCGCAGGGGGAGGCCGAGGTGGCGCTGCAGTCCCCTGTCCCGTCTGACCCCTCATGTTGTTGAGAACTGTCGCCGCAAACTCACGGCCCTTGATAAGATTTGCTGCCAGTCGACCACGCAAAGACGTGTCGGACTTCTCAGATTCGTCGAAGAGATCGGCAGGGGGGGCTGGGGGAGGTGTGGCAGGAGCGATCTTTGCCTTTGCGGCTGCTGGGCTCGGCACCGGGGGCTCATGTGTTGAAAGAACGCTGGCAGCCGACGCTCGCTTGTCTGGTGGCGGGGGAGGAGTCGGCCCGAACAGCTGTTGTGGGAGGAATGACGCCATGTCTCTCGACGCAGCCCGGCGGATGAAGCCAGTGACGCTCCCTCCTCTCCACTATCACCCCTCCTCTCCACTATCACCCCTCCTCTCCACTATCACCTTCATCGCCCTCTGCAAGAACTCCTCTCCACTATCACCTTCATCGCCCTCTGCAAGAATGAGGCAGGGCTGGCTCACCTTCATCGCCCTCTGCAAGAATGAGGCCAGGGCTGGCTCGACAGCCTCTCCACTGTGGCTGTTGGCGTCCGTATTCTCGGTGTATACCCACCCAGTGGAAAAAGACGCCGAGCCCCCCCGGGCCAGGATGCACTGGCCGCCCACCACTTTTCCCCTCTGTTTTCCACTTCAATTTCCGTCCTCACATATGGTTGCCTAGCGGCAAACTCGTGTGTCAAGGCATCATGGCAACAATCGCACCATCCCGTGGTCAGCATCTCTACGTCTGGAGGAGCGGCGGCCGTGTGTACAGCAGAACGGGGGTCAAGCTCCACAACGGCGATGCGGACTGCCAAGTCTTGATCCTGGATGCCACAGCTGGTGGTGTCGTGGCCGGACACTCCACCAAAGCCGAGCCCTGCAGTCCTGATCTTTACCACATCAATTTCTACGGCCAGAACACCAAGAAGAGGTGACTGTGGAAGCATCCCACGATGAAGGAGTCCACCAGTGTGTGTGTCCGCCTGATCTTTGCAGCATTCCCGAGAATTGGTTCACCATTGCGCCTGCCGGCGTGTTGTCGTGGTCAGGACTGCAGTCAGATGCAGGCCACCAGTGCTGGATAATACAGCACACAGAGAGAGAGAGAGAATGTGTCCGTGTCTTTTCCATTGGATGGGGTGTGTATGTCAGCGTGTACTCACAGCGTTGGCTGAGCGGAGAGCCTCGAGGAATGCGGGCAATTCATCGAATTCCTTGTCCCATTCTGCCGGCACACCACTGAAGAGGTGGCAGTACTTGGCGGACTCGGGATCGGAACCTTCAGACACGGAAAGACAAGTCGGGATTGGCAGCGTTTGTGTTGTCGAGTAAGTGACGGGAGGTTTCTGTGGCTGGCCGGATGGTCCACCACACTGCATTGATATGCAGAATAAGGCAGTCAGTATACGCCGGCCCGTCTGCACGAGTCGTCTGTGTGCTCGTTGCAGACTGACAACAAGGGTCAGTTCGTCTGGCCGACCTGCGCCAAGGGTCGACCAGCCAAGCCTGCTGGACTGGCCGCTCGGCTGTGTGGCGAGATGCTACGGCAGAGAAGGAAGAAGAAGAAGAAGTGTCGGGGCAGTGAGGAGGTGGAGGGAGAGGAGGGAGAGGGGGAGGGAGAGAGTGAGGAGGGCGAGTGTGAGAGGGGGTGGGGCAGTGGAGAGGTGGAGGATGAGGATGACGACGAAGGGGATGAGGATGACGACGAAGGGGAGGAGGGAGAGGAGGGAGAGAGGGAGGAGGGAGAGGAGGAAGAGAGTGAGGAGGAAGAGGAGGCAGAGTAATCGAAGACAAAAGTGAGGTGGTGGGAACGGAAAGGAAACAGTGAGTCGGTGGTAACGCACTCGGCCAGTAAGGTCGGGAGAAAGGAAACAGAAGATTGATGGAAGGGCGCAAGCCGACGTTTTGACTGGTCAGTTACACCGTGACAATTTTGATGAATCGCAATGTCTTCATGCAAAGATCGTGGCTCGACACAGACACATACAGGACAATCATCTCATCATCTCACACTCATCCACTATCACCTTCGTCTTGCATCGACAGGGACCCATGCGATGATAGCGATACCGCCTCGTCAGGGGCTTGAGGCGGGGCAGGTGGTGGAAGGGGCGGGGGTCGTCGAGATTGTGAAGGTAGAGAGCGGCGGGAGGATGTCTCAATGGATGAGCTGGGAGACGCAGAGGGGCTAGGTAGCCGTGGGGGATGGGCAGCGGGAGCGGCTGCAACCTCGATCGGCTCTTGAGCATAGGGCGCTGGTTGCGGCGGTGGCGGGACACTATCGTCAGAGCCGCTCCTCTCCTCTGCAGCTACAGACTTGTCCCCCTCATGCGAGGCTTCGCTTTCTGGAGGACTCGGTGGGGGAAGCGGAAGCGCTGCACGCAAGTCTCCTCGTGTCTCCAGAACATCAGCCGAGCCTTTTCTTTCCACCTCGAGCACCGGCTCTGCTTTTGCAGGGATCGCCGCTGCAGCGATAGGTGCGAATGCCGCGTCGGCTGCCGGTGGTGGCCCCTCTGGCTGTTGTGGCACTTCATCAGTGTACTCCGCCTTGTCACTTTGATGCTGCTCCGGAACTTCAGCCACATCTTTTGTTCCAGTCTGGAGATCTTGCTCAACAACCAGAGGGATCAGCGATGCTGCTTTGACTGCCGGCTGCGGCTCTTCGAGCTGCTGTGGAGCTTCATCAGTGTCCTCTGCCCTCTCCCTTTCACTCTCCCCCACGGCCACGACCTGGTCAGAGAACTTTGCCTCCGCATCTTCTGGCGCAGCTTCATTCACTTCTTTGCCCGCTTCCTTTTCAACACGAGCAGCCACTCCATCGTCCGTTGGCCTCGAATGAATCGGCAGAGCTGGCGGAGCCTCATCGATCTTCTCTGTCTTGGCCTCTGGTAGCCAGACATCCTTCCTTGGCGGAATCGGCCCCACGGGGGGCGCTTGCTGCTCGCTGCTTGCTGGCGCTTGGATGATTTCCCGCCGTGTGTCGCTTGCGGACTCCGAGACAAGTTCCGCTTGATGGTCAATAGCTGCTTCCTCCTTCGTTTCAACTTCGAGCGGCTGATGGGATGTGGCTTCAGAGGAGGGAAGGCTCTCGAATGCTTCGTCAGCCATGATGGGGGCCTCGTCGGTGTAAGTCTTGAAGGACATGGCGTGCATCGATGTCAAATGGGCGGGTGGGTCCGCCGTCATGCGTCTTCGACCTGTCAGGGAAGTGGAAAGAGGCACATTCTGTCGAACACATTGTATTCGTTGGTGTGTTACCTGACAGGCGTCTGTCCCTGTCGGTGAGTGAGGTTGGCGACTTGGCGGTATAGTATCTGTGCTGTGACTGGAGGGACTCACGGCTCCTTCCTGTCTTGAACGGCACTGACTGGGTCCTCGATGGCATCCCTGACGGCTCTTCTGCCGTGGCAGACTCTGCAGGAGCCAGTTGCTCTTTGGCAGTGCTGGCAGCTGCAGGCAAAAGAGACAGACAGAGATAGACAGACAGACAGACAGACACGCATTCAAGGGCTGGTGCCTGTCCTCGCTATTCTATGAATATCTACCTGCTTTGGTGATTGGTCGTGGCGGGCTGACTTGTTCTTTCGCCCGAATAACCGTCTTGATGGGCGAGATCTTTTCATCCTTCGGGGCGGTCCCACGTGTGTGTAGCTTCAGTGGCGGTACACGGACTGGCGGAGACGTCGGCCGCGATGCCTGCGCCTTTGCAGCCCTTGTTTGCCGCTCAGAAGAAGGCGTGAAAGACGCCGACGACAAACTCTCATCCCTCTCTGCGACGTTTTTCAACTCGGGCAATGATGGAAAGGAATCCTTGGCCGTGAGTGCCGCGGCAAAGAGTTGCTGGGGCAGGAACCGCCTTAGTTGAAACACACCTGTCTCAGTTTCTCCCTCAGCCTCTGATGATGACATTGACGGCTCGTCAGCCTCCTCCCGCGCAGCGACCGATTGACGGAACATCTGTGTGGGAGCGTATGTCGACACTTGTGAGAAGACGGAGGGCCGTATGTCTTTGTCAGTGCTCGATCGCCTCTTCTCTTCCAGCCGGGGAGGAGGGGGAGGAGGGGGAGGTGCAACAGATAGGGATGGCCTAGGCGGTGATTCAGCCTTCTCGGGCGTCGTTTGAGAACCAAGCCCGATATTGTCCAGCGCCCCAGTGATTAGGTTGGTCACTCGATCACCCATCCGTGCCACTGGGCCTCGCTCCACCGACCTCTCGCTCTCCTCTGTCTCGGGGCTCTCTTCAGCGCTGGACGATGCAGGCACTTCCTCCGCAAGTGAGCCGAGAGGGAACGACGGAAGGGACGAAAGAGAGCTTCTCTTCTTTGGTGGAGACACGGGTGATGTCTTGGTCGGCTCAGCCGGCTGGGTCGCAGGCAGAAAGCCCTCAAGCCTCTCCATGAATGACTGCGGCTGCCTCACAATCTCCCCCACAGTCTGCATCAGGCTTATCACCTCACCCCGCCCAGACCTCCCCGCCACGCTTCCAGCATCGGAACCGGCGGGATGCGCCATTTCACTTTCCGCCTGGACTTCTTCAGGCTCTTCCTTCTCCTCCACGACCATCGACACCGAGCCCCTCCGGTGTTAGTCTTCGACAGTGGCTGTCAATGCCAGTAAGCGAAGACGCGGGAAGGGCGTCTGCAGCGACGCACGACGCACTCTCTCGACAGTTTTTTGAGACCACCAGACTTGGCAATCGCCCCGACGAGGGCGTCAGAATTCCTTCGTGCGGCATGGACAGCCTTGGGTGAGGGCATTGGCGGTGTATGGGGGGGCGTGACCCAGGGAGCTGGAGGAGCGACAGGTGAAACCGAAGTGGAAGATGACGAATAGGACTCTCTGGATGGATGGCGAGAGAAGGAACCGCTCCTCTTGATCCTTGGTAGAGACACGGATGCGGGGTGGTCGATGGATGGCTGGACATTGCGCACAACCGTGGTTGACATACCTTCGGCGGCAGGCTCGACGACGTCCTCTACGTCTTCGTCGTTTGCCACCATCTACGGGAGATAAGAGAATGAGAATTGCAGTCAGATCGACTTTGTCGTTCTTCCTCCTTACCTCGTCCGTCAAGTTCAACGCTGTGATCTCTTCTTCCTCTTCCTCTTCCTCTTCCATGGCTGGCTCGACTGCAACCATACCCGGTGTAGGCCTCTTGGCCGCTCTTGCAACCCGCCAGATCCAAACATGTCGCTACTTTCGTCATGTATACTTTCCTGCTTATGCATCTCCTCACTCGAAGGGCCCTTAGCCGGTTCTTGCGGTAAGCTGAACGCCGGCACGGCGACGTTTTCAAATCCCGCATCAACAGGCTGCTGTGGGGGCTGTTCAGGAGCTGTCGCACTGACTGGTGGCATCGAATTGAATATCTCACCACTTGACTGCACGGAAGCAGCAGAAGGAAACGTCATCGCAGCGAAAATGCGTATCGGGCGTGTTTTGTCTCACCGATCGCGATGTATGAGCGCTTGCTCGTCGTGGGGGGAGGGCGAGCGCGGCGGGGGCGAGGCCGATACAGACAGTGACGGCGCATTGTCTTCAGTCCTCGGAGGATCTGGCTGTGGTTGAAGTTGGCTCGCTTCCGCAGGTTTTCTTGGCTCCGTCTGGTCTGCTGGCGTGGGCCTGACCTCCGCTGGATTGTGTTGCTTCGTCGTTTCCTCTCTTGCATTGACTCCATGCTGCATTCTGTCTCCCCGCCACCAAGACATGACATCGAATGGTTCTTGCTCGTTTGCCGCCCGCTTCTCGCCCCTCCTAGACTGGTGGAGCAGAGCCGTTTTCCTCTCATCCAGATTCTTCAGTTGCGCAGCCATTTGCGGACAAGGGTCGAGGCTTGGCCATTGTCTGTATTCGTTTGGGTAGTGGCGGAGAGAGACTGCCGGCAGGACGAGAGGATTGGGATGGGGCTTCAGCTCTCTCATAATCACCCCGGTCGAGCGCGGCACTGGCGGAACCGATGATACTCTTGGCTCGTTTCTCGCAGTAGGGGTCAGCAGATGGCCATCACGGAAGAGGATCCCGTCTCTCGTTTGCGCCCTGACAGTGTCGGCTTCTTTCTCAAAGACATCGTCGAATCCCGGCTCTTTTTCACCGCTCGTGTCGCGAAGCAGTGCCTGTTGCTCGTCCTGTGTTTCTGGGGGTGGGAGGGACCGAGAGCGAAGACGCTTGGCCGGCCGCGGTGGATAAAATGACGGGATCAGTGCGCCGAGGTCACGTTTATCAAGTCTGCGGACATGGCACTCGCCATCGATCCCCTGCATAGAGTGAGAATGAAGACTTCAATGAATCAGGGTGTTTTTGCCTTGCATACATGCGTCATGCCGCCGTTCAGCCGACTGCTCCCTCTTACATGTCGGCCTAACTTGACAACAAGCGATGTCAGGAGTGATGACAGACATTGTCCGTTGGATATTTGTCTCACCTGCGTCCCTCTCTTCGGGTGGCTGTTTCCTGATGGCTCTGCGAAGACCATCTTCTGCCTGCTCCTGATACAGGGAGCAGTCGGCTCGGCCAGATCCGAGAAAGGTTGATGGGGATCGTCGTTTTCCCCGTTCTCCGTTCCGAAGATTCTGCGCATGCAACAGGGACTGCTGAGAGCGGACAAAGGGAAGGCGGGCTGAGATCGAGACGAGAGAGGCAGCGGCATTGAGCTTACCTGCAGAGCGATGTTTTGCCTGTCGAGTTCGCCATGAAGGTGCTCCAGGTACGAGTGAACTCTGGAGACAAACAAAAGAGATCCGGTTCACTGCAGTGTGCGGAACTGTTACAGGAGTCACCTCAGGATAGGTTTCTCGTCCTTTGTCGGAGCTCTCAGCGTCGACTCAACCAAACCAGGCTCGTAACGAGGACTCTGAACACACCATTCAAGCACGAAGAAACACACACACTAAGTCTTGTGAAGGCTCCGCTGTGGAAAAGAGCCGCTTTCTCCTGCAGTCGCTCACTCGTGACCAAGGATGTTGGTTCAACGTTGCCCTGCCCGTCTCCTCATGACCTGGGACAGCCGTTCTCTTCTCCCGCAGCCTCGTCACGCAAGTGAATGACGGTGTCGTCGAGTACTCCTTCACGCACTGGGCGATAAACGTGGGAATGACGCCTCGGTGAGCCTCTTCAGCGACATCCATTTCGTCTCTCACCTTCGTCCCCGTTCTTTTCCGGGACTCGCACTATTTTCATGGACGCACCATCTGTACAAAGGAGGGTGGGGGGGGGAGAACGAACGCATATGCGAGCTTGGGGGCTTTGCATGCAACACTAAGCTCGCACTGAGATCGGCCAACAGCACCCCTCCTTGCCCTCGAGGGCGGGGGGGGGAGCTTGCCATCGGCTCCGCCTCGCCCTCCCGGTCCTGTCGACCTGTCATTCGTTCTCATTCGACACCTCTTTCCACGAGCGGCAGATGTGTCACCACCACGCGCCCCTTCGAGCTCTCAGCCACTCTACGGCTCTACTGTCAGCCGGTCTGGCGACTCCCGGCATAGATCTGGTCTTACAACATCGCTCGACATCGCTCGAAGGAGCTTGGCGTGCCGGCGCTCTCGCATCATCTCGGCGGTGACGGTGACTACCTGGTGTCCTGGCCTATGTCCTTTCGAGACCCTTTGAAGCGAAGACGGCCGGGTGGGTGAGGCGGGGGGGGTTCTTTGCCTGCCTGTCAGTTTGTGTCTCGGTCGCCCCCCCTCCCTCTGTCTATTCTACTGCTTTCCTTTCCCTCCGTCTGGCTGTTCTGTGCATCTGGGTGTGGGGTGGATCAGTCGTGTGTGATGGGGCTGGCGTGCACCCCCGCCCCATCACACACGCCGGAGGCTGGCCTGCTCTGTTGCCCTTCTGGCCTCTCTCTCTCCTGCTGTCTGGCTATTCTATGCATCTGGGTTTACAGTGGATCAGTCGTGTGTGATGGGGCGGGCGTGCACTACTAGGCAGCTATGTCACTTCATCTTCAGCCAGTGTGTGAGAGGGACACACACATCATCTCATCGACAGCATCTCATCGACACAGCATCTTTACTTGCCTGCACGTTCTGCGCCTGAGGCTGGACTGCTTTGTTGCCCTTCTGGCCTCTCTTTCCTCTGCTGTCTGGCTGTTCTGTGCATCTGGGTTTGGGTGGATCGGTCGTGTGTGATGGGGCGGGCGTGCACTACTAGGCAGCTATGTCACTTCATCTTCAGCCAGTGTGTGAGGGGGACACACACATCATCTCATCGACAGCATCTCATCGACACAGCATCTTTACTTGCCTGCACGTTCTGCGCCTGAGGCTGGACTGCTTTGTTGCCCTTCTGGCCTCTCTTTCCTCTGCTGTCTAGCTGTTCTGTGCATCTGGGTTTGGGTCGTGATGGGGCGGGCGTGCACTACTAGGCAGCTATGTCACTTCATCTTCAGCCAGTGTGTGAGGGGGACACACACATCATCTCATCGACAGCATCTCATCGACA
>CDMY01000323.1:101729-121075 GCA_001179505.1 Vitrella brassicaformis | reverse complement strand
GACCCCTGACCCCTGACCCCTGACCCCTGACCCCTGACCCCTGACCCCTGACCCCTGAACCCTGACCCCTAAACCCTGAACCCTACAGCCCTAGACCCTAAACCTCTGTCACAAATCTGTTACTACCTTCGCCGCTCCCATCGCTGGCGTCGTTTATATCGTCACGCCCATTATCGCCGCTGCCGTCGTCGGCATCGCACACATCCAGACCATCGTCTGAATCTATACCCCCTACGCACACACAGAGAAGGCACGGCACACATCCATGTACCCGATGATTGTTTGAATGGCTCCCTCTCTGTGCACACACACACACAGAGAGAGAGTGGGGTTGGCTAGATTGCTTACTGCGGTACCCAACCACACGGTTGATGTCCAGGCTGACGGACCAATCTGGCACACACATTGATGCACCCACCGACCCACCTTGTTTGGTGTATGCAAGCAGGCCGTATGTGAGCGCATCGGCGCCGCAATACACACACGTGGACACACACAAGACGAAACACGACACATACACGTGAATGTGTGTGTCTTTGGGGTGTGGGGGGGATGTGTGTGTGTGTGTGTGTGTGTGCATGTGTGTGTGAGCACATGCCCAGACGCATCGGGCTGGGCGTCTTGCCGCGCAAAACACCCTGTGTGTGCATGCATTTCACACACGTATGTATGTCTGTATGTATGTACGTGTGGATGCATATATGAGTGAGACGTACGCACCAGTTTTTGCAGCTCTTGCTGGATGTTGAATCGACACTCAAACCGGTGCTGGTCCTGTGTACAGTCATTCAAGCGTGACAGCATCCATCCCTCTCTCTCTCTCTTTCTCTCGGTCCGTATGTGTGCCCGTCGTGCGTGTGTGTACGTACTTCGAAGGGTCTGGCATTTTCCTTCATGTAGCCCTTCTCGTCGATGATCGTAATGAACTCCAAACGCACACACACGCACACACACTTGACGCACTTGTCGTGGGCTGGGGTGATCTTCACAATACCTACACACACATGGAAGGATGAATGGACTCTTAGTTACCCCCGTCTTCCCCCCTCCCTCTCTCTGTCGACATGTATGACTTCGCTGTCGACGATGAAGGGGTGGCGGAGACGCTTACCGTGATAGGCCTGCAGGCACTGAGGGACACACACACATGCAGAGCGTGAATGGATGTGCTCTGTGTCTATCTCGTCTCTCAGTGTGTGTGGATTAATTGATTACTTTTTACTATCATTCATCATCGATGGATGACCACAAAAGAGAGAGGGGGGGGGGGCGTGACACACACACAGAGAGAGAGAAAGAGATGGAGATGTCAAAAAGGGGTGCTGTGGGGAACAAGTCTTTGGTTCTCTCCGTGGCAAGGTAATGAATGCAGGTGTGATCGGTGGTCGTTCAGCTGTGAGTGACATATATGTGATAGTGTTTGTATGCACCCATCTCTCTTTATCACAATGTCACCCGCCCCCGTATCTTGCTATCCATCGAACACACACAACACCCTCCCACTTATTCGCCAGTCATGTGAAGCCGCCTGTGTTGCCGCAATATCTCGCTCAACAGCTCATCGTTCAAGCGCTCGAAGACCACCCATCTATCTACACCTCCGCCCACCCACCCGAAGGCGATGGTCCTCTCGCCAAGTAGAATCAGCCGCCCAGCCACAAAGTGCGCGTTGGCGTGCCCAGGATCAGCCACTTGCCCTTCTCCCTCCAGCGCTTCAACGTAAGTGCCCACAGACTGCCCGGGAATGGACAGCGGATTTAGCGATGGCAGTTGAGAGACGTCAACACGGAAAGTCACCTACATAAAAAAGGAAAAACAGAGAGGAATGCACTGTGTGTGAATGTGTTGCTCACCTGTCCCTCTGGAACATGCATATCGCCGATGACCTTCCTTGCCACAAGTGTGTCGTCGTCCTCGTAGGCCATCTTGATGAGCTGCAGGCGTCTAGACGCACTGTTCCCCTCATAATCAGCGACCCATAAACCAGACAACTGGTACTGAGGGAGTGCTTTCTTTGCCTATAATGTATTCACAGACACATGCAGGCGAATGAACGACGTAGCTGGGTGAGTTAGTAGAGGTGTCAGGCTCTGCTGGTGTATGTGTGTGTGAGCGTACCGCCTTGGCTTTGTCCCGGTTTATGGCAGCTTCCTGAAATGCGCCTCGCATGGCCGTGTCCTTCATGCGCCGTCTTGCCACCCAGTACTGCCACATAGGGTCGTCAGCTTCCAACCTCTCAAGCGCCAGGCGAACCTGCACACGCACGCACAAACGGTGACACAGACGAAGATGCCTCCCTCGATGGATGAATGTCCCCTCTGTGTGTATCCATGAATTGCTCACACACGTACCTCCTCTGTTTTGGCGACGTCTGACGTCCTGTTAGCCTCCAGTTCCACCAGGTGTCTTCTGAGCCTCGCCGCCTCAAGCCTGAGCAGAGCAAGCTTCTGAGTTTGAGGCTGCTCGGACGAGGCACCAAGTCGTGTGAGCGGACGAAGCTCGACCAAAGGCCGCACGGGGTGAGGCAGGAATGCATCTCTCCTCCTCCCGTTGATGGCTTTGCCATCATAATGCGGGCGACAGGAATGGACTGGCTGCTGCAGCAGATCTGCCGTCATGGCGATAAAAAGGGCGATCAGGTGTGTACACATGCCATGCGTGATGCGTGTTCGCTGCGGGGAAGAAAAGGAAGGAGGGACAGATCTGCAACATAAGCTCGCAGGTACGAACAACGATGATCTTTAGGGTAGTTTAGGCGTCTCTTGATGTGCCTCTCGGCACCACACATACACTAATTACACTAATTGACAGAGACGAGAGACAGTGGAGTCCATTGGCCAACAAGCTATCACTAACACAACAATGTCTACCGATGTCTACCGCACCATGTCATCTATCCATCCATCCATCCATTCCATGCCCCTTCATCTCTTCCTCCCCCTTGCGCCTTCTCCCTCCTTTCGCATCAGTCGCTTGCAGGCACGTGCGCGCAGAAACGTAAAGCCCACCCATGTGACTTAACCCTGAATCACACCACACACAACAATGATGCCATCAAGGGATATCAACGTCTCTCTTCTTGATAGATAAAACTTACTTGTCGGCTGACATCACATTAATACCGAGTCGCCTTCCCTCCTCCATTGCTTTCTGACGCACCTGATCCAATAGATCGCCAAGCCCACATGCCTCCATTGTGCCGGTTTCTCGAATGCTCTGGTAGGCCGATGATAAGTAGCTGTTGACCATCTGATTGATGCAGCGGCCGAAGGGCAGCTGCTGGCTGATGGGAAGCGACACTGTGGGAGGCGTCGGAACCCCAATGAACGCCTGGATGTAATCAAAGACCTCAGCGGGAAGGCTCGCAGTCGCCGTTGCCCGGAAGGGCATGATGAGGGCTGTCTTCACTGCGATGCTGACTTGAGTTGGCAGGTCGTCACGCAGGTAGCAACAGTAGGCCGACAGCCTTTGCCTCTTCTTCATGCGATGAAGGCGATTATGTTGCGCACCCAGAATCGACGCCCCGTTACGCAGCAGTAAACGGAGAACATCAGGAGAGCACCCACTACGAGCCGCATAATAGAGTGGGGTGTGGTGCTTTGCGTCCGTTTTGTCAACGATATGCCGTCCGGCCTTGTGGATCAAATAAGTCATCAGCTGCAGCTGACGAGAGGGGTTGGGAAGGGGCTACTGACAGAAGGCGTGCAAGCCATTGCCGTGAGTAATCAGCCGCACTCCTCCGCGTCGCACGAGTCTTTTGGCCATAGCGACCTTCTCAGCAGATGACACGCTTCCATCCCTTGCATCAGACGCCACATGGCACAAAAGCCACCGGACTAAGTAGGCTGTCGTAAGGTCCAGTCGGGGATAGTCGAGTAGCAGGTGGGCGACGTCATAACGGCCATACAGGAGAGCCATTGCGATTGGGGAGGCAGTGCCGTGGCGGGTATCGACGAAGTTGACGTCCGCCCTACCCAGGACACACACACACACAGAGCGCGGGCGAATGAAGCCGGATGGCCTCCCTCCCCCTCCCCCTCCCTCTCCCTCTGTGTGTGGCGTTACTTGTACCCTCTCTGGATGAGCAACCGCACGATACGCACCGTGTCAGGCCTCAGATGATGCCTGATGGCCAGCTGGATGAGGTTGTAGTACCTTTCATCGTATTTCACCAAGTGTCTGGCGTCGACGCCCTTGTCGAGCAGCCGGATGGCCCTCCGCAGCTTGAGCCTGCCCTGATGGAGGCCTTCAAGAAGCTCACAGGTGGCGGCGCGAGCAGGGGTGGTCGGATGGACCGACCAATGTACTGACTCTTCTGACACACACCAGCGAAAAAGAGGAGTTGTCGTGTTGCTTCCATGCATCCCGTCCAGCTCCAACGTACCTCCCAGCAGCATCGTCGCCAACTCATTTCCCATTATATGTCTGTCTGCCGGTTGTGCGAGGTCACACACACACACACACGGTCGCACGGGAAGGATGGCTTGGTGAGTGGGCTAAAGCGATTGCTGTTGCTTACCAAGGAAGTTGCGAGGCGTCACAGGGAAACCGTTTCGGACCGCTCAGCTCTTGGAGGATCTGATCTTCAGATCCTTTCGCCCTGGAAGCTGGTGTCGATAAGGGATGTAAGGCAGTGCTTGCTCTCGAAGCCGTCTGACCTCTGAAGGGCGTTTCCGGGAGGAGTTGGTATCGGTATTTGCGAGCTTGAAGAGGTTTGCCACTCTAAGCTCGCACACGGAAGGAGCGCCACAGAGGCCTTGCAGGTGGGCACACACGCACTCAGGAAGCAAGAAGGAAGCCAGGTCGGACAGACAAGCCCTCAGACGGCCGTACAGTGACAGATCTGCGTGTGTGGTTGTCTGTCGGGTTGTGTCAGTCAGTGTCATCATGGCGGACGTTCGCCTGTTCGGCAAGTGGAGCTACCTGGACGTCAACACGTCCGACCTCTCCTTGGTGGACTACATCAGCTACAAGGACAGGGCCTCGGTGTACCTGCCCCACACGGCCGGCCGATGGCAGTCCCGCCGCTTCAGGAAGGCCCAGTGCCCCATCGTCGAGCGCCTCGTGTGCTCCATGATGATGCACGGACGCAACAACGGCAAGAAGGCCATGGCCGTCCGGATCGTCAAGCACGCCTTCGAGATCATCCACCTTCTCACTGACAAGAACCCCGTGCAGGTCAGTCAGTCACACCCACACAGACGCCAGAAGACGCACATCAGATCAGTCAGATCAGCACCCCTCTCTCTTGTGTGGTGGCTGTAGGTGTTGGTCGAGGCTGTCAAGAACGGCGGTCCGCGCGAGGATTCGACGCGTATCGGTTCGGCCGGTGTGGTGCGGCGGCAGGCCGTGGACGTGTCGCCACTCAGACGTGTCAACCAGGCCATCTACCTCATCTGCTACGGTAGGTACCCACAGCCACCCACCCTTCTGTCACCTCTGTATCTCCCTCCCCCTCTGTGTGACCTCTGTGCGTGCAGGCGCGCGTCAGAGTGCGTTCCGCAACATCAAAACGATTGCCGAGTGCCTGGCTGACGAGATCATCAACTGCGCCAAGGAGAGCTCCAACAGCTACGCCATCAAGAAGAAGGACGAGATCGAGCGGGTCGCCAAGGCCAACCGATAGACAGACAGACCACCGGCAGACAGACGGACGTGCGTGTGTCTGCGCGTGTGTGGTGGTGGTGGTGGTGTTTGAAGCAGTCAGTGTGATTCACACTGTGTGTGGGGTGTGTGCGTGATGTGACCTTCGTTCATGGCCTGTGCGCATGAATGGTTCTGTGATGTGACTGACTGACTGACGGACAGACGGTCTGGTCTGGTCTGTCCACGCTACGCAACGCAAGCACACTCGTACGCACACCCATCGCCTATATATCAACAGACACATACAGACCGACCGACGGGCAGACGGGCAGGCCGACAGACAAACGGATACACATACATAGACACGTATACACAGTTCGAACGAACGAACGAACGGATCGACGCTTCTATCTATCGGTCGGTCGGTCAGTTAATTGCCCTCCGCCTGCCGCCTGTCCTTCTCCTCTTCCGCTGCTATCTTGGCCGCAACAGCAGCGTGATCCACTGACACCTCCTGCAAGCACGCAACCAGCCCACAAACACAGACACACACACACACACACACATGAACATTGTGTGTGTGCAGAGGGGAGAGTGGTTCTGTTCTGTTCTGTTCTGTTGTGTCGGTACCTTGGTGGCCTTGATGAACTTGGGGTTGGTCTCGTCGTAGTTCATGTCCTGCAGGAACTTGTGCCGCATCGACAGCACTACGTCCACGTAGCCCTTGTGCTTCTGGGCCAAATCTAACGCAGCCTAGTGTGGCCATTCATCCACAGACACACACAGACACACACAGACACACACAGACACACACAGACACACATGGGTGCGTGTGTGCCTGGGTTGAGGGGTGCTTTGGGGTGCAGTGCGTTGGTGTGCTCATTCACCTCCCATCTCTGCAGGCGGATGTTCATGTCGATGGCGCGGTAGACCTTGCCCTGCTGCAGCAGCAAACCCAACGCCTCCTCGGGACGCTTGCAAAACAACTACACAACCACATCACATACACTCCCTCACGTGTGGATAGATGGATGTCGGTCCCCTGTGCCCTGCCCACACGCACCGCGAGTTCAGCCGCCCGGACGGTGTCGTCCGCCAGCTCGTTGAGCGACGTGATGAAGTGCACCTGGGCGTGGCGTACACACCGTCCATCCACTATCCACCGTCCACCACGTCCAGACGAGTGCGTGAGTGCGTACCTTAGCCACCTCGTCGATGCTCGCGAGGGCGATCTCGGCAGTTGTCAGCTCTCTGCATCGAAGACAGACAAAATGGATGAGTGCGTCCGTTGTGTGCAGTGAGTGCATCGGTAGGTCGGTATCCCCACGTGGCCCGCCTACCGTGCGTGCAGGGCCATGGCTGCGAGTGCCGCCCAGAGGGGTGGCGACTTGACGAATCGACACACGCGGATCGCCTTGTCCCTACACACACATGTACTTGGTGCATTCGGGGGTGTGGGTGTTGGGGATGCGTTGGGGGTGTCTGTCGTGTACCATTGCCCCTTCTCGACTTGTTGGTAGAGCAGCTGGGGGTAGGGCGAGACAGACAACGCCTGATACGCACCGTCGCTGCACCCAACACACAACCACAGGAACTCAGCTGCATGTGGGTATCAGGGGTTTGGGCGTGGTCTGTCTGTGTACCTTCGTCTGATGGTGCAGTGGGAGCCCGAAAAGGACACCAGCTGACACATCTTGCCGCACCCTATCGCCTCCTTTGTCGTCTGCACACACACACACACACACACATATCCCCCCCACACACGCATCCATGGCTGTGTCAGCCTGACCATAGTGTGCGGCAGCAGGTCCTGGTCGACGAAGACTGCGGCCGGGTAGAACCAGCAGTGCATGCTGTTGTCCCCGCCGCCACATATCGCCACCATCATGTCGGTCAGGTCGTGCCACATGAACGTGTCTACCATCGACGACAACTTTACCCTACACACAACACAACCACACGAACCCCCCTGATGTGAGATCTGTGTGTCCTTGGTTTCTCTCTCTCTCTCTCTCTCTCTCTGTCTCTCTGTGTGGGCACGAACCACTGTGTGCGGTGTGCGGGTGTGATGTAGAGGTCCTTGTTTTTGTCTAGGATGGCCACACGGCGGTCGGCACCGCTCCCGTGCTGGTTCACGGCCACCTGCACACACATACATACAGGCGGCATGGACACGTGTGTGTGTGTGTTGGGCGGTAGGTAAGGAGGGAGCTGAGCTGCCCGAGGTGAGGTGCCTTCCTTCCTGCCTGGATGATGTCAATCTTGTGTTCGATTGGCTGCCCCAGCGGTCTGCCCGACTGCACGTCAAACACCCGCACACACTTGGGCGTGGAGGCGTCTACCTACGACACAAATCCAGTCCAGCAACACACAACAGACAGGTTCTCTCTCTGTGAGTGTGTCTGGAGAGGGAATGCCCACCATGCAGACGGCGTCACGTGCGATGGAGAGTGTGAGGGGGTTGAGGACGTCGGTGCGGAGGCCCTTGTACTTGACCGTGCTCAGCAACCGGCCCTCGTACGTGTACAGCTGTCTCACACACACACCCCGATGGATGGATGGATAAATGGTGTGTTGGGTACATGTATGCCATCTCTGTCAACGATGCAGAAGTGGTACGGGGACTGCAGCACCAACAGCGGCAGGTCCTTCAGGTCAAACACGTGTGGCGGCGACCAGTGCGGCGACTACACACACACACACACACACACGTGTAGAGAAGGCCATTTGCTTTGCTTTGTGTGTACTCCATACCTGGTGGATGGAGCACTGTGTGGCCGTCGTGACGATGAGGGCTCCGTGGCCGACTGACATGTCGATGACCCGGTCGCGGAAATCCAAATCGTCCGTCGTCTCGGCGATGGTGTCCTGTGCGCATGGAACACACACACATACACACGTGCGCCGCGCCCGACAACAGCCGTTCGTTTACTTTGATTTCGACGGTGTTGTCTTGTTTGAGTGTAGCCTGCAGGTGGGCCCAGGACACCACGCGGTCGCTCAGATGGGAAAAGACCACCTGGACACATACATAAGAACGAACGCATCAACGTGGATAGTATGTGTGTCTAGGTGCTCGTGTGTCTGATGGGGTACCTGCCCGCTGCCACACGCGCCGGCGAGCACGGTGCTGTCCTCTGACCTACATCATCACATTCAACCACACACACACATGCATGTCGCACAGATTAAATGATACATCGAGTTGTGTGCTGGGGGGGGAAGGGGGGATGTGGAGTCGCAAGGCGCCCACCATGCGAGTTGGAACACCGATCCGCTGTGAGTGAGCGCCTCTCTAGCGTAGGACCACCCCGTCTTGTCACACAGCTTGATCACGCCAAACGATCCCACCTGTGAGTGAAGGTATGTATGGGCACACACACACACACGTGCATCTCTCTCTCTCTCTCTCTGCGTGTGTGGCAGCGTAGCGTGTTTACCGCAAACCATCGTCCGTTAGGTGACCATGCGAGGCTTGTGGTGACCTGCTCCAGGGGCGCCGAGGTGAACAGCAGACGGCCGTCGCTGTCCCTGCATAACACAACACAATTACACGAACGCTGTGTGTGTTTGTCGACCGACGTGCAAGCGACTGTATGTGCGTACCAGATTTTGTATTTGCAGTCCTCTCCGCCGCTGAGGATCTGACTCGTGACCGCTGACCAGTCCACCTGTGGACACACACACACACATATGCACGCATATATGCGCCCACACACCTCCCCCTGTACGCCGATAAGTAAGTACTTACCTGCAGCACGACCCCCTCGTGTGCCTTCCACTCCTGCGGCCGACGGCCTGGCTGCAGTGACTGCACTACTACCCTACACACAAACACAAACACACAACACACACAGAGTATGGTATGTATCCGTGTTGGTTGCCTAGTGTGGGCACCTGCGATAGCTGCCGATGGCGACCTTCTCGTTGTCGCCGCTCCACGCCACCGCATAAATCGACGCCGGCAGACGCAGCAACGTCGAACGAAGCATCCCCGACCTGCACGCCGACAGACAGGCACGCAGCCGCACAGACACACAGATATCTGATTGCCTGTGGATGGATGGCGCAGATCGTCTGTCTGTCTGTCTGTCTGTCTGTCTGACCTGGACCATATCTTGAGTAGGCCGTCCTCTCCGGCCGTAGCGAGTGCCGACCCGTCGTGGCTCCACCTCAGTGCGATGACGGCCCCCGTGTGGGCCTCCACCTTCTTGTCCTCCTTACCCGCACGCGTATACAGCCGCAGACTCCCCTCCGTACACGCTGCACACAACACACAGACAGACAGCCATAGGCATGCATGGCCGTCATCCCCTCTCCGCATGCAGATGCACACGCACACCGCACCTATGGCCAGCACATCGCCGCTGGGCGCCCACTGCAGCATCGCTGGGTACACCTGCACACACACACAACACATGATATGATGAATGGCACAACTCAGACAGACAGACAGACCCGCGCGGCGCCTCCTCCATATATATATGTGCTGTACTTACCTCCAGATCAGCGATTTTCGCGTTGGGCGAGCCGTCGGCGTTCCACTTCCACAACGCCTTGTCATCTACACGGACACACACACGTTGACGCGAAGCACCTCTGTGTCCATCCTTCGTCCGTCTGTGTGTGTGTTGAGTTGAGTTGTGTGCGTACCTCCGCAGCTCCAAAGCTCGCCTGTGCGTCCGCCCCGGCACCAGCCGATGGACGTGCAGATCTCCGTGTGCCGACTCACCGAACTGTACACCTTCACACGCATCTCCTCTCCCCTCGAACCGATGAGTCACGATCCTCCGCCACTTCAGCTCGCAAATGGGAGGAGGTATATCAATGGTGAGCTGAGTTGATGGTGAGTTGAGATGGGGATTGAGATCAAGGTGTTGGGCGCCGGCCAGGCGGTCGGGCGCTCCTGCGTCGTCGTCACTCTGGGTGCGTATGCAGACAGACAGATCTCCGCCCCGACTGCACAGATCCATTCATTCGTGTGATGTGATTCTCTCTGCGTGTGTGCAACGAACAACACAGGCCACTCTCCGCCCCGTCGCGTGATGTTTGACTGCGGCGTGATGCTGGGCGCACGGTCGAAAGAGGAGAAGTTCCCGAACTTCGACCAGATACCGGGCATGCCCATGGCCATGGCCACCGGCAGCAGCGACGGGAAACGGTGCGTTTGCTATGCGCAGAGAGGCACACAGACAGGGGAGAGGGAGGAGCATACCTGTGTGTGTGTGTGTATGTATGTGCAGGCCTGACCTGACGTCCATTTTAGATGCGGTGATTGTGACCCACTTCCACCTGGACCACTGCGGGGCGCTGCCCAAGCTGACCGAGACCTACAAGTGAGCGAGCCTTGATTTCCTTCCCTGTGTGCAATCCACACGGCACACGAAGGTGTGTGGTGGTGTGGCGTGGTGTGTGGCGTGGTGTGTGTCTTATGTTGTCAGCTACTCCGGTCCCATCTTCATGACGTATCCGACCAAGGCGCTGTGTCCCGTGCTGCTGCGCGACATGGTCAACCTCAGCACACGCATCTCATACGACGGGGAAGCCATCTACGAGCTGGAAATGGTACACACACACACACACACACACACAAACTCCTCCCCTCTCTCTCTCTCTGTGTGTGTGTGTGTGTGTATAGGTTGAGAGGGCGATAGAGAAGGTGCGTGCGCTGATGGTGCACGAGACGGCCACCCTGCCGTGCGGCATACGCGTCACGCCCTACTACGCCGGACACGTGCTGGGGGCGGCCTTGTTCCATGTGGAGGTGGGAGGGACCCGCACACCACACACAAACACACACAAACATGCCCATCTTCTTGTCTTTGTGTGTGTATGAGTGTCTGTCTGTCTGTCTGTCTGTTTGTCTGTGTGTCTGTCAGTATGGCGGCGAGTCTGTGGTGTACACGGGCGACTACAGCATGACCCCCGACAGGCACCTGGGCCCGGCAAGGGTGCCCCGACTCAACCCCGATGTCGTCATATCGGAGAGTGAGTGGGCATCCAGCCAGCCATCCCCATGGATAAACAAATGGATAGACGAAGATGTGCATGTGTGTGTGTGTGTTGGGGTGGGGTGTTAAGGTACGTATGGCGCGCATTTCCACGCGAGCAAAAAGAAGAGCGAGACGGAGATGTGCAAGATTGTGCGGGAGACGCTCGATGGCGGCGGGAAGGTAGGTACTCACTGCCTGCACACACGTGTGCATATGCCATGGATACGATCTCTCTCTCTCTCTCTGTGTGTGTGTGTGCACGTCACCAGGTGCTGATTCCAGTGTTTGCGATTGGCCGGGCGCAGGAGCTGTGCCTCATCCTGGAGCAATACTGGCAGAGAAACCGTAAGTGACGCAGAGAGGGAGGGAGGGAGGGAGAGAGAGAACTGTGTCTGCATTTGCAATCCGTCAGAGCTGACACATCCCATCTACTTTGCCGGGCAGCTGTCGACCACTGCCAACCACTACTACAGACTCGTACGTTGCCCGTCTTGCCACACACGCTACGCCGCCCACACAGAGACAGAGGGATGCTGTGCTGTGCTGTGCTGTGTTTTGTGTGTGCCAGTTCGCCAACTGGACGACCGTTCGGGTCACCCCGGCCGCCCTCAGCGCCAACACCACCGTCGCAGGTCTGTATGGATGTCCATCCATCCATCCATCCACGTGTGTGTGTAGGTGCGGGTGCGTCCCCCGAGTGCGGCAAGGCGCAGGCGGCACAAATGGCACAGATGGCCGAAGGTAGGTGACCATCTGTGTATATGTCTGTCCATATGTGTGTGTTGTGTGTGTGTGTGTGTGTGTGTTTCAAGGCAACGTGCGTGGCTCGCCTGAGGGTGAGAGCGATGCCGAGGACGACGACGACGAGAACGTCCCGATGTCGAGCAACATGTTCGACTACCCACACATCACACCCTACAAACCGGAGGTACGTGACCACCCTCACACAATGAATGACACAATGAATGACGGAATGATGAATGCCGCATCCATCTATCCATTCATCCATCCATGTGTGTCACATGTGCGTGGGGGGTGTAGGTTGCGGGCGCCGACTACCCCTGTGTGCTCTTCGCCACACCCGGAATGCTACACGCGGTGAGTCAGTCAGCAATGCGCACAAACACACAGGAATGATATGGATGACCATCCACTCATCCATCCATGTGTGGTGCAAACAGGGTCTGTCGCTGGCCATATTTGAGAAGTGGGCGCCCGACGAGCGCAATCTGCTGCTCGTGCCGGGATACTGCACCCCAGGCACCGTCGGCAACCAAGTCATGTACGTGTGTATGCCACAAACACACAATGGATGGATGGATGGTCTCTCCCTCTCTTTCGGCCCCTGTGTGTGCAGCAATGGTGCCAAACAGGTCAAGATCGCCGATAGGAGCGTGGTGGTCAACATGAAGGTCCGGTACCTCTCCTTCTCGGCGCACGCGGACTGCAGGGGCATCCAGCAGCTCATCACACAGGTGACCTGAGCAGGCGGTCGTGGATGGGCTCCTACACCCACACACACACACAGATGTCTGTCCGTGTCTTTGTGTGTGTGTCTAGGTGGACCCCCGCAGCGTTGTGCTGGTGCATGGCGAGGCCAGCAACATGCTGCATCTCAAACAGAAGCTCGAAGCCGACCTCAAGAGAGACGTGCGCAGGCGACCATGACTGACAACTAACCATACATACCATCACCACTCGCCCGCCCGTTCCTGTCTGTCTCTCTTTATGTGCAGGTGAGGATGCCCGCTAACGGCCAGACCATCAATGTCCCCACCCACCGCAAGCGAACCATCCCGATGGAGCTGTCGTCGCAGCTCTACCAGCAAGTTCTGAGCGGACACCCACACACCGTCCGCCACAAGAAGGAGCAGGAGCAGGAGCAAGGCAAAGCAGAGAAGGGCGGGGAGGGTGGTGGTGGTGGTGGTGTGGTCAAGATGGAGGTTGACAATGAGAACGGCCTGGAGAAGATCGAGGAGTGCACCGACGGCCCTCCATCAACACCTGCTGGCATGAGCGCCCTATCAGAGGTCGGTGGACACATCCATCCATCCACAAAAACACACAAATGTCCTCGTGTGTGTCTCTGCAGTCGTCCAAAGGCGCCCAATCCCACCCACACATCCACGCCACCTCTAACCACCACGACGGCGTGCTTGCCATGGCGGTACACGAGTCCGCCCGTATGACTGCCAACCTGAAGCCGCCCACCGAGCTGCCACTCCCCACCCCGCTGCCCTTCTCCGGGCTGCTCGTCCAGTATGCGCCCTCACAGGGCGCCATCAGAGGCAAGAAGCGGCTCTACCGGATCCTTGCCACACACACGGACGCCTTCAAGCAGCGGGCCATATTCGGCAGCGTCAAGACAGACGGAGGGGTGAAGGCGGAGCAGGGCGGTGAAGAAGCAAACACCGTGGGGCGGCTGTACCGTGCGACGGCTGACGAGGCCCCTCTATCGGGGGAGAACCCCCCTGGCACAGAGGAGCAGGTGCTCGCCAGCCTCCCCTTCCACGCGCTATGGTTCAAGCGTCGCTTCCAGGTCAAGACGGAGCACTTCACCGTCCTCTGGCAGGTCTCTATGCAGCAGATGGCCGACAGGGGGCGGGCAGCACACGTGATCGAGGTGGATCCGCAGCAAATTCAGGGAAGGAGTGTGGGTGGTGTCTTGATCAAGAGGGAGGAGGCGAATGCCAATTCGCGGAAGTGGATGATTGGCACAGGGGGTGAGGGTGGTGTGGTGGCGTACGATGTCGACGAGGGGGAGCTGGAGGTGCGGTGGCCCTTCCAGGCTGACAGCCCTGACAGCGATATACACATACTCATCAGGGCTCTTGACGGTCAGTCAGCACACACAGCAAACACAGACACGACAGACACCCTCTCCCTCTCTCTCCCTCTGTCTCTTTCTGCAGGTGCATCGGAGCCGCCCAAGCCGAAACCAGAGCCAATCACACCGCCGCCCCCGCCCGTCCCAGCAGCAGCAGCTGCTGCTGCTGCTGCGGCAGCTGCAGCGCCCCCCTTCCCGTCATCGCTGGACCTCCAGTTTGGCACTCACCCGCGGATTCCAGGCATCCCGCCACCCGATCAGCCCCACCCCCAACCTCCCCAACAGCAACAGGCATCCCGCAGGCGCCCACGCGAACCATCCTACGATCAGTACATAGGCGAAGACCACCCACAACACCCCCAGCACCCCCAACAGCCTCATTACCACCGAGGTCGTGGCGGCCGACGTAGTCGAGGTGGTCGAGGTGGGAGGGGGTCTCCACAGCCGCACCGGAGGGGAGGGAGAGGACGTGGTGGGGGTGGGGGTGGGAGGGGGAGAGATAGAGGAGGCGACCGGGGAAGAGGGGGAGGAGGGCCTGGCTAGTTGGCTTAGCAGGAGGGCCTTCCTTGATTGCATCCATCCATGCCATGTGTCTGTGTGTGCATGGCATGCTGTTGGCTGGCAGGCGAGTCAGTCAGTCAGTCGAAAAGACCTACATCACATGCAGGCAGGGATGCAATCAATGAGATAGGCAGGCTAGCTTGGACGGACGGACGGACGGACGGACGGACGGATGGAGGCGTCCCCGTGTGTGTGAGTTCCCGTGAGACGGGAAGTGACTGACTGGCCAGAGTGGACGGACGGACATTTGGTTTCTTGGCTTCTGAACAACGTGTCATTCGTTAATGCGTGCGACACACACACACAGAGCAGCCGCTCCGACCAACAGGTGGGTGAATGGAAGGCAGGCCTTGCAAGTGAATTGGAAGACCGACACACAACACGGCTGGATGCTGATCCATCGACACCGACGGTTGTTTGATGCAATCAATGATATGATAAAGCGTACGTACATCGTGACAGTCAGGTCCATCAGACATGTGTCCGAAAGAGCTTAGAAGACACTCATGCGAACAGCAGCCACGCCGAGCCACACACACTCACGCCTCTCTCTCTCTCTCTCTCTCTCTCGACCAGCCAGGCAGGCCTTTGGTATGTATCATCACCGCTCGATGTCCATGGCCAGCTTGCCCTCCAGGTGTGGGTTGTACTTGTCCAGCAACGCAACCTACACAAACATATACACCATATCAACAAACGGATCATTTCGCCCCTCCAGTATGTGTCAAAAGGCCTGACGTGGCTCTCGTGTGTAGCGTATTTTGGGAGGTGCTCTCTGTCGGGCAGGGTGATGATTATCACGTGGTCATAGCCCTGGTTTCTCTCTGCATACAGCCAAACACACACACACACGCCCACAGATGTCTGGGCGCCGGCCGGCCTGACTGCCCGTTGCTGCCTGCATCTCTTTCTAGCATGCTGCCGTTGACCTTTCGTGAATGTTTCTCCCGCCTTGGCCTCTACAATAAAAGCCATCGATTTCCGCAGCGCCAGCACGTCGGCCGCAAACGACGCCTTCAGATCTGCCGGGGCATCAGCCTTCCACTTGAACCTGATAGAGCACGAAAATCATAGATCCGATCCAGGTGCTCCACGCTCATCTGAGGTCACAATCGCTTACAGAACAATGTGTTCTACAACCATCGTCGCTCTCCCTGGAGGAGGAATGCGAGCTACAGGAGTGTTTCACGCTAACCTTAACTCGGGAAGCAGTGACCCCCGCGTAAGGAGGAGATGGCGCCACTCTGGTTGACCAGCAGAGCCTCTTGTTTGACCTCATGAAGAAACGGCGAGGAATTTCGTCCATCTTTTGAGCTGTCAGCCACTTCCGCCCCGCACGTCAGATCTCAGCCATCGAGGATGGGCACCTGATAGCCTGGACGCCTTTGCGGCCTCTGCTGTGCCGATGAGCTCATAAACACCAAACACCAAGGCCCGCGTCCCTCTTACCTCCCTGCAATCCATCAACGCTCCTCAACGACCCTGTGTATCGCCTTCAAGACGTCAAGGCGGCCGTGGCTCACCTGTCTGGCATCACCATCAGCCCTCAACGCTCCCTCTTATCTATCATCTGCCGCCACGGCCGTCCTGACCGACAGACTGACACCGTACTGGAGAGGTTCATCCCATGTTGCTGCTGATGCTTCTGGTGTCGGTGGCCTGTGTCCCTCTGGTATCGTCCTATCGCTATCATCACCACGGCAGCCACACCCACGCTCTCCCCCTCGTAGAGCCGGGCAGGGTGCCTTCGCTGCCCTTCACGTCTTTCATCGCAGCGCATGAGAGCCACAACACCTCTCAGCGGCATAGCAACACAGTTACGTCAGGGCCAGTAGATCATCAGCTGGATCCCACGAACGCGCCTCCAACGGCCATATCCCCATCGCCCCCTGTCGCCCATGCTGCCCTGTCCCGTGCCACCCTGACGGTCAACGAGACAACCACACCTACCCCCTCCCCATCCACTTCGTCTGCCCCTCAGAACACAACTGCCATCATCACAACGGCAGCACCGACGGCAGCTGCCAATGACACCAGCAAGGGAGAGCACAAGGACAAGGAGAAAGAGGGTGGTGAGGGTGGCTGGATGAAGCGGATGGCCGAGAGGGGGATGCATGGGCTCGACCCCGTGGCCAAGTCGCTCAAGGACCTCGGCGCCGCACTCGGATGGGGCGCCACACAGCAGCGCGATGCTAGCCAACAACAGGCCGGGAAGGCCGACAACGACACCAAGACAGAGATCAGTGGGCACCGGGCAACATGGGCAATGCTCGAACACACCTCCCCCTACTCTCTCTGTCTGTCTGTCTGTCTGTCTGTTCCCAGCTGTGCCCTCTTCCTCCGACGCAGCCTTCCGCGGGGCCCTCGCCCTCTCGACGATCGTCTTGTTCGTCATCTTCGCGCTGGTGATAGTGTTTTACATCATCTTTGAGTACCTCAAGGAGCGGCACGAGCGGCGCCACTTCATGCTCGACGACGAGAGCGACCAGTTCGACGAGGAGGACCGCTTGTCGCGCGACTCTGACGAGGACGACAGGATGGTCATGGTGCAGCGGCAGGGGAGGGATGGTCGTGGTGGCACCAGGGGCAGCCTGGAGCAGCTGGAGGAGACCCTTCGTCAGCGGCCCACACGGAGTGGGCGGAGCAGCGGCAGCCAGACGTCCGTCAACGAAGGGGAGGACGGCATGAATGAGGACCAGGTCAGCCACACAACCGTCACGCCCCACCACCACCACCTCTCTCTCTCTCCTTCCTTCTGTACGTTGTTTGCAGTATCTGTGCTACGAGATGGTGATCCCCTCGGGCAACGAGCTGATCCTGCAGATACCCACCTCACCCCTCATCCCACCACAGAGGGTCCTTCCAGCACACGGCCAGCGTGTCCCCTCCCCCCCAACCGCCGCCGCCCCCGGCCCGTCCTGTCGGACCATCGTCGACCGCCACCGAAAGGAGATCGTCAAGGTCATGGGGCAGATTGACGCCTTCGAGCCGCGCAACGGCGTTGAGGAGACCAAGCTGACGGTGGTTGCGGTGGAAACAGGTCAGAGATAGAGACGGGGAGGGGTGCGTGGTGTTTGTGTGGGCGAGATGGGAGCCTCTCTTTCTCTCTCTCTCTGTCTGTGTGTATGTATTGCAGGTCAGCGGTTGGCGGAGGTGCAGCTGCCAGCAGCTGGAGCCGCAGCAGGTGGAACTTCCCCTCCTCCGCCCCCGATGGCTGTTCCGCTGGACTACAGCACGGAGAGCGGTGCGCTGATGCCCGTGCCGCCGTCCCCCTTCGCCCCTCGGCTGCACCCCCAGCCGCCCACGTCCATCCCGCCGCTCAAGATACTCGATGGCAGGGGCAATCTATACGGCACCGCTGAGGTAGGTGATGTGCATCGTCACCGGAACAGACAGCCTGGTGTGCGCGTGTGCATGTGTGTGTGTCGTCAGGTTGACGGTCCGTCTCAGCGGTGCACTGTGTATGTGTGGACGGCCGCTGAGGAGCCTACGGCTGGTGGTGGTGGTGCTGAGGGGGCGGTGGAGGATGAGGGTGTCACCAAGGAGACCGTGTTGACGTTTGTCATGGACAGACAGAGGTCAGGCAGGCAGAGCAGATTAGGGTAGCATTGCATTTGTCGTGTTGGCTTTGTGGGGTGTGTGTGTGTGTGTGTGTGATGGATCTGTCTATCTATTGGACAGGCAAACGATTCGCGTGCTCAGCCCCCATCAGCGGCGCGTCCTGGTGAGTCATGGACACAGTATGACACGAAATGCCACAACGGTTCTCTGTGTGTGTGCATGTGTGTGTGTGTGTGTGTCGATGACTCACTCACTCAGGCGCACACGAGTCGTTCGCCCCTGCAGCGGCAGCGTGAGCCGGCCACCTTCAGCCCCCCGGCCGCCAGCGCCCGTAGCGACGATATCGACCTCACACACTACCTCGTACGCATCAAGCCATCCATCCATCCATCCACACACATAGATACACCTATGGCCCCACTGTGTGTCCGTGTCTGTCTGCGCATGTTGTGTATCAGGTGCGTATCGGTCCGGGTGTGGATGCGTCGTTAGTGATATTGGGGTGTGTGGTGCTGGAGGACTGCCTCGCCCTCTGGGAGCACTTCCACCCGCACCCACACCCACACACACGCCATGGCCATGCCAGAAGGACCGACCACCATGGCGCTGTCGCTGCCGCTGCCGCTGCCGCTGCCGCTGCCAAGTTACCCACCACAGGCCGCGGGCCGCGTGGGACGTCGTAGACAGTCACACGTCTGCACACACCCATCCATCCATCCATCCAGACACCCAGACACACAGACAGACAGAGAAATGGGTTTGGTGTAGCTTGCCGGTGGCTTGCTTCCTTCCTCATGTGTCGACAGAGAGGGGGGGGG
>CDMY01000323.1:41499-92407 GCA_001179505.1 Vitrella brassicaformis | reverse complement strand
CCTGTGCTGACCTACTCCTCTCCTCTCTTCCCGACTGGCCGGATGCATGCTTTGGGATGCTTTTGGGGTCATGTCTCACTGGGATTACATGCACGCATATCTGCTTGAGATCTGCCTGTCTGTCCGTCTGTGTTGTCCCTCTAGCCTCCCAGTGTGTGCCTACGTATCCGCCACAAGGTCCGTCCCCTCGCCGATCACATACTGAGGCAGGCAGCACATGCATTTGACCCGCACATCAGTCAGGGGAACACGGGACTCTCACTCAGAGCGGACGGCACGAAAGCATGTGTGTGGCTGGCTACCTCTCTCTCTCTCTCTCGGTTGGCTGAGATCAGTTGGTTGTCTGGTGTGTTTGGCTGCGCGCATGGATGGCTGGTATGCTTCGCGTGTGCGTTTGACCGTTACCAGAGAGAGGACATCCGCACCATGACACTTTCGTAACAAGATACAAATCACTGTATATACAATAGATAGTATATGTCATGTGTATATTAATATTGATTGATTCAATTGTCGATTTGACGCATGACTGGCAATCAAATGAATGAAGCCATGTGGTTCCTGTATTGTATTTAAAATAGGTTCAATCCTGCTTGGTATTGCCTGCGGCCGGCCAGCTGTGTTAACTCTTGGCCTGACAAACCCTTAATCCCAGCACTAACCTTGCACACTGCCTTCCCACAGGAGTGACACGCATTGCACCGACACGATCTCACCTTGTTTACCTCATTCTTACTCCCGTGGATGGCACAATTGTGGTCTGCTTGTTGAGGTTTACATTGGGTTGCTTTTTTTGCTGCTGCTGCTGCTGCTGCTCCCGCCCTCCGCATCGGTCTCGCGAGGCACCTTTCGCACGGCGGCCTCGATGATTTCGTTGACCTTCTCCATCCACTTGCTGTGCGGGAAGGGCTCATTGCTGTTGCGGTCGATATCCTTGCTGTGATACAGCGGATGCACCACTACGGCGTGACCACCCAAAATCAGGACGAAGAAGGGCAACTGGGTCTGTGTCGTCCACGCCATCGCTTGTCAATGGATGAAAACAGAGGGAACGTTGACTGGAACTCAACCGACAAGCGAAACTGGCAGATGCGACGCAACAAACGACAAGAGACCCGCCGAAAAGACGATGCGAGCTTGATAAGTGATTTACCACCTCCTTCATATTGAGCAGACCCTCCTTAAGCACCTGCCACCATAGTTCAGTAGAAAGCGTGAAGAGTGGAAATACCACCACCACACCACAGAGGGCAAGCCTCGCAGGAGGACGGTATATGGGAATTTACAGTACGAGCCAAATAAACGAACGGCTGAACCTGCTAACGGTCAACTCTCACAGGGAGAGTGGACGGGGTTTAGTGTCAACGGGCGTGGCTCAAAGAGGAGAAGAAGGGAAAATAGTTGACGGTGTGGCTTGGCTCAAAGAGGAGAAGAAGGGAAAATAGTTGAGTGTGTCTCAAAGAAAAGAAGAAGAAGAAAGAAATAATTGAAAAGCAAAAGACGACGGACATGAGATGGAAAATATACCCGTGACAAATGAGAAAAACAAATGGAGAGTGTTGTGCGGCGAACCCATGATGGTCCCTCCTCTCTAACCCGTGAGGGCTGCGGCTTCGAGTCGCCTGCCAGCGGCCGAGGAGACGAGGCACGGGTCGTCATGTAGACAGACAAACAGACACATACCAAGGCGACTCATGTACCTGTCGAACGCCAACGCCGCTTCTTGTCGCGAGTGTGTCTCCCAGCCAGGCATCACCCGCCGCTTCTTCCTCGTGGCCTGACAAGTGATAAGCTGACCAGCTGTGTGTATGCTATTGACGGGGCTCATCTGATAGGACAAGGCAGGAGGACAAGCCAACAACGCATGACTCCCCCCCCCACCTACACATTGTGTGCGGTTTCTGACTGGCCAAAGCCACCACGGAGCCACACCGCCGCTGATTCTATGCACGTTCTCCAACAGACATCCACCGCTGCAGGAGACCCAAGGAAGAGGAAGATGACGACGACGAGCAAGCCCCGATAATCGAGCCTCCGTCACCCCAGGGCTAATCTGGAGGAAGGCTGAGCATCCCTTGCGCCCTTCTGCGGCGGAGGGCGGTGCTTTCACTGGCCGTCAGGCTGCTGCTGGTTGATGGATTCGAGTGAGTGCTTGTCAGGCTGGTCATTGGTAGGATAAGGAAAGCGTAGCGTTGTGCCAGGGCTTTGCAGAGCGTAGATAGATCATCAGCTCATTGTTTCCTTTCGCAGTCTTCATGCACGCATCGCCCCCATTGCCCCCATTACCCCCATTTCCCCCATGTCAAGCTAGCCGTCTCAGCTAGCGTAGTCAAACTAGCCAAGATCTTTGGAACTCGGAATTGAACCCGCAGAACTCGGCACAGACCTTTCTCCCTCCTTTGCGATTCAATTTCCCCCTTTCTCCTGCTGTCGTTTCGTCGGTAGATGTGGTTCTCCCGCCTTCTGGCGGACGCGATAGGAGCGCTCCCTTGCATCGACCTGGGACGTGTCGCATTCCCCGTGACCGGCGACAGGTCAGTCTGCTACCTACACAAAGATAGGATGCAGGCAGGGGCCAGATCCACTCACCACACCCACACACCACACACCACACCATTCCATGGTCTTGATGGCATCCTCACGTGACCTGGCCCGGCGAATGGACCCTTCGTGACCCTGACTGTCTTCCCGACCCTGATTCGTACCTGCACGGAACGTCCCTGCCTGTTTTCGTCGGCTCTCTTCGTCTTGCGGCTCTCGGGCCCGGCTGACCTGGAGATCTGCGCCATGTGTGACCTTCCCGACACGCAAGGCAATCGTCCCTGCCCCTGTCGACACGCGCCGGCCCTGTGCTGCCGGCGCGGAAGGCGCTTCTTGACGACAGATCTCTCTCTCGGCCGGCTACCCGTGCACTGAAGATCTGAAGATCCGTGGCTCTGGCGGCCTTTCACACGCGTTGGGCCTCACGGTCGACACTTCATACACCTGCCCTGGGCTGTCTTGCCCTCTCCCGGTGCCTCTGGCGCTGGATGCCGCCGGCCGCTGCTGTGTCTTGGTTCGTGGATTCCCTCTTGCTGCTGTGTTGTGGAGCTCTGAATGTTCGTACGGATGACGGTCATGTTCCTGCTGCTTGGATGAGGCGTACATGGACGCGTCGCTTGCTGACGCCGTCCTTGCGTCTCTCTTTGCCTCCGTCAGTGGGGGCTCTGCTGACATCATACTCATGGTGGTGTATCCACGGGATGGGGCTCATCGGTCTGTGTTTGGATGAGGGCTGCCTCGTCCCTGCTGTCTGCCTCTGTGGATGGACGCCCCTGTGGTGTCCGAATCGTCGCTTCTGGATGTGGAGATGCCGCCCTGCAGCTCGGCTGCTGGGCTCATCTTACTCTGGGGCGTCTGCCCGCCCTCCGTGGGCCTGGTGGGATACGGCTCACCTGTCCATCTGTCTGTATGCCCTCCTTCGGGCCTTGTGGAGCAGCGTGTTGCATATCTCTCTTGGCCGCCCTCCTGGCCATATCGGTCTACACCCACAATAGCTCGCACCTCCCCGCTGCTGCTCCGCGTTGGTTCGCCATCCTGCCCGTAGGCATGTCTACCCGCTGTTCGCTCATCGACTCTCTCTACACATCTACAAAGGTCCGCCGCACTGCCTCCCCTCCGTCTGCACGGGTCGTATGGTGGCTTCCTGCTCTCCTTGCTGCTTGCCGGAGGCGTGTGAGGCACATGTGGGGTGCACGTGTGCCTGTGAATGAGGACGGGAGCTCGAGTCCGGCGGCCCGCGCTCACCTCTGCGTGCTCTTCCTGCCTGCCTGCGTGTGTTCGCAGCTTTCGTAACCTGACTTGTACCCTGTTTCGTACCCTGGCTTCCTGGTCTTATGATACGCGGAGGTACGCGCGCGCTACAAGAGGAAATGAGAAATGAACACGTGGTAAATGGCAAGACAATGAGCAGATGGTGGCAGGGTAGGTGGAGAACATCACATATTCTCACGATGCACAGCGGTGAATTTTAAATACTTTGTTTAAGACAACTAAAAAATATCTGTTGCTTTTTTGAATTTTGCCATATAAGTATTTCATTAACTCTATATCATGTTTAATAATTTGCTTCAACGATTGAAAAAAATAAGAGTACAAAAGATGATAGTAATGATGGAAAAATACTCTATCAGTTCTATTTGAAGCGTTGAAAAAATGCGAAAATAAAGAATGCGGAGCAAGTGGCTCGGCAGATAGAGCGTGCAGTCAATACAAAAATACAACCAAAGAAAAAGTAGTATTTATATATATAATATTAATGAGATGCACGAAAAAATACGGAACTGCGAGAGCTATTTAATAAGATAGCGGACGAGAAGAAGTGCTTGATATTATTGATTACGGAACGCATAAATACCGGGAAAACCCTAATTGCATTATCATTGTATCGGTATTTGCGGGATAGAAATAAGTTTGATGATGAGCTGATAGTGACAGTTCAGCCGGAATTGTGGTTGAAAAATGGCGTGAAGCGTCACAAAGTTTTAACCAAAATAGCAGAAGAGCAGATTAAAGCGTTAGCAGAGCATCAAGAGAAGACAAAAAAGCGAAGACGAGTGTTTTTAATACTTGATGATAGTATTGCTACGATGGACGATACGAGAAGTAAGGAATTTGAGAGATTACTTACTATTGTTAGACACATGAATGTGAGTATTATTCAGATAAGTCAGTCTGTAAAAAGAGTTTCAACCTTAACAAGAAGTATTTATGATTTTGCATGTGTGCTTCGCCAATGTGGCCATGCCAGTCTTGCAAGTCTTCACGAAGAGATACTTAGTGATGGCAAAAAAAATTTTCAGAATTTTGTAAATATTTTGATAATGCTACGAATAACTACTGCTTTATTTCAGTGAATGCACGAAGTCCTCACACTAATAAAGGAAAATTACTGTGATTATGAATCCTTTGCGGTAATAGAATAAATTAACGTGGAATTTGCAATAATGGTTGTATGTTTTCTCCTACTCTTGGCCCTCTTGTCGTTTCATGTGTTGTCGGTGGTTGATAGGCTGGTGCAGGAGGGTTTCATTCAGGTGGAATGTCAGGTAGTGGCTCCGGTGCAGGTGGTGGTATTTGTCTTGCCCCTCTTTCAGGTTCTGGTTGATAATCGGGTGGAAAATTAGTTGGTGGTTCGGGTGCTGGTTCGGGTAATATAAGAGGTGGCGGTTCAACTGGTTCAGGTTGTGGTTCATAAAGCGTTTCTTCTAATGGTTCGGATAAACCTCCACTAGCGGGAGGAATTTGTGGTGGGGGAGGAGGTGGTGGTGGTTGCTGTGGAGGTGGAACATACCCAGCATTAATTAATTGGTCTTGTATTTCATCACTATCCGCTACTTTAAGAACCTCTTGAACAGAAAAATCAACATTAGCATTCTTACCCAAGAATTTTTGAAAAAATGATTCAATGGTTGGATTATTTAAATTTGATGAATAAACATTAAAGCCATTATCTCTATTATTTAATGCACCTTTAGTATATCATTTCTTTTCACTGTATTCATAAAAGCATCAAGGTTGTTTTCTTTATTAAGTTCATTCACATTAATCGTGCTTTAAAATTATAAAAAATATCTTCATCCCAAGTAAATCCTTTTTTCTTGTTAATAGGAGGAAAAGTAAATAGCATTTGTCCTTCTTTCAGTTCAAGCGGTATCTTAGTAACTTTGTGTAGATGTTTGTTTTTCTCTTTGATTATTTACTTGTTTACACATTTTAAACTGTTTAGTGTGATGATTTATGTTTACTATTTAAAGAAATGTTGGTTTAGCTTACTTACTCGGTCAAACCTTACTTAAATCCCTGTCCACTCCACATACTCATCCTGTCCATCCAAAACCCTTAACCCCTCACAAGGAATGCACTTCGAACCCTTATAGCGAGCTTTTAAGCGAGCTATCAGGGTTCCAAGTGCATTCCTTGTATACACAACAAGAATCGAAATCAGGCTACGACACTCTCGTGAGTTTTCCTCGTTCTTCAAACTACTGTACCAAAGAAGAGGCCCTATCCGCTTCATAGACAGAGACACTGCAATCGGCTGGATGGATGAAAACACAGTTGTAGTGCGCCTGGTTTCATAAGCTCACTGAATTCTTACATGTCAACCATGCATGGTTGCGCCAAGCAAGTGCGCAGCAACCAGTCGACGATAGACACGCTACGCACATGGTGATGGGTATGTCTGATCGCCGCACAGCTTCAAGTGGTCGCACGCAAGGCCGGCACGCGTTAATATTGATTCACACATCACTCTCACATATCAAGGCCCACAAAGGGAGGGAGACGAAAGAGAGAGACACCGTACATACCATTAATCTGTCCTCAGTTTTGCCTTCTGTGTCCGACGGTAGTATCTGCCCACGGTGGCCAGCCCACTACTTCCCTCATGACGAATTATTTCACGCAAATATGGCCACACGTCTCGGCTGCACCGCCTCTCGCGTAACAAATGGCCCTGTTTCAGGCAACCTTTTCTGAGAGCATCGTTGTCACGGGGCGTTGCCGTGATGGGACTGGGGGGGACCATAGCGCGACCGTCATCATATGCGAAGCCTTCACGTGACGGCAGTCGCCTATTTTTCTTTTGCTCGAGAGGCCACTGGTCTCCTCCCAGCCTTTTGTGGTCAGCTGGTACCGGAGTCGATCGACTCTCGCCCTGTGGCTCTCGGCCGCCTGTAGGCGTCCAGGGCCCGACACATTGGTCCTCCTCTTCCCTGATGGCGGACAGCTGCGGGTGAGACAGGGTGCGCGAAGGGGAAGGGAAGGGCCGCTCGATGCCCCTCTGTCGGGTGCGATCAGTGGCTCGCCGTGCCCGCTCGATGATCTCCGATCTTGTTCGTTTGTATCTATCCCTCAATCGCTCGGGGGAGAGTGGAGGGGCGACATGCCGCAGCCGTCCGGCAGAGGGCTGCTCGTGGATGAGTGGCCGTGTCGGGGCGGGGGGAGGGGCAGGCACGAAGGGGACGCCAAGCTCGACTGACGAGATCCGAATGTAGCAGTCCTCGCACAGAGAGGCGGAGCGGAGCAGAAAGAGAGGATCCTGACAAGAAAGTGCATGGGTACGAGCCCTCAGTCTCCTGTGCTACCAAAAGTGTGCGCACATGTTTTCCTCACCTCCTTGTGTTTGGCATAGTCGACATTGTGCAGCCTCGGATGCTGGAGAAGCGAAAGAGAGAGATTTTTAATGACCAAAGGG
Organism: Vitrella brassicaformis; assembly: GCA_001179505.1. Lineage (NCBI taxonomy): Eukaryota > Vitrellaceae > Vitrella > Vitrella brassicaformis. The sequence goes on along the minus strand of CDMY01000323.1, from coordinate 85,170 downwards.
CGCGAACTGATCCCTACCAGCTGCCGAATGAGCAAAGGGACCTGTCTGTTGTCCGGGCGGACACTGGTTTCTCGTCTCATCTGCTGTCGGAGGGAAGGGACAGCCTCCCGCAACTGGTCATACTTGATCAACATTTGATACGACAGCTCGAAGACGCTGCAACGAGAGATGGATGAATGCCGTAGCAAAGACGAGGCTGCTTTCTGCGCCTCTGACCTGTCGGATGCGACGACTGACCGACAAAGGGGGCATTGACGCATCTCAGTGCGTCCTAAGGCGTTCCTCCCGTTCAGCTGACAGTATCAGCAAAGAGGCAGAAGAGAGAGACATCACACATACCATAAATCTGTGTCCAAAAGTCCGCCTTCGCATCGACGGAATGCATAGCCTCGCTGCCGCTCATCACTCTCACTCACCCTGACGTGCTGGGGCACGCCGATGCGGCACCGCTCCTCTAGTGGAGACGACTTGAGCACCGTCAGTCTGGCCGCACCCTCCTGTCCCAGACCGATACCCTCATCCCTCCTGGGGGCCTCGGATGCCCTACCGTCTGTGCTGATCAGGTCTCTGGCGGCTTTGTCTGGCGATGAGCTGGGGGGACAGATGACCGATGGGGGATGGGCTGAGGCGACACGGAGGCTAGATATCCACAAGAAGAGCAAGCGATGATCGCAGTCGACCTTGAACAGCACAGCCATCCTTGCCACTCGCTTTGTGGCTGCCATGGTAGCCCCCTGTCTCAACCCGGCCGTGAGGCGGTCGGCAATTGCGTGGGCGGCCATATGGATGAGATGCGGCAGCGACTCACCTCGGACCGGCCGACTGTAGGATAAGTGATCCGGGCCATCGACTGTGTTCATACAGGCAGGCAGCCACGTATAGTGTACGGAAGGTCAAGTGGTGTATCCGTTGCGTACATGTGAGGACTCGTTGGTAGAGATCCGCTTTCGTGTCGCTGAGCGGCAGACGATTAGACCGCTGCTCAAGGAGACACAACTGCAAGAACGAGGCAAGAACCTCCACATTGGGAAAAGAACACCATGGGAGCCACTTGTTCACCTTGTTGCTCCACAGAGCCTGTATGACGGTGTGGTGCTCATTTCCGCAATCAATGAATTTCTGGAGGATGCCGGCCGGCTTCTCTCGTCTGTATAAAAACGCCCGGAGCTGGCCACGGTCGAAATACTGACAGACAGGGGAGACACATGGCGAGTCGATCAGTGTACTGGTGTGTGGACTGTCACTGTCTGACAGTGTCTGCCTCACTTCGACGGTTGTGTGTATGACGCCATCGTCTTGCGGTGTGTTGAGCACAAAATATGCAACCACGCCCGACTTTGACACCTGCACAGAAGATGGAAAATGTTCTCATTTGGATCCCTACTTCCACTTCGAGCCACTCACCCGTTTGTTGAAGGCTTTCTCGATGTTTAAATTGGTCAAATTTCCCTTATTTTTGCGTTTGAGTGACCCATCAGCCCCAGTGAAGTACCAAGCGCTCGCCTGCCCGTACTTGAAGACAACCGTGTCAGGAATGACGATGTCTGCCGCAGCATCTCGAGAAGCATCCGAGTCCACGCTGTCGCCGTCACCCGTGAGAGCTGCGGACGACGATGCGTGGCTCCAGAGAAGCCCATAGACGCCGTCTATCAACCCGTCTCCCTGCAAAAACTTAATGCACATGGAGTTACGATTCGGAACATCACCGACGCGTCACTGCATGTCCATGGTTTTCTAGTGCGTGTCCTCACCTCAATGCTTGTGTTCTGCATCTATGATGTTCCACTGTTTTTCGTTTCCCGTCCTAACCCACCCTGGTGACACTCGTGGCGGAGAAATGTCAAAGAAGGCGTTTCCGCAGCTCTGCACGACAGCCGCCATCTCACTCACTCTCAAGGAGGTGAATAATCCGCTCAATTTCAGTGGGTGCTGATCTATCTGTTTGTCGTCTGTTAGCACGCCAGTCAGGTGCTGAGGGGTGCGCCGGGAGGGCAGCAGACACACACGTCGCCCTGGCACTCGCTTTATGGTACAAACAAGAAAGATGCTCATCGCATCGGTCAGTCAGAACGCTTGTGTGTGCCTTCTGTGTCTGTCAGGTTATCGAGTGACGCTGCCATCGGTCGGCCGTCAGTGGTCTTTTCTTCCCTCCCCGGCCTCCCCTGACCAACCGCAGGAACCTACAGGTAGACATGTACGCAGCCACCAGTGAAGCACACAATGATGGTGGCTCGGTTGTCTGTCTGTCAAGGTGTTCGTGTGGACGTGTTGCGCACCCCTGCCTCCTTCCCCGCCCACTATACAGTGCCCCCGGCCACTCCGCCAGTTAATGGGGCGGCCTCGCCTTCACCGCTCTATCGCCTTCGAGTACAGTTGGACAGCGGAGGGGGTGATGAACAGCCGGAGCACTATGCAGCGTGTTGGTCATTCGGTGGGTCGTCGCCGTCTGAGAGTTCTGGCGTGCTCCAGATCGCCCCTGTGAGTCATGAGGACGAGGACGGCAAAAGTGAAGCGCCTGGTGGTGGTCCTACTGAGGTAAGAAAGTGCGGACATTTCCCTGTAACGAGGGATCGCTTCCTGAGTGCCTCATAGGCGTCGAGCATATCGGTGTCCATTCGCAACGATGGCGGCCAGTGTGTAGTGCATCTGGAGCCCATTGACGACGCCTTGCTGTCTGCTGCCGGTGAGGTGTGCCTGCCTGTGATGAGAGACTACAGCCAGGTGGAGCATGACATCGCCAGTGAGGAGTGGACCGAGGACACGTCGGTCCAGGGTGCCGAGGGGGAGGGAGGGGTGACCATCCTGCCAGCTGGAGGACTTGGTGGGGCTCCTGACAGGCCCGGCAAGGTGAGGTACACTCATGCTACACACTGGATCACCATCCATTCATCCGTCATCCGCTCTGTTCTGTGGGCAGAGCCTCTTGGGCTACGTGTATATTGACATTGGTGAGGCCGGTGAGGGCGTGGAGGTTCGCGCGACGATGAACGGCAAGGCGGTCAAGGTCCTGGTGGACGAGGGGCAGCAGGTCAAGCAGGGCGACGGTGTGGTGGTGATTGAGGCCATGAAAATGGAGACCATCCTGCGCACACCGGCCGCTGGGACCGTCACGAGTGTGCGCGTGAGGGAGGGAGACGCTGTGACGCACCAACAGACGGTCGTCACCGTCAAACCTGACACACAATACAAGAAATAGATGAAATGACTGGCAGATAGACAGCCAGGCGGCAGAGGGGGAGAAGGGGCAGGCAGCATCGCGTGTGGGTTATTTGTGTGAGTGGTGTATGCGTGTATGTCAGACCAATTCATGACGCTGAGTTTCTGATCAAGGGTACATGGACGTGTCCCTCGCACGCAGTTTCGATCCCATCCTACGTTCGTGCTCTTCCTACACTGATGCAATTGACCAATGCCGGTCGAACAAACGGTGCTTCCTTCTTTTCGTGTGTCGTGTACTTTTCCATTCCAGATATTAATGAATGGGACGCTTTAATGTCGTGATCGCACTCATCGAATGACTGCGTTCAAGCTGCCCCAAGAGCAAGATCAGATGTGCGTCCGGCACCATCTTTGCACTTTTCGCTCCCTTTGTCTGACTACACATGGGTCCATCAATGTCTAGCCATTCATCTGTCCGCCTGTCCGGTGTCTGGGGGCGGTACATACGGTTCTCCGAATGGCCGCCTCCTCAGCTCTTCCATCCGCCGCTTCGCCAGCACCCGGCTCGTCTCTTCAACACTCATGCCATCCCTCAACCCATCATCAATGTCATCATGTCGTCCCCCTTCCCCCTCGGAACTAGATGGGCGCAGTCCGTAACCCAGATTCCTCAGCACACGTTCGCTCACACCGACGTGCTCCACAGGCGTGCTGTCACTCTCGGCGTCATCCTGCAATTGCTGCCGGCGCCTCCTGGTCGTCATGTCAGCTGTGGCGTTGAGCACGGCCGCCTCGACGTTGGCCATCTCGGGGAGCGACATGAAGTGCTTGAGCTTCTTGTAGTCCAAACGGTCTGCATCAGGCAGGCCCATCTCTTTGGCTTGTTCCTCGAGCATCTCGGGCTGCACGAAGCGCGCCAGGTCGGGCAGGGACGGGAGGGACCGCTGCATGGCCTCGAACGCCTTGTTCTCGGCCTGCTGCAGCCGCTCGGGCGGAATGAGGGGCGGCATGCTGTCGGCCAGCTCGGCGAAGAGCTGGTCGAGCTCCGTTTGGGAGGGCTCAGACTGAGATGAAGGGCCCGTCTGCGGTTGTTGCTCGCTATTCATTCGGTCGAGCTCCTTGGTGATTTCTTCCACCTTCGCCTCGATGGCTGCGGCCTCCTCGGGTGACATTTGTCGGTCTCGAGCGCGGCTGTGGGCCTCCAGATCGATCTTGAGCAGTTCGGGCTTCTCCTGCTTCAGACGCTCAAACTGTATACGATACGTGACACACAGCCACATGCAGACGAAGATTCATTCGACGCGGTTGCTGTTGCTGTTGGCTCACTTGTGCCCTGATGCTTGTGTCTGCGCCTGCATCGAGGTTGACGCCACCCTCAGAGACGCCTGTGGTGGGGCTGACCAGCAGATACAGCTGGTCTGGAGAGAACTCACTGACACACAAGGATGGGGGAATACAATTGTAGAGTGACCACATGTGGCATGGCGATGTTAAGTGAGTGAGCGTACTCTTTGCTGTATTTCTTGGTCATGAACCAGTCACCCAGCTCCCGAACGTCCGTCACGTCGTCGACCTGATGGAACCAATGAAATGACCCACACACATACACATACACATACACATACACAACCTCCTGGCGGGTGCCTATGTATGTCTACCTTATCATGGACCCTTTCAGTGGCCCTGCCCATGACAACCACGCCTTTGTCCTGGTTCAGCACGCTACCCATCGCCACCATGGGATGCGTAGAGTCGACCAGCAGACCCCGAAACACATACGTCGTCGACGGGAACCGAACATTGCCTACATGAATTGTCAGCCTGGCACACTCACACAGACAGACGAACAGACAGACAGACAGACAGACGGACGAAAAGATAGACAGATCTCGCTTGCAAGGAACACCGATCTGGCAACACCGTCACCCACCTGGCAGCGCCCTCTGATGTGGTGCCGAGTGTCCAGTTGCCCTGCCATGATCGAGCTGGCAGCCTCGCAGTGCCGCCCTCCATCAGTGACAGACGGTCAGACAAACCGATCGGAGTCGTCATGTCGGGATCCTCCTGCACAGGACAGTCGTTGATCATGTGGATGCTCTTGTGTTGTCGTGTGCTTACTCGCAGTCTTTTCTCGAGCTCTGCGGGTGTGAGCATGAGTTCTCTCGGCTGGAACACATCCCATATGCCGATCACCGCCTCCTCAAGCGTCGCCACCTCCGTGCTCGTCGTCACATTGCCGCCCATCACAAAACCGCCCATTCCCAGGCCGCCCGCTCTCCCAAGCGATGTGCGGTCGTCATCGCTGCCGCCCGGCCAGATGGACATCTCCATTGCCCTTGTTCTCCTCTTTCCACGCAGCACGCTTGCATGAGGTGGTCGAAATGAGGGATGTCGCATGATGAAAGACGGTGGGAGAGATGCCGCTCGTGAGCGCACGGCATCACTGCCGGCAGGCCACCTGGTGCTGAACAGGGAGCAACCGATGGCGGCGAAGATCTTCATACTTCGAGGTTTAGCGCAAGCGGTGCCGAAACAACAGGAAATAATGGCACAGTCCGCCTTCTTCCCTCAATCCCCTCCGGGGTGGTTCGTTAAACACAATAACCAACCAACCAAGCTACTACACTTGGCCCACTCCTCGCTAACAGGCGGTAACAGACAGTCAGGTAGAGGTGTGTGTATTTTGGTGCTCTCCAATCAATTTATTCGAGCCACCAATCCACACACTCATGCGTCTTTTTGCCCCTCGTTGGAAGCGGCGGGCCGTCTTATGCTTCCTTCTCCCCTTGAACCTGTTTGACTCTGCGTGCTCATGGGACTGTATTCATTTATGAGTGTCACGGACACACAGACGAGTGTTCCGGTTAATGCAGGTCGTGATTTTGGCCATCACTGGAACGTTGTCATAATGGTGCTGTCTGCCATCCGTCGAGGAGTTGCTGCACGTCTGCATCGCTCCATTTCTGACCGCTACGGCACCCGAGACCTTGCAGCTTGGTCAGGAAGGACTTCTCCTCACGCGTATAACCCTCGGCGGCCATGTCACGGCGCAGGTCGTCATAACTGCGCACATGCAAAGCAGATACCGGCGAGCGAAGAAGTCGACCAGACATCAGCGACTTACCTGATGGCGCCGGTGGCGTTCTCCATGACGCTAGAGAGCTCGAGCAGCCGCTTGTCCTCGTTCTCGGACCACCCACGTGCCCTCGTCCTTTCAGCCTGAAACGACCGTAGCCAGTCGGGTTGATCGCTGCACACACACACACCATCACAGTCAATAGACGAAGCAGCGCGAGACGTAAATACTTGCCTCTCCATGTCAGCGGGCCGGGTGCCAGCGATGAAGTCATCGATGAGCTTGCCAGTCGCAGCGGTCGTCAAATCGACGGCCGTCCGCCACTCGGCTTCCCGCTGCTCCTTGTCGTTTTCCACCCCCACCCCCTTCTCGACGGCGTACTGGTGGCATGACTGGCTGCTGGACAGCTGACCATTCCTCAGGTTGCGTGCGACAAGCGGCCACTGACAAGCAACAGCACATGCTTCCATCGGTTGTCGTGGCTCGCTTTGTCCCTACCGGGAACCCCGTGGCCGTCTGTGCGTGCAGCAGCTCATCCATCGACGCCTTCGTCTCGTACAGGCCTCCGGTGGTCTGAGGAAGGGGCACACATGTGATTCAATGTCGCCACACATGTCTTCACTCACCCACCAGATCATGCTGGCGAAGGCCGCCCATGATCTTTGGCCATCGCTAGTCTTGTGGAATGTCCTGTATCATCTCTCTCTCGCGGAGGCACGCCTCGGTGCGTCCCTCGAGGTCGGTGTCTGGACGTCGTCGATATAAAACTCGATGGCAGACAGCAGCCAGGCCAGCGGCCGTGCGTCCCTCCACTTGGTCGCCAGGCTGATCTCGGTGTGCAAGACGTCGTTGGCGAACTGAATGGCCTCATCCAAATACTCAGTCATGCTACATACATTCAAAACACAGGTCGACAGAGAGCAGAGAGGGTGTGAGGGATCAATTCTGGCTCGTACCGGTTCTCGGGTGGCGGACCCGCCCCCTTTACGCTGCTGTGGGACGTGCCGACGTACATCATATCGGCAGTCTTGAGACCGGCCGAGAGAATTTCCCGGAGCTCGTCGGTGATCCGAAGGGGGACGTCACAAGCCTGCGGAATGGACAGAAACAGGCAGCCACGCAGATGAAGGCGGCCACAGGATAGTGTCATTGGCGTCGCGCACCACAAAGCCGTAGTTGACAATGGCTTTCTTCCCCCAGAGAAGGTGAAGGGCCCTGTGTGGGCGACGTATGAGCAGTTCGGCAAGGGCTGGAATGAAGTAGTTGAAGCGAACCACCCTCCTCCTGCTCTCTCCCTGTTCTGAGGCAACGCTGAGCGAGGTACTCAGCTGTGCAATGACGCCGGTCAGTTCCTGGGCGGCGTTGAACGTCATGGGCGGGAAGTCGGGATGGAGCACATTCCACCAGGCGACAAGACGCTGCGGACGGCCATCGTAGGGCGGATGAGCCAGGTGAGAGTCCATCTCTCGAAGCTGCGCCAGCCTGAGCTCTGTCGTACAGCGCCCTCGCTTCTTGTACAATTATTATTTTTGTACTGCTATTTCATTTCCTATCCTATGAAGTCCGCATACGACGATTGTAGAGGTGGCAGCGACGGAAGCACGGTTGCTAGACGCCGCAACGCAACTACGACCACAGAGCCAAGTTGTCGGCAGGAAGGTGGCCACGTACGAAGATGTGTGGCACCGACGTTTGCCCCTCCGCAGCGGTCTGTCCGCAGCGCAGAAGCAGAACGGCAACGCCTTCGTCGACGATGGCGGCAGTCCCCTCGCCGCTTGCCCCCCTCGCCCACCCTGGCCCTCCTTCTGCTCTCACATTCCATGTTGGGCGTCCTTGTGACGTGTGGGGAGCCGAGTGAGGGCCTGCGTGCCAGTGAGCTCATGTACGACAGGCGGGGGCGGTCGATGGGCCCTGTCGATGGGATGCTAATGGACGTCTTTGAGCTGTCGTCATTCGGCCAGGTCCAGAGCAGCAATGTGGGCAGGGCCGCGGCAGCACAGGCAGTCATCACAGGCGGACACGCCGACCTCATCAAAGTCAACGACGGTAACACACACAGGAGAGAGAAAGAGAGTCCGCCAACCATCCATCTGACAATTGCTGTCATCTGTGTGTGTGGTCGCTTCCCAGGTTTGGTAACTGTCGATGCCGTGGCCTCTGGGGATGTGGAGACACTGATGCGCGATCTTGAGGAGCTGGGCATGAAAGACATGGTCAGTTTCGGCCGGTTGGTGTCGGGCCACCTCCCGGTGGCGGCCATCGGTGCCCTCTCCAGCATATCCACACTCAACTTCGTCCGCGCCGCTGCTGCCGAGACGCACAAGGGCGCCGTAACATCGGAGGGCATCAAGTCCCTGGGCGTCGAGGACCTCATTACGGCCGAGCAGAGGAAGAAGCGAGGCGGCCTGACAGGCACTGGCACGACCGTCGGCTTCCTCTCCGACACCTTCAACAATTTCAACACAGATGGGTTCGGGACACCTGCGAGTGACTACACTGAGGATGTGGCCAATGGCGACATGCCAAAGGACATTCTTGTGATTGACGGCGGCACCCCGGGGTCAGACGAGGGCCGCGCCATGATGCAAATACTGTAGGTGTGCAGATGCGCGAACGGCGGGCACAGCATACATCTCTGTGTGGGTGTGGGTGTGTATCTGTATGACATCTACGCAGGTACGACGTGGCCCCTGGCGCGCGCATGGCCTTCCACACAGCCTTCGGAGGGCAGGCACGCTTCGCCCAAGGCATCATCAAGCTGGTGACAGAAGCCGACGCCCGGATCCTGGTGGATGACGTCAGATACTTTGCGGAGCCGATGTTTCAAGACGGTCGGCCAACACCTGCACGTCTGACTTCAGCCATCCATCTTTAAGAAACGTGCCGTACTGGGTATGCAGGCATCATTGCGCAGGCGATCGACAAGGTGCGTGAGATGGGTGTGGCGTACTTTGGTTCTGCCGGCAACTATGGCAGCCGCAGCTACGAGAGCGCGTGGCGCAACTCGACGTACGAAGGCATATTTGGCGGGTGGTTGCACAATTTCGAGCCTGACCCAGACAAGGAGCCCGTCGAGATGCAGCCGATCAACATCACCGTCAACAGCTCATTCGTCGCCGCATTCTCGTGGGACGAGCCATCTTTCTCAGGTCAGTATCCTCTGTGTGCCCAAACAGAGGGAGACCCATTGCCTCTCACGACCTCCATCCCTCCTTGTGTGTACAGTGAGCGGTCCCCCCGGCTCTGCAAGCGACCTGGACATCATGCTGCTCGATTCCAAAGCAAACGTCCTGACGATGGCGGCCAACGACAACATCGGCGCCGATCCGATGGAGCTGATCGAGTTCAAGAACACCGGTGAGTATGATGCCGACGGCGATGGGCGGCCCGACGAGCTCTTCTACATCGCCATCGAGTTCAGGTAGGTAGGTTGGTTGGTTGGTTACGGTAACAGGCCCTGGGAATGCCCCGCCCTCCGAGTCTTTTGCATTCAGAGCTGGCCCGAAGCCGCCGTCGATCGTCAAGTACGTCATGCGTGGCAAGGGTGAGCTGACGGCCTACGACACCAAGAGCGGCACGGGATACGGCCACTCGAATGCCAACGGATGCATCGCCGTGGGGGCGGCCTTCTTCAACAACACGCCCGCCTACGGCACCTACCCGCCCAAGGTCAACAGCTTCTCGTCCAGCTATCCCGTGCCCATTGCATTCGACATCGACGGCAACCGCAAGAAAATGGTCGAGATACGCCGGAAGCCCGACATCATCGCACCTGATGGCGGATCGAATACCTTCTTCGGCAAGGACAAGAACAACAACTCACACCCCAACTTCTTCGGTGGGTCACGGCTGTCGGCAGGCAGGCAGTGTGTGAGTTCCTGTGTGCGTCTGTGGGCCTTCAGGTACCAGTGCCGCCGCCCCTCATGCCGCGGGCATCGGTGCACTGATGCTCCAGATCGACCCCTCGCTGACAGTAGATGAGGTTCGAAGAGCGAAAAGTGAAGACAGACACATGAGCGACTGCCCTCATTCGCTGCAGATTGCTGAGATTCTCACGTCAACAGCGACGGACATGGACGATCCTGATACGGAGGGGTTCGACACGGGTTTTGACTTCAGAACAGGCAGGAATGGATGAACGGCACGCACTCTTCCTGTCGGATCGGTCACAACAAGATGTCCCTCGCTGCCCTTCTCCTTTCTGCGTGTATGGCAGGTTACGGCTTCATCAACGGCGTGGCAGCATTGGAGGAGACCCGCAAAATCAAGAAACTGAAGGACGAGCCGCCAACCGAGCCGCCAGCCGTCGTCGAGGAGGAGCCGCCCACAGAGGCGCCCAGGGAGGAAGGCGACCCACACGACGAGGACAGTAGTGACGGCAAGCAGAGTGACAGAGAGGATGGGAACAGCAGCCACGATAGAGGGAGGAGGGGAAGAGGGAGCCACAGGGGGAAGGGTAACGACGTTGACGACAGCAGTCACGAAAAGCGAGAGAAGACCGGCAAGGGGGACAGGAGGCATCACCGCGCCAAGGGAAAGGGCACTAATCGCAATGATGAGGGCAAGGGTGATGGTAGCCATCCACGCGACGATCACGAGGAGACGGAGGGCTTTCTTCGCGTCGACATTGACGATGACCTCGACATTCTTGTGTCAGAGCAGGCCGATTGGACGGCTACAGAGCAGTGAGGGCGTGCCGCAGGCATTGGGTGAGCGTGTATATGCAATTCATATCGTGTACGTCGGTGGGTGGGTCGGTGGGTGCTTTAGTGCTCGCACAGCATTGTGCAGCGGCATGTGCAGAGTGACAATTATAGGACTAGTGGTGCACGTCGCTTTCATTTGTGTGCCTTTCTCCCTCTGTGTGTGTCCTGTAGTCTGCACCCTCCAGGCCGTATAGACATGGGCACCGTCAGTTTGTTTGGCCGATGACATATTGCTTACAGCAGCAGCAGCAGCAGCAGCATGATGTGTGTGCGTGCTTTCACACAGGTACCTGACTGACTACATGGCTTAATCTAATCTAGTCGCGACGGGTGTACATGCTGACATGTCCACACGCATCTAAAGCAAGCTGTCTCCCTCACAGACTACCAAGCTGTGGTTGGCAGCGACTGACTGACTGACTGGCTGCATCCCTCCTGCATTGCTGCCTGTTGCCTTTGGTGTCGGCGCGTGTCACAAATGAGCGTAGGAACATATGCAGTGGCAACTTTTCCGTCAAGTGTCGTGAGGTTGTGCCACGTGTTGTGCACCATTCGACCATACAGGGACGCGACTCATGTATCATTTGCGTGTTTAAGCCACATGGCTTGAACACCGGCACATCACATACCGTCCGTCACTCTTTGGCGCTGTCCAGCACCCTCTTGGCCGCTGCCAACTCCTGCAACACACGCACCCACATGATATTCATTTCATTCACACCATGCCAACCAAATCGCTCCAGCCAGCCTCTGTCTGTGTGTGTGCGTGTGTGGCTGCCCCGACCCACCCCACCTACCTCTTTGAGTGCTTTCTTGGTGGTGCTCTTGTCGTGCGGTGAGGTCTCGAGTTCCTGCTGCTGCTTCTGGATGGCCTGCCTCTACGAGCATCTCTGCCAGCTCTCGCTCGGTCTTCTTCATCATGTCGTCGTAACACAGGCGGCCCTCACGCGGACGCACATCGATGAACCGACCACTCGGGTCGCGGAAACAACCTGCGTGGTGGCCACACACAACACACCAAACACCACACACCAGACCATACACACCACACCCATTGGCGCCCATGGCGATCCCGTCCTTGTATTTCGCGCTTGGTATTTTTCTCTCTGCCCACGCTTAAGACAACAGGCAGGCTGACTTGTTCCATGCATCTACAAACAAAAAACATCATCTGCTGACCGAAAGTGAGGGGCGGGTCTTTCGGTAAATGCATGTGAGTTATCAGAAGGTGTGACTTTGCAGCTCTTGCTCTTGCTCTCGTTTCTTAGCCTTGACGGCAGCTGCGTGTATACAAGGCGAGAGACACATGTCAGCGTAATCCACGCATCAGCTTGTATGTCTCATTCCTTTTCTCATTCACTCGTCATGTGTGCAACGCACACCTTTCCTTCCCCGCACCGTTTTTTGATGCGTTCTTCGTTCTCATCAAACTCATCGAAAACACCCAGACACACACGCCGCCCTCTGAACTCGTATATACCGTATGTATGCGCTGATTGATGGACCGGATCTGCCATGCATTGAACCGATGTGTGGAGCATCCCATGTGCGATTGATCCAATGATCTCTGACCGTCGAATGGACCCCCACACACATCCAACGCACTTCTTTTTGGCCTTCTTCTTGGTGCGCCCTTTCCCTGCCTTGCTTGTCTCGGCCTGTGATGTCTCCGCCTGCATCGTGCCCTGCGGGTCGAGTGCCTGTCGGATGAAAGACGAGCTCGTCGATCAGCTCGAAGCCGTGGAGATGTTCGACTCTGATCTTGCCGCCGGCGGCCCCTTCGTCTCGTGTGTGTAGCTGTCTGCATACCCGTGGATGAAGCTCACTTCGCAGCCTGTGGCCAGGCCGGCAGACACGAGAACCAAGAGAGGGACAAGAAGGGCCATGATGGGTAGCCGGATGATGGGCCACCGCTGCGAGATGCCCTCACTAACTACCTCACCCAGCTCTCCAGCCATGCGGTGACCGCCACTGGCCCAGCTGATGATGCTGCCTGCGCGTCATGGCGGCGGCGTACGACAGCAGCGGCTAGCAGCGGCAGGAGCGAGTGGCGGCGGCGTACCAGACGCCCACCAAGGGCACCTCCCTGCTGCATGGTGTCCGCCATCCAGAACGGCGACCCACCCGACGGTCCATTCAACCACCGTCCCGTCCCCCAAAACGAGATCGCATTTGGGTTCCACTTGTACTCCCTCCCCTCCGACGAAAAAGCAAGCCCACGATGTGCGCCGTGCTTCGACTCCTTCTCTCCACCTTGCTCTCCACCGTGAGTGGCCCACAAAGGACGATTAGTTGTTGACTGATTGACTATTGCTGAATGAATGAATGGGTTTGTGTACTACTGATGGTTCTATCCCGGCACTGTGCGGGGTACACTGTGCAGCTCCTCCTGGTTTCTTCCACGGGAAGTTCAACGACCGAGGACCCCTCGGAACCCCCCACGAGTACGACCGAGGAGGCCCCGAGTAGCTCAATATCACCGTCTACAGAAGGTCCGCTGCCAAGTACCCCACCGCCGATTCCCATCGGACCCCTGAGGCTGCATTCTCATAACGACTTCATCGACCCTGACAAAGCACACGGTGGGCGAACAGGGGTACAGGCAGACATTAGTGCGGTGTGGGGAACTGTTTACTGTATTCAGTGTCGGCGTCGGCAATCGAAGTGACAGACCTGAGACTCTGCCTGAACAAAGAATGCGACGGACAGTTGCCGCGTGGTGCCCAACCATGGAAGGCAGAATATAGAGACCCTGCAGCGGCTCCATCTGGCAGCCCGGTGCCGATTCCCGGGCTGGGTTCCGCCAGGACGCTGGAGTTGGATGACAGACTGATGGTCAGCACACGATCGTGCATTCGAAAAATTTGCATGTTGGATGCATGCGCCCTGTGTGCAGGCGAGCCAGAAAACAGCCGACATGACTCTGGTGTGCAACAAAAACGCGATTGAAGAAACGAAGCCGCAAGAGTATGCCAATGATGACACGACAAAGACAGACGTGTTTTGAGTTTTATACGCCTGTTCAGGCTCTATTTCAACTTTCGTGCGTTCGTGGAGGGTATCGGACCTGTGGTAGACAGGCAAAGGTGCGAAGTCGAGACTGAATGCATTGGTCAGCGGATTGATAGAGTGGAGGATCAATAAGAGCGGAAAACAACAAGAGAGGAACACAATAAGAGAGTTCAAATTTGTCTGTTCGTATCTATGGCGGACTGTAGGAACGTACAAAGATCCCCCAGAAGAGGTGCCGGAGGAAGAGGAGCCAGTAGAGGTTCCAGCCCTCCCACTGAAGTGCCGTTCTCGTGACCGGCTCAAGTACACTAACCATCATGGAGCGCTGACCTACAAGAATGAGACCTTCGTCGTACTGGAGGACTTCTTCCAGCAGGGCAAGGGAAAGATCGATCTGGCGAACATCACTATCGAGGTCGTGAGAATCATAAATGTGGGGGAATATTCAAGCTTTATCGTCAATGACACGTCTTCCTTCGTGAGTGTTGCTGACAATACATACAGCTACATACTGCTGGGCATTTGTACACGGCAGGAAACTGATGGCACAATCACAATAGGCGTGAGGTTTCCAGTGGGGGATGAGTGCCCTACTGAACCTGTCAATCACACGTAAGTTACATGCGGTCAATCACACGTAAGTTACATGCGATGAATCCCAAACCTGGCTATTCATTGTGTCGTGACTGTCAGCGTACAGTTTGACTTCGAGACGTTTGTCGAGGGGTTGGGCAAGATGGAGGGGCAACGGAAGTGCAAAATCGAGCTAGAGTGTTCGCCGGGTAAGTATGGTGGAGAATAGCGACAAAGAGCAAGGATGCAAAGAACAAATCAGGATGCCTATGGCGACACCACTCTGAATGCATATGTAGTTCCGTGTGTCTGTGTCCATTGTTGAGACCCACTTGGCATCCAGTGTCCAAACATCTCCCTGGATGCCTACTCGGGAGCCGAATGGGGGTCTTCCACGACAGTACACGCTCGCGACATCATCACAAAGTATTACCCGAGTGAGTTTACCATCGCTAACGGCTCTCGGTGGGAGCCCCCGGAGCTATGGGGTCGCAAGTTCTCAATCGACAAATCCAAATTGGTCGATATTGCAAACACTCGACTGACTTACTTGGTCGCATGCTTCCTAATTGTGTGCTGCACAGGAGAGCGAACAGGCCCTGGATGCGTCTCTAGTATGTGAAATGGGAGTAAGCGGACCAGACAGTGGCAGGTGAGCTGAAAGCACAAACGACTGCCTGTCTAGTTTTGTCTGTCCTGTACGTAACTACATCCACATCATATCAGCCTCAAGTTCAAAATGGTGGTGGACGTGGAAGGCCTAGGTGAAGTGGAGGCTGAACACAATGACTGTGAAATCGAGACAAACTGCACCAGCGGGCTACTGGTGATACTAAAGGGAAATATGAACCTTCACCCGAGCATCGAATGGCATGTTGTTCCGTGCAGGGGCTTGAGTGTCCGAGTATGCAAGTACATGCGTATACAGGTCACACGCCGTCCTGGTATCCGTCATTCTATAGCGCTGTCGATCCTCCTCCTCCTGGCCTGTATGTCCGCCAAATTATCATGGAGGATGTAAGTTAGATGTTACGAGTACATGGATACCTTCGTCTACCAATGCGGAGCCATGCGTTCTTTCAGGATGACGAGCTGCTCAAAACAAAGGCAGCAATCGACACGCTGAACATCGATAGTGAAATGGAGATTGACCAGATTGGAAAGTCGGTGCAGCTGCTGCGAGTGTCTTGTTACTGTGATACAACGGGGTCTGTTTAACTGTCCAGGTATATTCTCAAGCTGCTCGACAGCAGTTGGACGGAGCTGGAGACTGAAGGCGCTAAGAACAGATTCAACAGAAAGAACATAACGTTCTTCGCCCCAACGAACCGCGGTACGAAGGCCTGTGTACGTCTTTTACTTCTCTCCCGAATTTCTTTTTCAGCGTGGGAGGACTTAGGCAATGGCACCTATGAGCGAATGCTCGAAAACGCGACCAATATTACCATGACAAAGAAAAACGAAAATACTACTAACACGACCCCACTGAACCCCTTCATCCCGATCTTCCTTGCTCACATTGTTGTGAGTGAGCCGGTGAATGACACTGAGCCAGGGGATAACACGGACCTTGGGGATGACACGCCGAGCCCAAGCCCAAGCCCAAGCCCGAATCCGAGCTCGAATCCGAGCTCGAATCCGAGCACGCAGGGCCCGCCAGGAACCCGCCGGCTGTCACCATACGAAACGCTGATGCTCATTAGCGCGAGAGAGGCTCGTCGGCTGTCAGGATATGACGCACACGACTTTGGCAACATCACTGAGGCCGCCGACGACGACGACAATTGCCTGACAGGCCACACACTCTTGAACCTCATTGGCGACCCACTCAACAACACAATATACACAAAGGTGTGTGCGGGGATAAGAACCACCGCTACGCCCACCGGCAACGAGACGGAGACGAACAACATGACCTACGTTGAGGTATGGCACAGAGACAGACTGGCGGCATTTTCACGTAATCAGGCTTGTATATGTGTGTGTCCGCATGAACAAGGTCAAATACAACGAGAAAAAAAAAGGAGCGGAAGGAGAGGCACCCGAGGTCAAGTACACGGATTTCGACTTGGGCCAAGCGGTCATCACGAAGGTATCAGCCAACACAGGACACGATGATACATACACACGTGCATGAGCGCGAGCATGCACATGTGACACATGAATGTATGCAGCACGATCTGTGTGCCGATGCTCTTCTGAGTGTTTGTGAAAACGGCCATCTGCTTCTGGTGGATCGCGTGTGGGTGCCGCCTCTTGACGAACTCGAGGAATACAGAGCGGTACGCACATACATGAGCACGTGTTGACAATACACCGGCACACACGTGGATTTTTGACACGTGGTACAGCTCATGCCAGGATGGCAGGACGAGACGACGGAGTCTGCAGCGATGAGCAAAGGGAACAGCCCTTTCATCCTTACACTCATCACCGCACTGGGAGCGGCAGCATACGTAGTTTCGTAAAGATGTCTGTGCACCCGTGAGCGTGTTCATCGCAGCAGCAAATGCACATTCATCGCGGCAGAATAGATTACTGTACATTCGTCCGTGTCAGATTAGCTTCGCCTGGGTGGATTTGCGGGGACGTAAGTCTGATTTGGCCGTTAGTCTTTGGTTTTTATAGCGTGCCTGCTTTAGTTCCTGTCTGAGGCCTGGGGAAGCCCGTAGTGAAATATCGCACAAGACCGAAAAAAATGAAGCACAGTCTTCAAAGGAACATCTGACAAGATCAGCTCACTTCTCTCAATTCGTTCATTCCCACGTTCATTCCCTTGCTCCGCGATGATACAAACGCTCTCTGCTCTCTGCTACTGCACACGGGGGCGTTTGGAGCCGGAAGCCCCCCGCTTTCTTGCCCGTAGAGCACGAGGCACCCAAAATGAAGAAATTCATTGATTTGGTCGATGTCCGTGCCTGCCCTGTCTGCCTGTCTGCCTGCCTGTTGTGTCCGATGACTGAGTGGTTGGATCGATATACCTGCCTGTCTGCGTTATGTGTCTCACGTATGTATGTCGTATGTCTACCGGCACTGTCGTCTGGGTGTATGTATGCATGTCTCTATGTGTTGTGTGCAATCTTATGTCTGTCTTCTATGTGCGTGCGTGTGTGTGTGTAAGTGTGAAGGCAAATGAACTGTGTGGACAATACAAACGAGTGCTATCCAGTTCGATGTGTGAAGGAAGCTGTGATTCACATTGTGTGTTCAAAGATATGCAGTCGTTCTCACACAGGCGTCTGCACATAAGTGTTTCCATACATCGACCGATTCGATACATGCGCGCGCAAACACACATATACCATGGACAGAAGAAAGGCAAGACAAAGACTCCATTTTGGCACTGTGTCAGCGTAAAATGGACGATACACTCTGTGTCAGCGTTCCCTACCCACACAAGTAAACATCCCGACGCGGACTCTGTCCATATGCATGGACAGTGTGGACCAGTGTGGAGGAAGAAAGAATCGGACCTTCGATATCGTATGGGTATTGGGGTGCTTCCCTTGTACATGCTGACGCTACGCTGCGAGCACAAAATACACAGACGGCATTTGTCCGATTTGAAGCCGAACAACAAAGCAAATCATGTCTGTTTATTGGCTCAAAAGCTGAGTAGAAACAAGTGGTAGCATATCCTTGTTCAAGTAATAACTGACTTTTACTTGAACAAGGACTAGTCATGTATGGCCAATCAAGGATATGTTCATGACCGAACACACACCACCTATATTTCCCGACTCACTTAGTTTATCCACAACATACGACATCACAGACTTGCAACATACGACATCACAGACTTAAGAGCATTCAACAAACACCAGATGATCACATTCACCCGATGGGATGCGCCCCTTCGACATCTTTACGCCTGATGAGCTTCGCCTTCGTCTGCTTGCTGCTCGTGTCCTTTGTCGAATCCTGTCTCTCCGAGCTCACCTACCGGCAGCTTCTGCTCCTGCATGGACTCGTCGACGGCTGCGTAGGACGGCATCTCACGTTCTCCCTGTTCTTCCCCAGCTGCTTGCTCTTTCTGTTGCTGCTCTGGTAGCTCTTCGCTCACTCCAGCCTCCTCTTTGTGTGCGACAGGGACTTCACCAGGCAACACGGCTGCAAACTCTTGTTCGGCGTCGCGCTCGACAGCAGGCACCATTTCCTTCCCCATGACTTCTTTATGTTCCCCTGCCTTCTCGGCCGTCACAATTGTCGTCAGCGCTTCCTGTCCTTCGTTCTCCTCAACGATGTCCTGGTTCTTCATCTTCTTCCATGGCGATTTCCTCATCATGACGTATGCCAAGGCGCCCACAGCGGCTACGAAGAGGAGGCATAAGATGATAATGAAGACGCCGCCAAGACCTTCCCTGTCCAGACACTCATCGGTGAAGTCAAAGACACTACAAGAGGACTCGGCGCCTACAAAGAGAGAGACACGACAAGAAGATGAGTATGTCATTGAAGGCGCACAGCCAATTTATGTTATCACCAGTCATCTTGTCGGTTTCCTTATACATGACGAAATATTCCTCACGCATGTCATCAGGGACAAGGTTATGTATGATCACCGAGCGGTCTTGGTCCATGTTGATGACGACACTTCCCTCCGACACGTGAGACATGAGCTCTGCCATGCTGGTAATATGTGAGAACTCAGTCATGTCTAGCATGTCATGACCGTCATCGAGTGTGTCAAATAGAGGGATGAGCACTTCTCCCGCCTTGTTGGAAATCACACTGGAAGAGAAAGTGTATGCACAGAGGTGTCTCGTACGCAGCCTTCCAATATGCTTCTTACAAAGTGTCGGCTCCTTGCATTCCTAGCAGATCTGAACACAAACGTTGGCGGATAAATACGTGGGCGTCCGGAAACGGTTGCTTACCATCGTTTCCGCCACCGCTGATGAGGACGTCATTTCCCTCTCAACCTGTCAGCTTGTTATCTTTCGCGTTGCCCCTGATGACATCGTTATGGCTGGTGCCCTCAACATCAGTGATCGGGCTGTCTTCTGCCAAGGTGATACGCTTGGGATAGTCGGCTGCAATGCAAGACACCTTCGTGGCGGATGGCATGTGACATACAGTTGTCGGATCCTCCTGGTCGTCCGTGTTGGCTCTGTCGATTGTGATGTGCCCGTCGGCCAGTGAATCAGAAAGGTCGTTTTCCTTGGTAGGTGTCTCAGTAGGGACTTCAGTGGTGGTAGCAGGGGCTTCACTTGGGAGATCGACAGTAATCGCAGGAGGCCTGCTTCCCTGCCATGGCGGAGATGTGATATACTCTTCGTCTCCTGGCTCTACGACGAGCAGATCGATGACGCCATCCAGCTCCTCAGTGGCTTGGCGCCTGTAGGCGATTGTGGAGGCCGTGTCCGCCACTATGGCGTGTGCTTCGACAGGATCGTTCTTTTCGCTCTCGTAGTCGGCGATCTTATCAAGCAGATTGTACCGCAGGACAAGCAGCTGGAAGATAATACGAGGTACCGACGTAAAGTGCGAAGGAATACGAAGCTCAAAAATCCAAATCTCAATCCTTACTTACCTGGTCCATCTGCATGGTATGCAACACTCGGTTTGCCTGGATTTCCTCGGTGGGAGGCATGGCGAGGCCAGCCGCTCCGACGCCAAGGGAGACATCTCCATTCGTATAGCTGTTGTTCGACGAGAAGGGAACCACTTTTTCCAACAAGTAATCGCTTCCCAGAGCCACATGATATACAGTCAAGCTGCAACTTGTGAGGTTGAGCTCCTCCCGGACCATGTAGCGAAGGAAATTCGTCCGCAGCCACGGATTCCTTTCAAGGAAGCCCACAATTGTCGACTTCTCCGAGATGTCGCTGGCATCATCCTTCAGCTCTTCATAGAATAGAGGCAGAAGCAGATCACCGCTGATGAGGTTATGCTGGGCAATAGCGATCTCAGAAAGAAGAAGGGCATTTTCGAGACGAAGGAGGGATTTGGGTTCCTCCTCCATTCTCTCAAGCTCCTCTTCTGGGCGCACCGAGTCGCCAAACTGGACGTTGATGACTTGGGTAAGCTTGGGGAGAGGACTCAAGAGCTCCAGCACTAGCTTGGCGGATACAAGCACGTCCAGCCTCTGATCGAATGATGCGGTGACATAGCACGATTTCTCACACCAGTGCGGCCCCAACTGGAGGTTGCTGGGGTCGTCCTGAAGCTTGGCGTCGAGCGCATCAAAGGTGTGCTCAGGAAGGGCCAGGGACTTCCATTCGGCTTTATCTGGCACATTCGCTTTGAGCCAGTCTAGAAGCTCATTGTAGCGATCCTGCCAGAATGAGTCGAGTGTTGTGTCCTCTGCAAAAATGCCCACGCGAGCACATCATGAAATATGCTTATGCACACTCTCTCTTCTGAGCGACCAGTTCCGAAGTGTGTCCAAGAATTCCCGATTTCTCCCGAGAGCCCGAGAAAGGAGGTCAATCCTGTGATACACACACACATACGCACATTGACCACCTGTGTATGATGTAAGATCTATTACACGTGTCTTGTCGCATCCTCACACGTGCATAGCATTTGTCGTAGCTCACTTTCTCTCTCTATGTTGGCGCAGCATAGCACATCATGTGCATCCGATACATGAATGATTGTCATTTGTGTGAACGCACGTCCCTGTCTCTCTCTCTCTCTGTGTGTGTGTGTGTGTGTGTGTGTGTTACGTTGACGAAGTATACGAGGTCTGCATAATTTGTGAAGTATCCATCGTGCAAGGCCTCCTCCTTCAGCAGGGCGACCTCCAGATTGCGACAGTGACCGATCTCATCAAATCTTAGCTCCTTCACGACTGCCGCCACCTGCCAAAGCTTGATGTCAAGGTCGTCGAAGCGCTCGATCACCTCAAGGTGTTTTTCGTTGAGGTCCTTCGCCAAATTCATTGTGGTTTGGTATCTGTATCGACAAAAGGATTGACGATTAAAGGAGAGGATTTCTTTAATGCTCGTGCATACAGTGTTTCTTGGTTTGTCATCAGTTGCTTCTGCCCCTCCATGAGCTTTGAGACGCCCTCGACAATGAGCTCTTTGATTTCCTGCTGGCCCTCCATTGTTGCATCCAAAATGATCTTCTGTCCTTCCCGAATTTGCTGGAGTGCCTGCATGACTTGGTGGTGTCTCAAAGCAGCTGCACTAGGGCCTCTCTTCTTCTTCTTTATGCCAAAAATTGACCCGATAGCAGAGAAGCCGAGCTGTATCATCCCCACTACATTAGATGGAAGAAAGGCCATCGCAGCTTGCCTGATGACGCGACACGCAAAATCCCGCATCAGCAATTGAACAGGCTGACGTTGAAGCGTCTCTCACGTTGCAAAAGAGGAGACTTTGCTCACATCATCCAGCAATCCAGAGTCCACACCTAGGCTCGAAGCGATGTTTATTGCAAGGTCAACTCCTGAAAAAAGGAAAGCCTTCTTGCGCTTCCTCTCAGCTTACCCTTCGACGCTGTACCTTTCGAAAAATCGTGAACATCATCTCGCCACGATTGCTGTCCTTCAATGAGCATGATCCTCTTGTCATCCTTGATTGCCTCCAGCTGCTGTACTGGCGTGAGCTGTCCGTTGAATGCACCATGCAGGAAACCAACGAGGCCGTCATCCAGGGCAGACAGGCCAGCGAGCTCCTGAAAGCTCCCTAGAAGGGTGTCTTGATCGTTCAGGAGCTCTCTCAGTCCACTTTGGAACTCTCGTACCATCATGAGGTCCTGCTGCACTCCTAGCTTCAAGATGACGTCCTGACGGTAAAAGCAGCAAGAAAAAAAGATTGATGCACAGAAGGCTCCCCCATGGTGCTTACATTGATCTCAGTATCGGCATACTCAACCAGCTTAGCTTTGACGTGATTCAAGATGCCTTCTGCATCCGTCAATCCGTCCTGGAAGGTATTAGCAATCTCCTGAAGTCCATTTAATAGCTTCTGAGCCATTTTCCCTTGATAGAGCTGGTTCTCGATCACGTCGCCCAGGTCTTTGTGGAGACCTTCGAAATTGACTAATATCTCTTTTGCCTTTTGCAAGGTTGGATTGTTGAGCGAGTCCGTCATCTTTTCTGCGTCGTCGAAGAATTTGTCCAGTGATTGCCATTTCAGCAGTTCGGTGGCTGCATCGAAGGGCTTCTTCAAGTCGTTCATGACGCTTGCGAATTGTTTCTCGACATACTCCCCTTGGCGAGACACAAAGAGAAAAGGAGAAAAAATTCATGTCTATTGCAATATGCCGCGCATACACGTGTGCGCGTGGGATGAATGTGTGGATTCGATTAATACCTGCCACGACATTGAATATTTTCTTATTGCGGCCAAACCAATCAAGGGCGTCATCCAACATGACCAGCCTTCGGCCTGCATAAATGTCGACGAGAACCATACTAGGTTATGTACAGCAGCAGTCTACCTGCTGGAGCCTTAGCTCTTGGAACCAGAGTATTCAGAAGGCCAGCTTCTAGCTCCTTCAGAAACGTGTCTTTCGCCTTCCCCGCGCTATACAGTTTCCAAATACGAGCGTCCTCCAAATTTCGACCATACAGGAACATTTCGACCGTCGCAGAGTCCACAGAACCCCCAAAGGCAGGCTCGTCGGACCTTGTCACAGGAGTCGGTTCATTTTCAGACAATAGTTTTCAGATGCGTTCTACGGGGCTTGCGTACCTGACCATGAGGCGTGCGTCCAGAGGGATCCCACTGCCTTCTGTTCCTTCAATTCCCCACGTCGCCACAGCAGCGAGGAAAAACCACAGAGGTGGTTTTCCTCTCGTGTATTTCCTCTTTCCACTCGACATAATTACCTGCAGACAAGTCGAATGAAAAGAATGTCGTAGGTAAAGCCATTTTTGCCTATGATACCTGAGCCCACTCGCCAGCAAGCTTGTCGCGCCAGGCAGCACTTGGGGGCTGCCTGGCGCGACAAGCTACAGGCCACATTTCTCGTCCCCCGCCCGCATGCGGCACGTCGTGGCCATCCAATACACACGGTTGCAAGCCGGTTCCCCGACGCACTTCAGGTAGGAGAGAAACTCATCTCAATGATCTCGGGCCTTTGCCAGATTATCCACTGCTTTCAGAGCGAAAATGAAGATGATAGTGCTTCTCGTGGTGCTTGCCGCTTGGAGCCCTTTCCCGATTGCCGCGGAGATACTCACGTTATGCCTTCTACAAGTTGTGCAGCTTAAGCGGTGCGGACAAAACTATGATTGTGTATCGTTGGATACCTGGGAGGGACGCATCGGCGGGTCCATGCCCAGCGGGTCAAAAGCCCAGGCGGAAGCGGCGTGGGGGGATAGGTGGCACGTAGCAACCCCACGTGAAGGCTATCCGGTGAAGGCTATCGAGCTGACAGCAGGAGATCAATCCTCGTGTCCATCTTGGACAGAAGGCTGGCAATACATCCATCATGGAGCCATGTTTCTGCACTTCTCGACCATCCAAACAAATCCCAACTCCGACATCGGAGTGGCACAACTGGAAGGGCGAGTCGTACAACTGGAAGGTGGCGTGATTGAGGCCGTCAACAACATGACTGCCAGTCTGTCCGACAGCGACAAGATCGGCCAGCTGCAGTCGGAGCTGGATGCCAAATACCAGGCCAAGATTGGCGCCTTGGAGCAGAAGGTGGAGCAGCTGGAAGAAATGCTGCTCAATCTCATTCGACCGCCTGCCTGAGCCACAGAGGTGTTTGTTTGGGTTTTGCTCTCGACTTTTCATCCTGAGACATCAGTCAGAATGCCTGTGGAAAAGATGTATCGACTCCAGTGCATTGATGTAGTGCTACGTGTTGACCTGCCATCGGTCCCTTTCAACAACGAGAGGGCAACAAATGCAGGACACAATTCATTCATGCCCCCACTTATTTTCATCAGATATGTCATGGCTGTTTGTTTAGTCCACAGGGTTTGAAGTCCGTAGCGTTGGCGGAGGGATTCCCCTAGATCGCCGAGCAGGCTCCTGAGGAGTTGCGCAAGGACACTCTGCGGTCGCTGGAGCCCGACCAGGTGTGATGGAAATGTTGGTGGATACATCGTGTGAAAGGGTCTATGTGTGGTCTATGTGTGTCGTTTGGGCAAGAGGGCTCACGCAATGGCGCCAAGCTCGGCCGGTTTGTCGACGACTGTGAGGGCCGGGGGTGTCAGAGTCTCACTTCCCAGCAGTTCCGTGCATAAGTGCGTCACTTTTTCATCAGCTGAGGCGGCCCACATGCATGTCAGCCAGGCCAAGCCCATGGGTGTGTGGCGAGATAACCGACACTACTGACAGTGAAGCATTTCTATACACTTTTTCCCATTGTGATGTTTTTGTCATCTTAAGCGTCTCACATCCATTACTCACACACATGCACCTGGTCCATCCATCGTCAAATGATCGACAGAGAAAGGAAGTCCATCCCACGAAAGTCGCAGAGGCTCATTTGGAAAGTCAAACCACTCGTCACGCCACTCTGTCAGGGGAAATGCATCGACATGCGGTTCGCCCACGTAATGCTGCCCTGGCTCATGCCAGTGTGCCGCGAGTGTATGCCCATTTGCAGCGTTTGCAAACACACAGAACAGGCCTCTCTCGTACGCGTACGCCATGAGCCAAGGAGTCCACATTGTCGTATTGGCTTTCTTCAAGACTTGATACTGCAGGAAATACTGTGTGGAGACGATGTGCGGCAGCAAAGGAAGATACCTGGTCCGCTGCACGGACCTATACCATCGAACGAACTTCAGCCACACGCCCCTTTTGGGGCTGAAACCGATGGAGCCAAAAAAAGGATAGAGGAACAAGGAGGGCTTCTCTTGCTGATCAGCATCTCTTTTTCGTCTCTGATCGGCCTTGAGGGAAGGAAACAGACATTACTGTGTGATTTGCCTGTGAGAGATGTGCTTCGTTTCTGATTGGTACCAGTATATGCGCGCGTTGCAGAGTGAATCCGCCGATGTCCTCCCTCCGCTCATACGCTGTGTGGGCCTTTCGGAGCCATTTAAAAAAGAAAGGAGACACTTCGATGTCGTCCTCCAGGATAAGAAGGATAGTGCCATCTTCTTGCTGCAGTCTGTCTTCAGGGATCGCTTGGATCCACTGCTCCGCCAGTCCATAGTGTCTGTCCCTCACCCGCACTGTCAGGGAGCCGTGAGGCCAGGGATAGGTCTTGGCTGCCTCGAGCGTCTCGCTGTGGACGAGTCCGTCACGATTCAAGTCAACCGAGATGAGCAGATCCACGCGCTGACCGAAATAGTGTGACATAGAGAGGGATTGTAGCAGCCGAACGAGGGAATGGGGGCGGTTGTACGCCAGCACCGAAATAAGCAGGTTTCTGTCCGGAATGACATCACTCGATTGCTGGATCGGAGAGTTGTTCCTCGACTGGTTGTCACACTTAACAGACACAGCTAATCGCACGAGGCGCAAAACATGAGAGGCACTAAAGATTCCTTCCCCTCTGACTTACTTTCTTCCCTATATCTCCTTCGTTCTCTGTCTTCCTTGGCGAGCGACTGTGATGCCACGAGGTCGAGAAGTTCCAAGAGCCGCCAACGCTTGCTGAAGAGCTGACTGACCCTTAGATACCTCCACAGTGCGTCGACGTGGGCGACGGCTCCTTGCCTTGTTAACAACTGATGCAAGTCAACCAGCGGGCTCTCGAAGGCAGAAATGAACAGCCAGAATGTCCAGGCGGCCATAAAACCCAAAGGACACGAGTATATATCACCTGAAGGATGACACAAATACGTCGCCTGTGTGTCTTTGTTTGTCGTGTTCCTCACCCAGCCCAGCACGCCCCGAGGAGAAATCGTAAGATATCTGCACAGCCATAATGACCAAATGGCCGTGATTTGCAACTGCCCTTGCAACTCCATCACGTCGGGCCATTTCGATGAGCGAGTCTAAACCCTCGCGGAACACATCGAACGGATACGACCAGCTCCCAGCAGACTCGCATGGCGCCTCGGCAACATGGCCCAATACATGAGGGCGCAGCTCAGCCAACATGCTGTATTCAATTATCAAAAAAGAGCATGCGTATTCTTCCACACAATTCATACGTGTCCATATATTCATCGTACGTGAATATTGGGAAGTCCGCCGTGAGGAGATCCCGAAGAGGCAAGTGCGCCTTGATGAGCTCTATCGCCTCCACTGCCAGCAGCATTTCATCCCTCTGTGGCGTCATGAAAGTGGTGGCAGCCAGAAGATGTGTAAGAAACGCCGCAACGGAACTCACATTCAGAGGGCCAACTTTGCCACGGGCGGCCGCCGCGAGCCATTCAATTGCCTCTCGTTGGCCAGTTTCTGTCATCTGCATTGCCGATGCAAACACTGCCGGGTCGAGGGAGCTGTTGGAAACACTCGCAGCATGGAAGGGCGGGAAGAGATCAGTCAAAGTATCACCGCAGTCCATTGCTGACCAGCAGCCACCGGGAGCTGCCAGCATCAAGCAGGAAAGAAGGGAAACACGCATCGGCAGAGTTTTGAAGCATCTTGAAGTTCAACGGACGCCCTAACCCACATCAGATCTTGCGCACACATCCATACACCATGAGACCATTGCCTGCCGTCGCGCTGTGAGTCAATGTATTTCCACCCATGCATCAGCCACAACACATGAATAAAATCATGCACGCACATACATCCATCCAGACCGGCAGACAGGGCCGACAACATCATGACATCTCTCCGTTCATCCATAGACACGACAGATACACACAAACGTAGACGCGCAGGCAGGCAGCAGGCACCAGACACATTTACAGACCCGGTGCGTCTCGCTCCCCACTCTCGCTCTTTTTTTTTTTCCTCAAGTGACTGATGAATGCTTTCTACACACAAGTAATTGCACAGTCCGATCACCACAGTTCAGTACCTCCATGCACCCGCCTCATCATTAGTACACCTGTCGAAAACCGCAGCCAAGTGCGTCAAAGTCGACGCCAACCGCCTGCAGCACGCTGCGGGCCTTGCTCACGGTCGCAGGCACACCGTCCCGCCCCTCCTGCCCCTCTACACGCCCCTCGTTGGTGAAGAGCCGCACGAGGCACCCCGTGCGCGGCGAGAAAACGTGAACATCCACATAGGCCAGGAAGCCGTCGTTCCACCGGTCACCCGACACCACGATGAACCGATGCTGCCCGAAACCATCGGCAGCCACGGAGGCTGTGAACGCGTTACCGCCATCAATTCGGTGCCCGACCGCACAGTGTCCTTGAATAGAGGCTGCGAGCAAACGACGGACAGAGCCGTAGCGGCTGTCGCTCCGCATGATGGTTGCTGAAGCCACCATTGGAGCCATCCCCTGCTCGAGGATGCGCTCGATGACGTAGCCGGAGAAGGATGGGAAGAGGTCGTCGTCTCGTCGTATAACCGGGTCACTCTCGTCATAGGTGAGCCTGTACAGGTGGCGTCCCGGCAAATCTGAACGCATCACAGTGCGGAAGCGGTGCTCGCCGTTGCCGATCCTGTACCACTCGCCCAGACCCTCCTCCCTTATTAGAGCCATGCTTCCGTCGCCCTGGCCGATCCGGCTGCCAAACGACGCGTACTGCGCGATGGCCGGCGGCATTTCATGATAGTCTGTTCTGGAGGGGAAGTTAGATTGCATCGCCGCGGGGTCGAGAGTGATGGGGAGGCGAGCTACGAGGCCGCTGGACTTTGCCAAATAGATGCTGGTCTTCCACTTCCGCCACTGCCCACGATGCTCCATCAGATAAGTTGCTCTTGCTACGTAGTCGAACAGCCACATCCCGCCAGGCATAGCAGACTCATGCTGCTCGACGTCGATCAGGCCAGAGATGTCCTCTGCCACCAGCAGGCCATTCAAGCGGTCCAATAGCGCCGTGAGGCTGATAATTGTTGCTCCTTCTGTCTTGTTTGTCGCCCTCAAAGCCAGAACACTCTTGAGGTCGCAGTATTCGATGGCGATTCGGCGGTAGAGTCGTGCGTCTAAGGGGTGGAAGGTCGATGGGCGGACTGGCGGGCGGTCGATGGGGAGCGGCTTGGAATAGTTGATCGATGCCGGCTGCCATGGCGGACCTGCCTTGCCTGTGGATGAAGAACAGCTGCCCATTTTCACTCGCTGCTGCACGACACATCATACCACACAGATTTCACCACCGTATTGCCACACCATACGCATCTGTCTGTGCACCTCGTTGTGAGAAGCTTCCGGAAGTCCTTGGCGAACTGAAGACGGTCGGTCACAATGCACCTGCTTCAACTTGGCCTCGACCCTTCACCTCCGCGGAAGCAACTCTCTTGGGGAAGAGATTGAGAGCGGTTTCACGGTTGTTTGTGCGAGCTACAATTTGGCGAGCTCCGGAAAGAGGGGGAGAAGGAGAGGTTGAAAGGCCGTGAATGGACGGGGCATGTACTTGCAGAAGGTGTGCAGCCTTAGATCTGTCCATCGGCTTGATCTGGTTGCTGCACTGCTGAGAAGAGTCAGTCAAGTCCGCTGAGCTTCCATTACCCGCTGATTGGTCTATCTTATCAGCTGTCGTCAATTGAGGATGGCGGCTTTCTCATCGGTTTGGGGAAGTTTGGCCGACGATATCATCAAGGAGACCGACGTAGCGTACGAGGAGGAGCTGACGCGCAACCCGTATTCGGTCAAGGTGTGGTGGGCGTACCTCAACTCCAAGACACGCGCACCCCCAAAGCTGCGCAACTTCTACTATGAGCGGGCCTTGCAGTCGCTCCCTGGCTCATACAAGCTGTGGAGGGTCTATCTGGGCGAGCGCATGGAGCAGGTCAAGGCCAACTGCATCACCGACCCGGGGTACGAACGCGTCAACGTGTGCTTCGAGAGGGCCCTGGTCTTCCTCAACAAGATGCCCAAGATCTGGATCGAGTACACCGACTTCCTCCGCAAACAGAAACTCGTCACGCGCACGAGGCGCACTTACGACCGAGCACTCAGGGCACTCCCAATCACACAGGTACGAGAAAGAGAGAGAGAGGGAGAGGGAGGGAGGGAGGGAGGGAGGGAGGGAGAGAGGGCGTATGAGTGGATTGACTCATGTCTGCACGTGTGGGTGTCTGCGTGATCTGTTTGTTGACGTGTGCAGCATGACCGGATCTGGGAGCGGTACATCGACTTCATCAAGGACGTGGGCGTGATAGAGTCGGCCGTGTGTGTGTTCCGCCGTTACCTGATGCTGGAGCCCGACCACATTGAGACCTACATCGCCTACCTCATATCGGTCGGCCACTTTGACGAGGCCGCACGGCTGCTCGCCAAGGTCGTCAACGACGAGGGCTTCACGTCGATGGAGGGCAAAACCAACCACCAGCTCTGGTGCGCACACGAATGCGGTCACATACTGCAGTTACATTCATTGGTGTGTTGTGTTGTGGGTGTGTAGGATGGACCTGTGTGACTTGATAACCAAGCACCCGAAGGAGATCAAATCGCTGGCAATAGAACCCGTCATTCGCAGCGGACTCAAGCGATTCACTGACGAGGTCACCACAAGAGACACACAACCAGACTTGTCATTTCTACAACATTGCGTTGTGTTGTGTTGTGTGCAGGTTGGCCGGTTGTGGTGCTCGCTGGCCGACCATTTCATCCGTCTGGGTCACCTCGAGAAGGCCCGGGACGTCTACGAGGTTCGTGCGTGTCATGTCAGATGAGTACACATACACCATGTTGTCTGTGTATGTGCTCGACTCATGTACGGATGTATTCTGGTGCGTTCGTTCAGGAGGCCTTGTGTGAGGTGACGACAATGCATGACTTCGCCTTGGTGTTTGACGCCTACACCAACTTTGAGGAGGCCCTCATCACTAACAAAGTCGACAGTGACCCACAAGACAGTGAACAGCAGGACGGGTAAGTGAAAACCCAACACCCAACACCCCCCACTCGAAGTTTCCATCGATGGGTCTGTCTACATGCGTGTTGTGTTGTGTGTCCTCCTGTGTGTCCCTCTGTGTGTGAGCAGGGGTGCGGGGGAAGAGGTCGACTTTCTCATGGCGCGCCTCGACCATCTCCTGGCCAAGTGAGCCGAAGAAACAGCCGCCCACAATACACAAGTCACATACATACATGAGCACGCAAACTCATCTGGTGTTTGTTCATGCAGGCGTCCCGAGTTGGTGTCATCGGTCAAGCTGCGCCAGAACCCCCACAGTGTGCACGAGTGGCTCAATCGCGTCAAAATCTACCACGAAGAGCCGGAGCGCGTACACAAACCACACACAACAATATACACACATATGCCACCGCTCGAATAGACAAAGAAATGCCTTCTCCCTCCCTGTGTATGTCTGTCTCTCTGTCTGTCTGTGTACGTGTATGTGTGCAGGTGATCCGCGCGTTCACTGAGGCCGTCATGACGATCGACCCACAGCGGGCCGTGGGCAAGCTGCACCTCCTGTGGATTCGCTTCGCCGGCTACTACGAGACGCACGATGACCTCGACAACGCTCGTGTGATCTTGGAGAAGGCCACGCACGTCAACTTCAGGGGGGTCGACGACCTGGCCACCATCTGGTGCCACTGGGCTGAGATGGAAATCAAGCACAAACACTTCGACAAGGCACTCGAGGTGCACACATACGGGAGAGAATGGATGGATGGATGGATGGACAGATAGATGCATGCTGTGCGTGGCCTGTGTGTGCATCAGGTGGCGCGCCAGGCCATCAATCGGCCCCGCAATGCGCCGAAGGACTCTGTGCAGGCCCGGCTGTACAGATCCGTCAAGGTGTGGGCATTGTGCGCCGACCTGGTAAACCAGTGGGCAGGGGAGCTCAGTGCACCCACAAATGGATGGATGACACACACCCTCCCTCCGTCCCTCCCTCCCTCCCACTGTGTGTTTGTGTGCAGGAGGAGAACTTCGGTACGCTCGAGACGACACGGGCGTGTTACGACAAGATGATTGAGCTCAAGGTGGCCACTCCACAACTCATCATCAATTACGCACACTACCTAGAGGTCAGCAATCAATCAGTCAAGCAAAGGAATGAATGTAAGCCATCCATCCATCCATTCGCGTGTCTGTGTGTGCTATCTGTCCGTCAGGAGATGCGGTTCTACGAGGAGTCGTTCCGCGTGTACGAGAAGGGCGTGAATCTCTTCAAGTGGCCGCACGTCCACGACATATGGCTCTTCTACCTCACGAAATTCGTCGCACGATATGGCGGCAAAAAACTCGAGAGGGCGCGGGATCTTTTCGAACAGGTACGCCTGATGGGCACACACATGTGGTCTTTCCTTCCCCTCTCACTCTCCTTCTCCCTGTGTGTGTGTGTTGATGTGTCCATGCATCCATGTATCCATCCATTTATTGGATTGATGCAGGCTGTGTCCGATGCGCCCCCCAAGTACTCGAAGGGTCTGTATCTGCTGTACGCGCGACTAGAGGAGGAGTACGGCCTGGCACGGCACGCACTGGCCCTCTATGAGCGGGCCTGCCTCAGTGCCGCCAAGGCAGACAAATACACACTCTACCTCCTCTACATCGCCAAGGTCACCCACCATCCACTGATCCATCCATCCATCAATCAACCCATCCATCCGTCGTCGCATTCACTTGTGTGTGCACTGTGAGCAGACGGCTGAGCTGTTTGGCGTCACCAAGACCCGCAAGATATACGAAAAGGCGGTCGAAGAACTGGAAGACAAAGAGGTACGTGAAGGAAGCCAATGTCCATACCTAGCACAGCACACAGGGAGACAGACCGACCGACATGTGTGCTACCTCTGTGCCATCCACCCATCCATCCATCCGTCTCTCAGGTGATCATGATGTGTTTGAAGTTCGCCACATTGGAGAAGAGTCTCGGCGAGATCGACCGCGCCCGAGAGATATACAAACACACTTCGCAGTTCTGCGACCCCAGAAAGGAAGCCGAGTTCTGGAAGGTGAGCCACACACAAAACACCAAACCCAAATGCATCACAGAGATACACTCCTCCCTTCCTCCCTCCCTCCCTCCCTCCCTCCCTCCCCATGTGTGCAGGAGTGGCGTGAGTTTGAGGTGGCTCACGGCAATGAGGACACCTTCAGGGACATGCTGCGCGTCAAGCGGAGTGTGCAGGCCATCTACGCACAGGTTCACTTCAATGTGGCCGACATCGTCGCTGAGGCGGCCCCACAGCTGCCCCTCGACCCAATGGCAGCAGCAGAGGCAGAACTCAAGCAGCAGGTGCGGATGGCTTTATCGACGTGTATCACGTGGATGGATGGATGGATGTATTTTCAATGTGTTGTGTGTTGTGTGTCGTGTGTCGTGTGTATGTGCGTGCGGCAGGAGGAGGTCAAGAGGCGTCGCGCAGAGGAGGCCGACTTCGAGGTTCAAAAGAAGAGGAAGACACAGGTGGGTGCCACACGCATGGACGGATGGATGGACTGCACCCCGACACGAACTCACGTCTGTCTGTCTGTCTGTCTGTCTGTCGTTCTTCGTTCGTCGTTCTTTCGTTTGTTCAGGAGGAGGCCGACATCGCCGCAGCGCAGGAAGAGTACAGAAAGGTGCGCTGAGTGTGACCTTGCCAGCCAGACAACCGAAGCCAAACAAATGACCTCACGCCATTCATTGATGTGCATGTGGGTGTCGTCTTGTGTATTGTATCCCTCCCTCCCTCCGTGGTGGTGTGAATCGATCAGCTTCAAGAAAAGAGGCGTGTGGACGAGGCGAAGAGAGCCGTCGCTGGGGGGCCGCCATTCATACAAACAGACGCATTCCAGGTCAGTTGACCGGTAAACAGCAGAAGGACAACAGAAGGATTGCCACACAACATTCCGTGTCTCTTTCTGGGTTGTGTGTTCATCCCTCCATCAATGTCATTTGATTGATTAGGGCGGTCGATTGGGTTACATTTTCAAGATGGGACCCCATGGCTTGGGATACTACAGGTACGCACCCGTAACTACGCACCCGTAACACAATCCACCCACCCGCACACTGTCTGCCTGCCTGTCTGTCTGTCTGTCTGAAATTCTCCCCCTTCCCTCGTTCGTTCACTCAGGGACGCTGCAATGGTCGGCGAAGAGGCCGCCGAACAGCCACCAGCACCCACCGCACCCACCAAACCGAAGCCAACAGGTCTGCTACGCAGCACGACCAAACCAACACACACACACACATCCGTGCACCAACCAACAGGCGAGGAGATTGACATCGAGATGGACCTGGAGGCCTCTGTGCCGGCGGAGGTCTTCGGTTCGCTGGGCGAGCAGGCCGCCGAACAAAAGGCCATTGAGAGAGAGCTCGAGAAAGAGGCAAAGAAGCGACTCGACAAGGAAGAGAAGGAACGCCTGGCGGAGCAGGAGAGAGAGAAACAGAGGGAGAAAATGATGGGGGGCGCTGGGGCTGGTGGGGGGAAGGGCGGGCCAGGCGGGCAGGGCGCACTCGCCAGGTTGAGGGCCGGACAGTCCGGCAGGGGCGATGCCGACTGACTGTGTGTGACTGGCTGCCCATGCAGCGGATCAGTTCGCCACTCACCAGGCATGAGCGTGGGTGGGTTGGTCGGCTTTGTGCGGGATGCTGATCGATTCGATGATTGATTGATTGATTGATTGATGCTGACGAGTGAATGCACACGATGCGTGACCTGATTCTGATTCAGTCTTGACAATTGATGGATCCATCCATCCATCCATCATTCGACAAGAAAGAGACGGGCATCTGATTGTTCCCACGGTTGTCCACGCCACTCGACCGGCACCAGAAATGGATGAAGACGAACGTGGATCCGTTTTTGCGCCATGTTCTCGTCCTAGGGCTATAGCAGCTGATACCGCTACCGCTCGTCTGGGGCATGACGACTGCATTATCTGTTGATTCACTAATTGATGCATTGATGGATAAAGCGTCGGTCGCGGTGTGTCAATAGACATCTCCCGTCTGGTCCGGGTTGTATACGTCCGTAGGTACACACAGAGGTACAATCCATCCTTAGTAAGACACCCGTCCCGCCACGCCACAGCACAGCACAGCACAGCACACCACTGCCGCACCATGCACGAGGCTATGCACAAAAAGGCGGCAGCCATCTGCGCGTGGACGTACAGTACGTGTGATGTACATTTAGGCACCCACACGACAGAAAGCAGAGAGAGAGAGCAGATTACAACACAAAGCCGATTGCACCCACAAATTACATGCATGCACTGTACACGTGTGCACATCAAAACCCCGCCCACCGCCACACACTGCCCACTCACACACGAATGGAATTCATTCTCACATTCCCTGTTGGCGTGTGCGGACGACTGCCGACAGTACTCGCCACATCACGGGGAGGCTCGTGCTCGGGCTCTCCAGTTGCCGTAGATAGGCTGCGGACAAGTGATCCCTGTCGCGAAAACGCAGCCGGTGGTTCCCTCTCCGGCTGAGATGCGACGGGGGATGCGGGTGCTGCCGACGGCTCTGCTGCTGCTGCTGCTGCTGGTCTTACTGGTGGCTGCTGCATTCGGTTTTGCTCTCGGTGGGCGTTAGCGACCATTGAACGAGACTTCTTCCAAAACCACCAGGCGCAGAGACAGAAAACCACCAGAATCGCGCTCCACACGCTCCACACCAAAATCGTTGTTTCGGTCTTGTCATGGCCGGTCTCATATGAGGCAGACGGCTCGTCGCGTCGTTCAGTGCGCCTCCTCAGAGACTGGTACCGACGGTAATCCAGACGGACAGCGCCGAGAGAGCTTTCCTCAGAGGGGAGGTTGCGACCCGAATGGAGGCCGAGGGATCCGTCCTTGGCGTCATACTGCTGCTCGGCAACGGGGTGAGACCGCAAAGCGCGGCGGACCTGCACATACACGGTCGCCACAGGGAGGGATTTGTCGTGGCCTTTGGGCGGTGTCGTATGGCAGGTTTGCTTGCTTGCTTCCTTACCGATGAGGCGTTGACGTATGAGGGGCTGCCAGTCAGGGTAGAGGCGGCAAAGATCCGGGGGAGAAAGATGCACAGGCCGCCGGAGAGAAGGGTGACGCAGACGGCCATTTTCTTCAAGTTCAAGCCGCCTGGTCCTTCTTCTGCCCTGGGACCGTGACCAAATGCTGTTATTGCTGCGCCGTGCACCGACGGACTCACTGAGCCTCTCTCTCTCCACCTCTCCTCTTCTGGATCTCTCTCTTCGAGACTCGCGTCAGGGGGTCTCTCTTCGAGCCTCGCGTCAGGGGGGAGCGGTTTTACGAAATGTCCTAAGACGGCGATGATGCGCCCCACTCCTCAGGTCCGTAACTATCGTGAAAAGAAACAGTCAACTGGAAATCACATACGTGTGTATGCGCGACAAAGCAGCTGCCCTTCGTACGATCGCTTGGCCGTTTTCTATTTAGCGTCGCCATCTGGGATGCGACAGTAAGGCTGCTTGTCGCGATACCGCATGTGGGGCAAGGCTTGTGGGGCATTATGTCCATTCTGTTCGCCGGACTCGGGCTCCTCGACTAGATGAACGCCTCCCTCAGCTTCCCGGAGGAGGAACGGATCAGCCTCAGTTTTGCCTCTGTGCATGCACACCAGTCAAGTCGCACGCACAGTCACTGTGTCCAGCGTGTCAGTCGGTGTCTGTCTGTGCGTACTTGTCGCCAATGAGGGTGCTGTCGTCCACATCGTCGTAACCAGCGAGCAGAAGCCCCCGGCGCCCGATGTTCAGAAAGCGCCTGACGTCACCGACGGTCTTGAACTTGCCCTCATCAATTAGTGTTGACGGGTACATAGTGAATGTGACGGTATCGTCATGGAAGCGGAAGTAGCGGACATTCTCAAGCTTGATGCGGACCAGTGACCCTGGCGCCGGATAGTTTAAGCTGTCCGTCATTCTGCGCAGAGACCCCCTCACGGCGGATGAGGTAGAGTCAAACAACCTCCCGGATTACCGAACCGAAATAGCCCTCTGAGAGCAATTTTCGCCACCCACCTCCAGGGTTGCCTGCCGAACCGAATCCACAAGGAAGGTTCAACCTGCAGCAGGAGGTGCGTACCGAAAAGAGAGGACGAGAGTGACTGATGCGGGTGAAGTAAGGGGAAAAAGCCTGTCGATTGCCTATAGATAGCCTTCTGTGAGGCATCAAGGCATCTGGGGACGCCCAATGGCTGTATTCTTGTCTTCGTCTGCAGATCTGAGCATCAATACCGGAGAACATCATCACATTACGGTCTTTCCCTGGCGCTTGTCTACCTGAGATCCGCACCGAACCGAAAGCCCTTGTGAGTCACGTAGGGGAGTTGTCCTTCTACCGACCGTCGGCGACCGAAAGGGTTGAATGGTCTCACCCGCCGTCCCGCAGAGAGGCGCTCTTCAAACGGTTATAAGGGGCCCTAGTCTCCTGCGCGTTCCGCAGATCATCCTCATGCCCGAAGGGCAGGCAGGCACTCGCGGTCCATGGCTGTCGAGCCTCGTCTGGTGGAATTGGAGCGTGGCGTCGCTGCATCGTTGAGGAAACACGTGCGCGAAGAAGAAGAATCGCTCAGGCGCCACATTAAGAAGCAGACAGATTGGTAGGCGATGGTGACGAACGCCGTGCAATGTCAGCGTTTCGTGAGAGGGACGATGAATGTCTGCAGCAGCGGTCTTCTCGAGAGGATACAGTATCTAGTGTCGGGGAATATCCAGGAGCTGACTCTGCTTGCACCGCTGGGCGCGGACGTATCTGCTCACGCACACGTGTACGCACGCACAAACTGCAGCTGACTGGGAACACAACAAGGATGCTCTGCCTACCTGCCATTGATGTGCGTCCGTGCAGGCCAAGTGTGTCGCGTGTATGGGTCGATGTCGGTCTGGACGTCTTCCTGGAGTTCTCGTTGTCCGAGGCTGTGGCCTTCCTCACAGCCAAACTCGACAGACTCACCAGGTACGTACATACACACACAGCAGCACAGGCCCGAGTCATACGACCGATCATTCGAGTGCGTGTGATGCTCTCTCGGTCAGTGAGGTGAAGGCTTCTCTCGAGCGATTATCTGCTGTCAGAGCAAGACTGGAAAAGCTACAAACTGACGGCATACTATTCCGGCAGTAACGCACCTGCAGCCGAAACACGTGGTATGGTGATTGGCCGAATTGAAGGAGATGGTGTGGGCAAACGTGCCCGCAGAGTTCTGGCGTCCCCGGCTGAATGGCACGTGTCCCGTCAACCAGCAGCCCCGTCCCGTCGGCAGCTAGCGCCCTCGTCCTTATTGTGTCACCAAGGCGACGCCACTGCTGGTGCTGCTCGCGGTGGCGACGCCCTCCTAAATGTCGGCCGGCCTGAGGCGCGATCTGCCTGAGCACTGCGCGCCTCAGGCCGGTGACCGCATCACCAGCAATGAGCAGGAGTGACGTCCTTCCTTGGGCGAGAGAGAGAGAGAGAGAGAGAGAGAGGAGAGGGATAGATGGCTGTCTCCCCGGGGGGTGTAGATATTTATCGAGGTAGGAAGGGGATGGATGGATGTTCGATGACGCTCTGGGCGAAGTCTACAGTCTCAGTGCTGAATGCGCCATCATCATCATCGCTGACGAAGAGCTGGATTAAGCTGGAGGATGCACAATTGAGAACGAACGACGTCCCTAAAGATACACACATAATTCATTGGAAAACTGACGTCGGCCTCATGACTGGGTCGCGTCGGATGGCCAGTTTTCAGTGCAGACCACCAGTTTTCCGCGTGCTACAGTTTTCTGCAGAGCACCAGTTTTCCGGGGCCCGGCCCTGCAGTTTCAGAACGCAGTTTCCAACCCCCCTGGGTCAGTTTTCTCGCCATTGCTTGTCGGTCTCCGCCCTCGGCTGAGCCTGGGTCACCCGCCCCGTGGGAGACTCTACAGTCCGCCGTGTCGGTGACCCTCGTCACCGCACGCGCTTTGCACTGGGCTTTGCAATCACGCTTTGCACGGTGGTGGCATCCTCTCTAACGCTGCTCCTGCCAGCGTGCTGCCCATGACACGAACCACGGAGACGACGTCTCAGATTGTCCCCCTTGCACCTCCGAGCGGCCGCCAGACCCCTAGGGGCATTCTGATGGAATGAAGCACCAGGTCCTGGCCTCCGCCCGACCGCCACCGTCTACACTTAAACTTATCCCTGCTGCCCTGTCTTTCATCTTCCTGCCTGTGCTATTCGCGCTGGCGGTCGACACGGGGCGCCTCCCACCGCATGAGCCCCACCGAGGGCCATCGAGTAGGCGAAACCTCAACAGAATCTCATCCACGGGCGCACTCAGGAGACGTGGCTCGCACAGGAGACGGATGTCTGTCAGCCATTTCCACGGCGGCAGAGGCAGCCTGCCCGGGGAGATAATGGATTTCTTCTCAGCGCTTAACCCCGATGAATCTCGTGTCAACCTAGGTGCCTCTATAAGGAGAGGAAAACCAGGCTTCCTGCAGATCGACCAGCAACACCACCGGGCTTTCATCCAGGGGAGGAGAAGCGCGCCCAACCGAGGAGTAACGCTGCCCAGCACAAGAGAGACATCACCATCGGCAGCCCTGCCGCACCGACAGTGGACGCCCTATCCTTACTACCAGCCCGCACCCTTCTCTGCCCGAGGGCCCTGGATGGCCCCTGCCATTTATCCGCCTCTCCCATATTATACAGTGCCCTATTCATCTCCCCTCAGCGCACACCCACAGCCTTCTGTGCTGCAGCAGCAGCAAGGAAACGGCATGTCGGCTCGCGGCCGACAATCGGCGGGGAACGTCAGCAAAGGGACAACGGGGTGGTACGGCAACAGCAACAGCCGAGTGTTCGGCCATAGCTGGTTCACGCAGCAAGGCAACAGCCGCCATATAAGCACACGTGCGGACCCAGACAAACCTTCCAACGAGACACAGGATGCATCTGCTGCTCCGTCGCCCTCA
The DNA here is from genome assembly GCA_001179505.1 of Vitrella brassicaformis. Classification (NCBI taxonomy): domain Eukaryota; family Vitrellaceae; genus Vitrella; species Vitrella brassicaformis. The sequence goes on along the minus strand of CDMY01000323.1, from coordinate 45,879 downwards.
GCAGATACCCCGTCTCCACCTACAGGAGAAGACAAAGGAGGCGCCCCCCCGCCATCCCCGACCAACAGCACAGCCCCTTCTCAGCCCGAAACACCACAGCAGCCACAAGAGACGGCGGCCACTCCATCCGGTGGGCAACCCGCGGCCCCAGCCAGCGATCAGCCCGCCCCACAAGCGCAGACGAATGCCAGTCCTCAGACGCAGTCGGCATCACCGCCACCTTCGTCAATGCCAGTGGCGGCCAATGGCTCGCTGCCGAAGGGGGACCAGCTGGCAATGCCGTATCTTCCCCAGCTGCCCCCCGAATCGGCCTCTGATGACAAGGCAGGCCAGGTCCGCATCATGTCGAAGTTCTGGCGGCAAGCGGCTATCGATGCCCCGAGGAAGAATGAAAAGCGGAAGCTCTACAAGGCGCCCGTGCCCGGAGAGGTGTTACCTCATTTGACGAGCAGCGGCGAGCTGGCTTTGCCACGACCTGTTGGGACGCTCTTCGACCCGAGGAGTCCTGAGTCATTTCGGTCGGCGTTCATCGGCCTGTATGACAGCAGCATGGTCAGCCAGCCAGCCGCCCAAACGCCTGCCTGCCTCTTGTGTCCATCTTTCTGTGTGGGGCACATCAGCCTGCCATGGACTACCTGCAAGAGCTCGACCAGACCCTGCAGCTCTTCAAGGGTCTGGGAGACATCGACAGAGAGATCAACAGGTGAGAGAGAGAGGAGACACATCTGGTATCTGGTTGGTTGGTCGCTTAGGTGATGTGTGTTGCTGTGTCGGTGTACTTTGTCTGTGTACACAGGCGTCGCGGTGAGATGCAGAATGACATGCTGGTTGAAGAGAATATGCGGCGGACAGTGCTGGCAGAGGAAGAAAAGGTACACAAAGATGGATATTGCATCCATGGAGCCAGCCAGATGGACACGGCACACACACACACACACATGTGCAGGTCAAAGCCGACCTGGACCTGGAGACCGAGTCCTTGCAGAAGAGCAGGACAGAGCAGCGCCAGCCATATGCATCCATCCTGCAGAAGATACCACACCCAGTCAGTCTGTCAGGGAGACATCCATATGTCAATCAACCATGACTGCATCTATGTCCGGTGTCCGTGTCCACACACACTATCAGGCGGAGACGCCGTCCCAGCGTGAAGAGCGCATAAAGCGCGAGGAGCAGGAAGAGGCCGAGATCGAGCGGAAAGAGCAGGAATATAACAAGAAGGCGGAAGCGCAGGAGCAAGAGGACAAGAACGCACCAGGTGGACACGCTGCTACTCGTGCTGGCATGCACTCAACCGCAGTGTAAGTCGACGGACGGACGGACGGATCGCACACGGCATCGATTACGGATGACTCAGCAACTTTGTGAGGCATGTCTACGTGACTGGATATGCAGGTTTGTCTGGGCGGCCCCTTTGCTTGTCTTGTGGCTTTGTGGCTGAGGCATCGATCGAGCAGATCGATGGGCAGATTTGGCGATAAGGCATTAGGTGTTTTCGCAGTGTGTGTAAGGACGGATGGCTGTACGAACGGGGATGGATGACTTGATGAACCCACGTGTAATATCTGAATTGCTCGTTACAAGTAACCAGTCATGGGCAGCTCCAGTCATAAGCAGACATACACGGACGGCATCGCCAGCTAAACCAAATCACGCTGGCAGAAATCATACGCTATCATCGACTGCCCTCATTCTCTTGAACGGCCACCTGCAAGATGCCAGACAAGTAATGTACAACCCAAGTCATTTCGAAGACGCTGATGTCTTGACGATTGAGTCAATGTATTGAATGGATGGAATACACAAAGTGGGCCAGCCCCTCAGTTCAGCAGCTAGTCATGTAGGCCGTCTATCCGACGACTGTCCTCGCCTGCCCATATCTGGCCAGCCATACTGGCCACCAGGATGTCTGTCCTGCCCTCAATGAGCGCCTCGGTCGCGAATACGAAGATAGTGCCATCGGTGAGCCACAAGTGGCCAAAAACGGTGTCGCCCTTACTCATCGCTCCTTGCCCATCAGCACAACGAATCGCCGGCGACCACCACGTGGGGAGTCGGTGATGGTCGCTGATGATGTAGTCGATGGGCAGCATCTGATAGATAGCACGCCACACATCGGCGGGTAGTGTGGTGTCATCAGGGTCGATGCGTGGCCGGGCGATTGCTTCGCCGTTGCCCAGCCGATGGGCCGACAGGTGCCCTTGATCACACACAGACCATCGGCAGCCGACGAGAGAGCGGTCACACGCGCCAGAACACCTCTCGGCGAGAAACGGAGCGAGTGGGCGGTTTGCCCAGGGCCCTCAGCTCAGACCAGAATGGGGATGATCCTTCCCACCTTTCAGGTTCCCTATCCTCTACACCAAAGACAAACAAATACAATGAATGAATGAATGAATGAATGTTCTTGTGGGGTGAATGAATGTCGTGGCAGCATGTCACGCGCAGACAACTGTCGTGCTGAAGAGCTGCAGCCTCACGAGTGAGGATCCTCCTCTGCCTTTGCCTGCGCACACATACCGACACATGAGAGCATTGATGCGCCTGCCCTTTGCCTGCCGTGTCTGTGACTACGATACGAACGAAAATCACCCAAGCAGAGGGGTGATTCGGGGCTGGAGAAGCAAATCACACACAGGGACAGCGTCATGGCCTTCCTCCCAGATCCTCAACAGGTGACATGGCCGAGTGGTCTAAGGCGCTACGTTCAGGTCGTAGTCCGCGAGGGCGTGAGTTCGAACCTCACTGTCACCATGATTCTCATTGCTTATATTCGAACTTTCAAATGCTTTGACGTCGTATCGATTGTCTCACTTCGCCGACTCGAGCATACATGCTTTCAAATGCTTTGACGTCGTATCGATTGTCTCACTTCGCCGACTCGAGCATGTATGGATGGATAGCTGCTGCTAATGGAGCGCTGCCGTGAAGAGAGAACAGAATCGACAAGGGGCCACCGAATCGTTTGTCATCTCGTTTGGCATGCAAGGGCATGCATGCAGACGGGGGGCCTTGGGCAAGCTTGCTGGAGGGAGATCGACGGGCAGGAGAGATGGAGGCCACCGAAAAGCGACAGGAGCGTCACGTGCACTGGAGATACAGGAAGCATAGCAGAACACATTCCACATTGGTAGCAGGTCACATGGCCGAGTGGTCTAAGGCGCCACGTTAAGGCCGTGGTCCGCGAGGGCGTGAGTTCGAACCTCACTGTGGCCATATTTGCTCGCGTGATGGTTGGCGTTTGTCATGTGTTGTTTCCAGGTTTGGTTTTTTGAGATCCGCGTGATGCACTGCTCGGTGGTCTTACACGTGCCGCCATCGTTGAGGCACGTAAGACCACGGTGCTGGCGGCGGCCAAGGTGCCTTCATGATGGAGCTGTGCAATGACCCACCTGACGGCTTCCTGCTTCAGACTACCCCGCTGGTCTGCCGCCCAGCGTGCTGCCGCCATGGCCTATCTGGAGCAGAAGGGCGTATGGCATTGCGACCTCATCAAGCACCAAGGCACGTCCTGACATGCAGCAATCACAAGCCTTACCTTGCCATGGACAGACATACACATAGGTGGAATGAGTGATGTCTGTTCTTCGCGCAGGTTGGCGTCTGTGGCTCAAGCTTGGCGACTTCGGCAACAGCCGGGAGGCTGCCAATACTTGTGGAGTGATGGAAGACGCCATCTCATCGTGCGCGGGAAGCGTATCTCACGGGCGCCGTGGCTGCTGCAGCAGCGTGACTGACACAAGTATTGATCTTGCTGCGTCGGTCCTTCCCCCACATGAGGGTCGTGGGTTTGGGTGGTTGGTGTGTTGTGTGGTGAGTGGAGTGCCATTTTGTGGCCTGCACTGTCTTTCATGCGGCGCCTGCACTGTCGGCTATGGACGTGTCTGATAGTATATATGCATATTTCGTCTTGCCTGTGATAGAAAGACTCCCACGGAGCGAGGACTCATCTGCACGGAATTGTGATGAAACCTACCAGACACGAAGCGCCCTGACATGTCACTTGAACGAGGTGGCAGAGGTTACGTAGATTGGACCTCACTAAATCTGACAAGTGGTAAGACCGATGCATTGACCATTGGTGGTGCGAGCACCCGTTGATCGATCTCATCCCCGTGTCTCGCCCTCACAACACACAACTGCCATGGTCAATTTTTATACACGAAGTCCATACATCCCCTGCCCCCCTGCTGGTGTGTCGACACACTGATCCCGCATGCACTGACTGAGCAGCCAGCCTGTCGGTTTGTCACCCCCTTTTCGGGCACACTGACCGACGGCTACGCTAGCACACGAGTATGATACAGAGACATGCACCCAGCCCCACCCAATGGCTCTCTTCCGACGTGTGTCTCTCTTCCACACTCTCCCCCCCCCCCC